>VXBJ01000592.1:0-36987 GCA_013400055.1 Nycticryphes semicollaris
AGAAGAAGCGTGGCACATAGAGGTTCCATTTCAATTACTATTACTGTTAGTTGCTGTTGTTGTATTATTATTATCTTTGTTATTAATATAATTATAAATTAAAAAATGGGCTGTAATACTTTGCTGAATTCTTTTATGTATAGAGTTCCTACTAGCATCAATTATTGTCTGTTATTTTTGCCATCAATGATTTTGATCAATGATCTGTTGAAAAACGTTTCAAGAACATTTGGAATCCCCAGCTGAGCTCACAGGCGCATTTTGCCAGGCTCTACAAAACCACACAGCAACCAGCTATGCCTCTCTTTCAGTATAAACAGATGTGAAACATTTAAAGCTGCAGGCACGGTCTGATTAGAGGGAGGCTTTTAGATAATACAAAGTTAATTCTTTATTTTATTTGACTAAGGCAGTAATTTAAAAAATGCAAGTCACTCTAGCTCTAGTAGAGCAGGGTGAAAAAAAGTATTCATTTGAGCAGCACTGTCATTTCCATGTTGTTCCAGAGTACTGTGGGTAATTATTAATGTCTTTTCTATTTTACTCACTTTAAAATGCGTGAATACAGTGACATGACTTTAGGTTGACTAGCTATAAAGGTCTGCTGGTACAAGATCTAACAGTTTTCAGGAGTCAAGCTATTGATCAGATGCTAGAGAAAAAATGACAAATATTGAAAAAAACCCACCTTGAAATGCTCCGATCATATCCTCAAGTGATACAGTACAAATGCATTGGATCTGAGTGAGCCTGTGGATTGAGTTCAGCACAGTTATTTGGCAAGTTAATGACTTTTGTTCGGTCTTTTTTGTTCACATGAAAAAATATATATTAAACCAGTAATATTAATGCCTATAAGGTAACTTATATTTAGAGGCACAGTATGAAACTGTACGAATTTAGGAATTCGGTTGTATACCATGCTTAACAAAAGCAAGATACCTCATCACAGACTGATCGTAGAAGATATAAATAAGTTGTTTTTCTGACTCCTCATAATACAAGACAGGAAATGGAGCCACATCTTATTGAACATAAATCAAGAAATGTTTCCTTTCTCTGTTCCTCAGAAATTCCTGTCTGAAGACTGAAAGAAAACTCGAGCTTGATCTTCTGTTTATTTGCTTTCTTTGTAGTGCCCATCTTCCTTTGTTTCCCTTTTCATTTCCGTCAGGCCCCTGAAAATGGGCAGTTGGACTTTTTTAGTGATTACTTTTACAACGGGATAGAAATAATCTTTTATTCCCAAGACTAAATTAAAATCATTTTCATGGGTTGCTTTATTTTTACTTCTTTATTTAAAGGTACGGTGTGGGAAAGTAAGAGTTTGAGAGACACCTTACATTTCAACAGCAAAATGCTGCAGTCTATCTGACGGGTAAAGCTCGTACAGTGACCTCCAGCAAGATGTATATTTCAGCACAGCACTGAAAATGTTTCATTTGCATAGACATTCACCGTATTGAATGCAGCAGAAAAGACAACAGATAATAAATGTGATGAAAGTCAGTGCTGCTCAAATGAATACTTTTTTTCACCCTGCATGAAAGCTCAGTTGGAGCTTCTGTGATAGGGTTAGTCTCAGAAAACATTTATGTTTCACAAGCATTTTGTAGAAAATCTGCATGAAGTGATAGAGAAAGCCAAAGGAAGTCACAGCTTTATATTCATGACTGTGAGACAGCATTGTAATTTGAAAATGCTTCCACTAAATGGGAATGTACTTTCCTTGATCTGACATCTTCAAAACATTTTGGCTACTGTACTTTACAGATATCCTGTGGCATGCCACATGCATTTTTAGCGTGTATTACAGTCACAACAACTTTACATTTCCTGCAGGTTTTACAGCTTTCAGGCAGATATTATGCCTTACCCTATGCCTTGCTGTGTTTTATTACCTTACCTGGCAGCTGAAAAGGATGTCCTGTGTCTGCACATATAATAGGCTTTGAATCTCAGATTCATGTAAGAAATCTTGGAGGAAATTGGATAAAATGTTTTTCTTTAATGGATCTTATCACCCTTGTCTCTAAGGTTCTTAAAGGGCAGGAAAGTAGCATTTCTTAGAAACACAGTTGTTTCTATTGTAGTAATTCATAGTACCAATTAAAGCCACAGAGGAATGGAATTGGCTTTATCTGTCCTCATTTAAGCATCTGACTTTCAGATGCTTAAATATGAGCTAGACAACCTAGGCTCCCCTGTCAGCCAAGCAAGAGAGGTATGTACCTCCTAAGGGTGATTCATTCCTAAGAAGTGCTTAAGGTAGATCCCTTGAATTGCCTACAAATGCGTCCTTCTCCCAGCAAGGAAACCTCTGGCATCAGGTATGAATGCAACTTTTTCAAGTTAGCTGTGCTGAGCCTGTCTTTGGGTGCTTCTAGACATAGATGCTTGAAGACACCAGAAACTTAAGATAGTACAAGGGATTATGTGAATGCTCCTTGTCTAATTCATGTCAAATACAGTGGAGTTTAAACAGCTGCTAAAGATAATTTTTTGCTTTGGCTATTTTTTTTTTTTTTTTTTTTCTGGAATTGGAAAGGAGCTGTCACAGAGGGATCTCACCACAGCTTTTGTAGGGCTGGGTGGGTGTCTGCAAGTGGCAGTGGCCAAGGTGCTTGTTATCCAGAGGGGATTTCAACAGAGTATTTTGTGGTAGGGGTGTGTGTGTGTGTGTTCATTGTGTACATAAAAGACGCTGGAATTTTAATTTTAAGAGAACAGTATCATACAAAACAAAACCAGTATAAATTATAAAATGTTATCATGACAACACTAACTCAATGTTTTATGTTTATATGGTTTTGTGTTGGAACCCCCCAAAATGAACATGATCATGGTTCCAGGATGCCACTGCTTTCTCCTGTTAGCCTTTTTTCATGTTGAGCCTGTGCTGCCACATGAACATTTCTGTGATGTCGGTGACAGCCAGCACTCAGCAGCACTGAGGTTTGCAGCATGGATGACAAAAGCACGGGCACTCCACAGTGCTGTCACTGGACTTGTTTTGTCAGCACCAAAAATCTGTCTTTCTATTTCATCATAAAAAAGGAGTCAAAGCATGCAGTTACAGAACAAAGTCTCACAAATCACCTCATGCATGAAATCGCAGGATAAATAGAGTAGCAGGACCAAGCAACTCACTGTTTTTCATGCTCAGCCCTCTGTCAATTTGGGGGTAGCCAAGAGAATCCCAGCTGATGCCTAGGCTCCCTGTGCAGCTGTGTACTTCCTCCTGTGTTGTGGTGCTGGCACTGGTGTCAGGATGTGCCACCTGCCATTAGCCCTAGAAGGAAATGAAACTCAAGATTTTACCGAGGGCTATCAGCTTTCTAGGGAATGGGGATGGATCCCACTACACTCAAGGTAAGAGATACACCTGAGATATAAAAAATTTGGTGGGAGTAGTTTTTTGAGTACCACACCTGTTTCCAACAGCGTGATTTGAGTGCAACTTTGTGGAAGAGGAATTACCTGCAAAAAATGGAAAACAGAAGATCTGCAAGTATAAAAAGAAAAGTGAAGCACAGCTCTCTCAGGTGACATATGAAGGACCTGATCCAGGGCTAATTCTTGGGACACTCTGGTAGAACTCTAATCAAATTAACAAGTACATGAGCAAAGAGAGAGGAGCACTGAATTCAGAAATTAAATCCAGGTTTTCTAAATTTTATCCTAGTGTCTAAACCATCAGATTGATTCTTCCTTTCCAAAACAAATATGGGTTGCGGAATTGGAAGTACATCTTATTGGTATCTATGAGAAAAGCTGGTAACTTTCCCATACTTCTCTACTAAAAAAAAGACTGTGAACATAAATGATATTTCATGCTTATTTTCTTGAGTTGTCTTATTCTTGAATATATGGCTGCTTTATGGCAAAGTAAGATATTAAATAACATGGGATCAAAGTCTTCACTATTTGTTCTGCATCAACGGAGAATGCTATGCTGACATAAAAAGTAATCTTATTTTTATTCATCTGTCTATCTTACTGTTCTGCTTATACAACAGATTGTTGAAATGGAACTAGCACCAAGTCTAATGTTCAAAAGCAAAAATAAAGAAGACGCAAAAATATTTTTTTATTCTTATCAAGACCTGATACCCTGCAAAGAGATATTGGTGGGGTTTTTTTTAAGGTTTTTATGAGTTTCTCTTTATTTTTTCCCTAGTCTGCATTTTAGAAATTCAGAGTTGAAGCTTGTGACAATCTTCAGATTTGTTTATATGCTTCTTTTAAAACTGGTTAAAAAAAGCCTGGTTTTAGGTGTCACTATAATGAATAAATTGATTATGGATTGCTATATAAATATGAGAGCTATTACAACTACTTAGAATGTTCTTTTCTTTGCAAACCGAAAATGCAACATGTATTATAGTTTCAATAGCAAATGAGTATATTTAATGTTGAGCTTCCCTGAGATTACTACAAAGTGTTATCTTTTTTGACATTAAGCACCATGATTAGTCCAAAAATAGTTTTCTTTAAAAGTAATCTGTTAGTGTTTATGTTAACATTAACATGCTAAAATGAAGGGCAGTTAGATTTATTATTAGTAAATAAAATACTGCTAAATGCATATTAATATTTTTTGGAACCTTATCTATTTTAAATATTCTGTAACATAATTATATAAAAGAAAACTCAGCTTTAATATGTCAGATAGTGTTATCAACTTGCAGGCAGCCCTCCAAGGTTAATAATGTCAGAAAATATAAAGTGGTTTTGACTACAAGATTAGACTTCATATTTAGAAAAGGGCTTTAAATTTCATTTCAAAAGTAGATTTCATGCCCCATGAAATTTAAACTGTGACATTTAGAAAACATTCATTTTATTGTAATGTAGTGAAAAATTATAGCATACATCCTTTTTGCTCAGTCCATCAAGACTACTTATGGAAAGACTGGGCACCTTTTTGCAGGTAAAAATTGTGAAATTCACTGAAGAATCAATGATACCAACTGTTTATCCTCAGGAGATAGTTAGGCAGAAATAATTACTTCCTTAACTGTATTCATGGAGTTTGAAAACAAAACCTTAAAATGTATTTGAAACTTGTTTATGTTTAATGACACTTTTTCCTGCAAAGGTTTAAATTCCACATAGAAATTCCAGAACTATTTGATAAAAATTAAGCAGGTAATACTGGTAACTCTCTGTATTGTTAAAATTGATTGAACTTAACTAGATAATGCTGTGATCCCACATGGTCTTTTTAGGAAGGGAGGGTTGTCTTATACAAGAAAGATGTGTACTTACACTTTTGCTTCAAGCTTATCTTTTGATCAGAGCTTTCAACAGCAACAAAAAAGAAAAAAATAGGTTTACCATTTGATATTTGTTATCTCAAGATTATTGACCATAACCTTCAAATCGGTATGTGCTGAAATGTATTCTGGTTTGATATCAGACGAATTCCACAACCATGAGCTGCTTTACTTGCAAAGGTCAGATTGGGACCATAGGTTTTTCCAAATTATTCTTTGTTCCCTCTAGTTAAGTACCCAAGACTGGAGGGCATGCGGAGCTCATGTCTACTTCAGTCCAGAAGTAGTCAGATGAGAAATGAATGACATAACATTTGCAGGCAAGACAGATGACATAAGACAAAATATTACCAATAGAATTGATGTATTACTGGTAGGAAGCATAGAACACAGGATGCAACTATATCTGTATAAGGCTCATCACAAGTCCTTAGGAAAGAAGGATTACTGTGAAAGATGTCAGGAGGGATTGCTAGAATGGTATAGGAGAATGGCGAGTCCATTTAAGAAGTAGTCATTCAAAGAACCTGAAAAGAATACTGACTGGTATCTATGGATATTTTGAACAATTAATAGAATCATAGAATGGTTAAAGTTGGAGGAGACCTTAAAAATCACTTAGTTCCAAACCACCTGACATTGGCAGGGACACCTCCCACTAGATCAGGTTGCTCAAAGCTCCATCAAACCTGGCCCCCTTGGATGGGGCATTCACAATTTCCCTGGGCAACCTGTTCTATCCAGTGCCTTACCACTCTCACAGTAAAGTATTTCTTCCTAATTTCTAATATAAATGTACACTCTTTCAGTTGAAGACCATTACCCCTAGTAATATACTATACTCTCTGAGAAAGAGTCCCTCCCCATCTTTCCTGTAGGCCCCCTTCACGTACTGGAAGGCTGTTCTAAGGTCTCCCCAGAGCCATCTCTTCTCCAGTCTGAACAAACCCAGCTCCAGCCTGTCTTCACAGGACAGGTGCTCCAGCCAGATCATCTTTCTGGCCTTCCTCTGGACTTGCTCCAACAGGTTAATATCCTTATGCTGGTGGCTCCAGAGCTGGACACAGTACTCCAGGTGAGGTCTCATGAGTGCAGAGCAGAGGGGCAGAATCACCTCCCTGGACCTGCTGGTCATGTTTCTTTTGATGCAGCCCAGGATGTGGCTGGCCTTCCAGACTGCCAGCACACATTACTGGCTCATGTTGAACTTCTCATCAACCAACAGCCCCAAGTCCATCTCCTCAGGGCTGTTCTCAATCCATTCTCTGCCCAGCCTGTATTTTTGCTTGTGATTTTTGTCACCCAGCTGCAGGATCTTGTACTTGGCCCTGTTGAACCTCCTATGGTTTGCATAGGCCTGGTCCCTCTTGATGGCCTCCTTTTCCTCCAGTGTGTTGAATTTCTCACACAGCTTGGTGTCATTGGTAAACTTGCTGAGGGTGCACTCAATTCCACCATCTATGTTGTCAACAAAGTTGTTAAACAGTACCTGTCCTAGTACTGTCCACCACTTGCCACTGTTCTCCACTTGGACTTCAAGCTGTTGACTACAACTCTTTGAGTGCGGCCATCCAGCTGGTTCCTTGTGCACAGAATGGTCTATCTGTCAAGTCCCTGACTTTCCTATTTAGAGACCAACATGTCATGCAGGACAGTGTAAAATNTATGGGAAGAGAAGAATAAATTCATAGAACAGCCTTCCACTAAAAGCAGTAGGAGCCAGCATCTTAACTACTTTTAAGAGGATCTTGGTAAATTAACAGCTGGATTATGTGATTTCAATACCAGGGGCTCAGGAAGTCACTTCCTTCAAGGCTGGTGCAAAAGGTAAAAGTGGTAGAAAAGCGACCACTCTTGAATAAAGTTTAATTTGGTAAAAAAGAAATGGAGAACATTGCAATAATATTTTCCTGTTAAAAATGGCAAGTATGAAATATTTCATAATAGATAAGGAAGATAATGCGGGAGAGATGCAGAAAGGACTGCCACTTAACCTTGAAAATAAGCAAGTGAAGCCTCCTATCCCAATACTCAGCATCTCTATGGGCATGTCTTGATGTTTGTTTCATAAGAAACAGACTTGACCATTAAATATACTGAAGCAAAAGTAAGGAGTTTAGTTAACTGCACTGCCATCATCCATCTCTGCAGAAGTGGGGAGCTGTCCCCAGCAAAATTATGGCCCGTCCTCTGTGCAAATGGAGACCAGTACAGGAGACAAGAGAAAATGCAGAATCAGAAATATAGTTCAGCAGACTATCTTCAAGTACCATTGCTAAAAATAGACTTGTTGGAAGGAGGAAAGAGACCAGTTTACTGCTCTTCAGGTACCCTGGTTGTTCGTCATGTAGAGGTGGGTAGTAAAAGCAACCATCCCTTACAGTCCCCGGTTGCACTGTTAACAATACATTTTTGTTAAGCATGTAAAACATGTAGAAGCAATGCAACTGTGACCCGTGATTCATTAGTATCGTAGTTGGATAGATATATATGAATCATACTGCTTCACTTAGCATCAGCCAGTAACTGACCATTAATTTCATCAATCAACCACTGTGCCTCATGGACTGGTTACAATTAATGTTAAATAAATGGTGTATAACAGCATGTATGAGCCCTGACGGATGTTACGGTTCCCACTAGGCTTTGTGGTTTTTAAAGAAAATGCTTATGCCTCAAAGAACTTGTTTTGATATATGAGAAAAAATAATTGGTGCAAGAATATATATCTTCATCTTAAAGAGAAAGTTCAAGAGTCAGATCCAGAAAAGAACACAGATATTGAGCTGTACCCTTTCCAACCTTTTATTATAAGTATTATAAAAAGCAGATTGCTATGTCAGCCAATAAAAATATGAAGATAGAGGCACGTTTGAAATCATCTTCCTCTCGTAGATTCCTAACTACCACTAAGTTAAGAGCCATGTGAGACTGGATTCAGGTGTGGAACTGTTTGTTGCACTCAAGAATATATTTCTTCTAATCTAAGTAATAACTTCAGTCTTCTCTTTTAAAACAAGTTTCTGATAGTGTTGTTACTTAGCTTTATACTAGAAGTCCAGATTACTTTATTTAGTCAGAAATTTAGAGAAGGTGAGAACTGGAGAGTTGAATTCAGTGCTCAGCATGAAAGTATTTGAAGACAAGTCTTCCCTGAAAGTGTATTCAATACTAGATTATAAATTAGTATGGAAGGAGGCACCTTTCAGCTCTTCAGTTGAGCTGAAACATTGTGCAAACCAGAATTCAACACTGATAAAACCCAAGAGGCAGAAGATGAAAGGAGAAAACAAATGAGAATAAGAAAAAAGTCACAAATTCATTGAATAAAATACAGAAACAAGAATGTAGTGGATTGCCTGGCTACAGAAACTGCAGAGTAAATTGGGGGCTAATTGCTATGCTGTTGCTGGGGTTTTTTTTGGTAGCCACTCTGTGTAATTTGGCTATAACCAGTTAAGTGCAGCATGGTTGTTCTCCCTGTTCCCAAAGAAAGAAGGAAACTCCTGACAACTTTCCGCAGTTTTACTCAGATTATGAAGAGAGGTAAGCATAACAAAGAATCCAGGTAAAATCCACAGGCTTAAATCTTTAATCAAAGAACAAGATTATATAAAATAAAAGTGACTATTAATTCCTAAGTACAGAAAGGCAGAAAAATTGCTGGTTTAATGTATGAAGCAGTGGGTAAATGGAAAGACTTTACTGGTAGGTGGAAAGGTTTTCTGTGTATTAACTGCCTGGTCCAGGTGAAGGGTCAATGATTAAGAACCCACATTTTCCATACAATTAAGAATTGATTATTCCCACTATTTAATTTTTGTAAAGGGTGGACACTCATGACAGTTTATGAAATAATTGCAAATTCTTCCAACAAACATAAAGAAAGGTTCTTATAGGATCAAAAGAAACTTGAAAATGAATAGCCAGAGAAATCCAAGAAACACACAACAGTGTGACTAAGCAATCAAGACACAAGCATGCTATGTATATATAAAAAGCAATAAATTTTAATAAAATAATGGTAATAAAGCACTGAAAAAAATATTTTCTGTGCCTAAAACTTTTATCATTAGTTTTTTTGTATCTTGGGTTTAAATCAGAAGAGTGAAAAAATCACAACTGCTGAACAAAGTTGCTGAAGAATGCAATCTTACATATTTGTTCTGACACAAGTTGTTCCTGAGCCAGCACTGTAGGTCTTTCAGGTATCTAGGGTGCTTAAAAAGTTTTAGTGATAGTAATAGGGGTAGTATTGGTTAACTGATGTCAAGGTAAGACTTAGAAGTGTTAAAACTCTTTGCCAATTTCTCCAGTTTATTCAAAAGGAAGTCTTACTTCAAGTTGTCTGGATTTCATTTTATTATACTGTATCATTTTCAAGTTATTGAACAAATGTTTTATGAGGATATATTTCTCTAGATATGAAATGCCATCACATACATTACATTACATAATGGCCATTACAGGAAATACACTGCATATTTGATATTTGATTTCCACATCTCCACTTTCCAGGTGCTTTCACAAAAATAATAAATTTAAATTTAAAAAAAATATTATTATCCTACTATAACTACATGAAATTATGATGCATTTACCATTCATAGTTATATATATATGTATACACACACACACACTTTTAATAAAAATCAAATGGAATCCAGAGTAATCTAATATTGTAACATGGTTCCCTATTTTGCTGTTTGGAAAGTCACTAAAAATGAAATATTTTAACTCTCTTATTTTTATCCCGTCACCATTTCAGATCTCTTAGTTGGTGAAGTTTTTTCTGTTTTGTTTTGGTTTGTTTTATTTTATTATTGTCGATCTTTTAGAAAGTTTGATATAGTAGTTATTTCTGAGAATATTCAAACTAAATATCTTATGCTCAAAGGCAAAGAGGTTAAATGTCTCTCCATTACTGCATTACTGTTATATGGTAATGATAACCTTGCTGTTATCTCTCCAGATATCTGTTACTTACTTGCTCTTGATAAATGCATTTTGGCTTTGTTAAACATCAACATTTTAGCTGTGCATTGTTTCTAATACATAACCTTTATCTGGTATAATTTTCAACAGCTTTTTCTAACATCCTAAAAATTTGTCTTCCATAGACTTACTATGGGCTTCTTAACTATTACAGAAGCAGCCAGCTAAAGCATGGAGCATGAGAAAATTCAAGTCCTCAGTAGGAGAGTGATTTGGTTTATTTCAAATAAGAACGGTTTTACCAAATATTCTTTTTAAGAATATAGAACAACACAAACAGTTTCCACCTGTGTGTTCTGCATACTGCCTTGGAAAAAAAGGACAAAGAGGTAGATCACAACAGATATAACAAATCCAGCCCCTGTCACACAGATATCCTTTCTGCTTTGCAGCCAACCACATGATAGTTTTTTTTGGCAATATGTTCTCTGAGTACTAGCTGAGGCTCCTGTGGTGTTTTTGGTCTATGTATTTTTCTCTCATTTTATTTTGTTTTCACTCTTGATAGAAAACAATCATTGTCCTTATCACTTTGGGAAATGAATTCTTTTTAAGCGTAGATTAATAAAACATCAGTAAAAGCCAGTATTATGCACATATGACCGAAGTGAATAAAAGTAATTTTATTCCTCTAGCCCTTTTAAAGCTGCAGTATTATGGGCTGTGTCAGTCTCATTGATTTTGATCATGTAAGCATATGGGTTTTTTTGTAAGTAATGAAATGCTAGGGTTCAGTGTGGTGCATCTTTCATTAAATCTGCAGTGATGAAATCTGTTTAATAATGTGTATGGCAATCTTTTCCCTTCCCCCAACTTTCATTTGGGATAAAGATGTAATAGAGTTGGTTTTCCTTCATATTTTCCATGGGCAGGTAGTAAAATCCATGATATTTTTAAGGCACTGTGAAATTCCACTTACTTGCTGTTACATATGTATCTACTTGCTGTTATCAAATATAAAAAAAAATAAATAACAAAGATACCTGTTAAAACAACTAAGCAAAGAGTAAAACGAAATAAAAAGGAAAATCATTATAAAAACCCCCAGAGACTCAGTCCTCAATCCTAAAAGTACTTAAGCTTATACATATTTTTCTGTAAAAGAATAATCTCTTTGAAGTTCATGGGATCATTGTTGTAAATAAAATGGAAGCTTTGCTTACAATCTAGTGAAATGATTAACTATGGCTACAGTTTCAGTTACGTCTCATGAAGAATAAATAATTTTTTGAGCTCTCATCTTTAGAATGATGGGTAATAATTAATCTTTTTATAGAGTGCTTGGAATATAAATGATATTATGTTAGAACATTGAAGCCCAATTTATAAAACAAGATTCTGAATCTTGGGCAGAAATTCAGATTGTTAATCATGTGCTATAGAGAACTGGAACTGAAAAGAGTGGAGACAATTGCCCTTTGCACTGCATACACAAGTACATATTAGTTCAAAGATAATATTTTCTCGGGTAAAATACTTGAGCTCAAATTGTAATTTTGTCTAGGATATTGATTTGCAAATAAAATTTAAAAAGTTTTTTTTCTAGGAATAACTGAACAACTAAAGCAAATTATCTCTAAATATTGGTCATATTGTCTTATTAAGCTTGACTCTCTTTACAATATAGTCAACTTTATGCCTTCAAGTAATGATGCTCTGCTTGTAGATTACTTTAGTGCTGTCCTATGTTAGAACTTTTGTGGCCATTTTAAATTCCATATGAAGCTCATAAAAACTAACACTGTTTCTACATTTTCTTTCCTTCTATTAAATATGGAAGAGTTTTATATTTCAGCTACACATTTAACACTTTACATTTTCAAAGCCATTATATTTCTATAGCCTACTATGAGTTATTACATAGTTGTAATAGGAGTAGTGTAACGATCCAGTTCTTCGGTGTCCTCTGCTTTGAATCAACCTATTTTTCAGTATCTCAAAGCATAGATACTCTGGTCTCTTTTTCCACTAGTTACAGTTCATCAAAGTGATACAAGTTTGAAAAAATTGGCTTTGTAAACTGATGTACACTGAAAAGAAGGAAAACCTATGGTTTTAAGGGAAGAGAAAGACACTGTGATACAGCACAGCTGAAACATTAAGGTTTACAAGTGTTCTTCAGTTACATGAACTGTTAATAAGGCAAACGGCTACCTCTTTGATCTGCCCTCCACAGAGTATGTGAATGTTACTAGATAAAGAGTGGCCAGTTAGCTAATGTTAGCTTGCTCCCTGGTCCTGCGCTGGGCTGGCTCTCTCCAAGACAAAACTTGTCCACAGTGATCTAAACCAAACTAATGTGGATACAAATCAGTTGATGCCACTTTGCTTGGGATCATCCCTTGCTATATTTCTGCTTAGCACTGTAGGTGTTCAACATGTCCTCACATGCATGAAATGTCTCTTCTTACAAATCTGATGACGCTGGAGGATCTTCCAGATGAAAGCTTGTGTGACTGGCTTCTGACGGGATGATGCAATGACAGACCAGTAAACATTAGAAAGTGGAAGACTCAGCTTTGGAGCATGAACATACCTTCTGTCTTCTTCAAATGGAAAGCTGTCAGATGGATGGGGTGAAGGCAACTATTCAGTCACCCACCCTCTTCCTTATTACATGCTTGAGGCCTAAGATCAAATGGGTCTGCAAAAGCAGGTAATATTGTATGGACCCATTCTCTGTATCCTCTCTTTAGCATGTTACATCCCTGTTACACATAAAATGACAGCTCTACCTTTCAAAAATGGAATCCTATAAACATAGCACATCTGAAGGCAGGAGCATGTATGTTGTATGCATCTATAGACTATAATCCTGGTTTATTCTCTGCAAGAGTCAGCACATACATGTTTGTTTAAAAATGAGTGTTAAGTACTTTGAGAACATTTTGTACTATTTAAGAAGTATTCTCTGTAACTTTTTGGTGTTAGTACATAATAGCACTGACTAAGGCTCAAAGTACTTTGAACAGTTTTCACAACTTTGCCACCACAAGAATAGGCTAACCTATTTTTTTCCTATACAGACTTTTCTCTTAATTCTCTGAACAGGTATTATAACAGTCTGAGTTCTTAAATTACCCTTTGTGTCCCATACTGTTAGTTTTCTTTTCCAGTAAACTCTCGTCAGAGATAATAGAAATATGAATAGCACTTATAAGTCAGTTTCTTCTGGAAGAACATTTCATTAATTTCTCTTTAGTTGTATCTACACATGCCATTTGTGCACTCTGCTATTGTGCACTCTACTCATTTGCTTTATTACTCCTCTGAAGTATCACTCTGCAGGCTTTAGAGATTTCTTCTTTCTGTGTGATGCAAGACCACTTAGTATGCATTCCCTTTCCTTGTCCTTAGGTTTTTTTAATCCTGCTTTTTTTTTTTCCTACATATAAGCCACTTATCTGAGAAGTCTGAATGTATTTTGTCCAAACACAATACATGCTCCAACAGTTATATCTTTCCTTGTACTCCAAAGGAATAATGAAAAGAAATATCTGGTTAAAAAAAAAGGAAAGAAAGAAAAACAGTCTATCTCTATGTATAGGAGAAACTGTGGTTAAGATATTGCAATCTGAAACTCGGATATTTTGCTGGAATCACAATGAGAAGGCCCATTACTAAGGCATTTAAAGTTCTGCAGTTTTTACTCTTTTATTTTGCAGGCTTTATAGGAATGGCACAGAATATTTACACATATGCCAGATTATTCTTTGCTAGCAGTGAATCTAAATTACACTTTATTTCCAGTTTAGGTAAAATTTGATTGGAGAAGTAGAAGAGGAATCAGCCGAAGGAACCACCTGTCATACAAATGCTTTACCAAATCCACATTAGCCATTTTATATCAAGTATAATTTTGAACTCTTGCTCCTTTTCCACACTAGCAATGATTTAAATGCCTTCTACTGAAGTTTTATTACTAGAATGTACCCCAGTTAAATGACACATTTTGTAAGCCTTGTGGGACATCCCACTGGTATTGAATGGACTGGATGGATCAAATTCATATAACCATAAATCTTGCAAATAGTTTCTGAAAGAATCCAGTCATTTTCAGAAAATTTTCCAATACAGAAGATGCTTGTAACAGGCAGCTCATGTGCTGGCCAAGAAGTCCACTCAAAAGTTCCAGTAAAATTATGTCGCAACAGTTACTTACTGTCAACTGAAGGAAAGCTTCAATGGCCGATGTCCGAGAAGGACTCCTTCTGTTCATCTGTCTTTGATCCTGATCTATGTGTACCTGAATCCAGTTTTTGAGTTCAGTTCCTGTCCATCACTGAGTCCAGTGATGGGATTGTCATCCTGCAAGGTTGCATATATTGAATGGATTTCATTATTTTCTTTATATGTATTTTTTCTTTTTATTATTGATATTTCATTAAGTGGTTTTAGTTTTCTTTTTAACACTTAAGTCAGTCTCCCTTATTCTCTGTTCTTCCTCTTGAGAAGAGACAGAAGTTAGAGGCCGCATCTGTCTTTGGTTTAGTGGCCAGTCCAGTCTAAACCACAACAAAACATCTAATTTTTCAAATTGCAAGGACAGTTATTGGAGAGGGAAAAGCATTTGGTGATAAAGACCTGCATCTGATACAGAATTCTTTTAGAATCTGCAGAATCTATACATTAAGACTTGAAAAATAAGAATGAACTCTTAAGGAGGGTAAAAAACTAGTACTGATACTATGTGTCATCAGATCATCCATCTCCCCCCAAAACCTAACAGAGCAGCTCAAATCAAAGGCTATTCCTACTGCAGCTGTCAGCTTAGCATGTGATGAATCAATATATATTAATCCTGTAGATTGGCTCTTCTTGTGTTTGTTATATGAGTCCTAGAAGCTTTGGAAACTCAAAAGATCATTGTCTTTTCAAACACTGCGTGTTAGAAGGTGCATAGACAATATACTCAGTTCTGTCCGTTTGGTCTGTACTGAAGGGAACATCCAGCTTATCTCCAGAGTTGCTTTAAATCCAGGTAGAGTTTACAGTCTCCCTGACAAAGTTTTCACCTTACTTGTTTTACTGCTGCATGGATTTATATAAGCTAAGTTTACCACACTTAAAGAGGGTGGGTCTGGGTCTGAGACTGTGATCCAGACCAAACTCTTTGCACACACAGAGTGTACAAAACAAGAGCGCAAGGTTGAGAATACAATTATGAGAATGAGGGGAAGAGAGTATTTTTGATCTATGTGACCACTTTGCATTGAAATAGCTATATATTTATACACTGTGAGGAAAGGCCAGCATCCTGATGCCTACACTAGCTAACTCTGTGTATCCAATCTGTCCTTCTGGTTATGTCCCATCAATAGTACCCAGCCTTTGGTTAAGCTTGAGAACTTTACTAGATTGGCAAGAATTATATTAGTTTTGGCATAAGAACTTTGGTGTCTTTTCTAGATAAAATGGGGTGGCTCTCACCAGCTTCTTTTTTTTTTTTTTTCTTCAACCAAACCCTTGCTGACTTTGTCTATGTTAAAAAATCAGGGCCAAAAGGATGGTTTTCAGCACTAACCTGTGATTGTTTTGACTAATTAATTCTTAGTGTCATCCTTTATACAGTTCTGACTGTGACAAACATTTTTCTCAAATTTTGCCTGAGCACAAGAGAATAGATGCCAAGGAAACTCCAAAAGTCATTATGAACAACACTGCTCCATGTCTGGGTCCCTCTGCTCTGTTTCTCTAGAACTATCTCAGCAGGCTTTGAATCCTCACCCTCCCACCCCCCATATTTTTATGTTACACTGCAGATCATCAGTGTATGTATCATGTAATCTCAGTCAGCTGTAGAATTTTTTCCAGAGACTTTTGACTGATAAAAATGGATAAAAAGTAACAAGCAGGTCTCCTTGCCAGCAATGTACCACATAAGGAATAGAAAAGGTCTGTAGCCAAGTGCTATGCTGTGCAGAGGTGGCTGTGCCATGCCTCTTGGCCTCAAGGCCAGAGAATAGATCTTTGTTCTGCTTAGTTTACTAATATCCATGTGCCAATGTCTGCTGGTCTGGTGGGCACCTAAAAGAACATTTGCTGTGTGCCGGCTCTCTGAAGTGGAAAAAAGTGTTCAGCAAGATCCCATCTCACTCCTTACTACAAAACAGAGGCATTTTGTGTTGTTCTCTGATTTTCCTTGCTGGTTCCTATAAGACATCACCGCAGTATCTGGCACTGTGTAGGGTAATCTTTCATGCCGAACATCTTACCTTCCCTCCTGATGTCATTTACATAATTGGAGTTTTCAGTTTAAAAACACTTATCTTAAACTGTAACAGAGAAAGTAGGCAGCCTGACGCATCCAATCAGCTGTCCTTACAGATGGCCCCATCTTTTCTGGAGGCACCAAGGTCTTCTGTCACCAGCTCGACATCCATTTAGTGAGAAGCACCACACTGATCTCGCCACTCCTAAACACTTCACAGACTTCATCAGCAGCCTTGGGAGAAGGGACAGAAATCTAGATGCACTTTTCCACACAGGTGTGTAGTGAAAGTAACAGTCTTGTATCTAATTTCAGTTGCCTTTTAGCTCAATAAACCATCACTTGTACACAAAATGAATGTCATGGTTTAACCCCAGCTGGCAACTAAGCACCGCACAGCCGCTCACTCACTCTCCCTCTGTGGGATGGAGCAGAGAATTGGAAGGGTAAAAGTGAGAGCACACATGGGTTGAAATAAAGGCAGTTTAACAGGGAATGCAAAAGCTGTGCACACAAGCAAAGCAAAATAAAGAATTCCTTCACTACTTTCCATAGGCAGGCACGTGTTCAGCCATCTCCAGGAAATCAGGGCTTCATCACACATGATGTTTGTCTTGGAAGACAGATTTCCCTTTCCTTCTTCTTCCCATCCATCTTTTATTGTTGAGTGTGATGTCATTTGGTACGGGATATCACTTTGGTCAGGTGTGGACAGCTATCCCAGCTGTGTCCCCTCCTAGTTTCTTGTGCACCCACAGCCTGCTTGCTGGCAGGGTAGCATAAGAAGCATGTGAAGAAAATGTGAATTTTCTCATAGCAATAGTCCCTAGAAATTATGTCCATAATCTATATAATGTTTACTGGTATTTACTGTAGTAAGTACTTCAGACGATTTTTAAGATGACAATGGAGGTTCTGTGCATTCCTTTACCAGCACCCAGGCTACACATACCAGCTGGAGTGAGTTATGGGCTCCCAGACTTCTCACTGTCCCTACATCCCAGCTTCAGGACCATACTGTGGGCCTCACTGGCCTGCCTGCACTGGTTTCCTCCTTGCAAAAGCAAGGTGGATGTGCATGGTATCTCAGTGCCTGAGACACATGCATGGGGATTTCATGTGACAGTTTCTGTGGGTGGCTGGTGCTCATCTGCAATAATAGCCAGGAGTCATGAGGGGTAACCGGTACTTTGGATGATGTTAATGGCCTGTACTTGTACAGCTCCCTTCAACCTTTTCTCTGACTGATGGTCACTATTATTAGTTTTCATTTTACTGCTTTTATGGTGGCATTCAGTTGCTCCCTGGTTTGTGCAGATATCCTGAACATCTCAATGCATCCCAGATGGGACTAAGTGTCCATGTCCGAATGACTGAACGGATCTCCACTGATTACTGTGAGTGCCAATATGTAGAAATTCTTATCTAGATATCTACATTTAGATGTCTTAATCTCAAGCAAATTCCACCTGAGTTCTACACACCATGAAGAAACAATAACCTAAAATAACTAGCATATTAAGAAGAAGGTAGTCTATCCTAGACTATGAATTTTACTGAAATGAAAAATATTTATCTAATGTAAAACGTAGGGAGAAAAAAGGGCAAACTCTTGTGTGAGCCATGTGTTTCTCTTTATTATTACTCGTTAATACTGTGAAGTCTTACTATGATCAGGCTTTATCAATATTGTAGCTACAAATAACAAACCTGATCCTGGAATGATTATGTTGGAAAACATTCATCCTTTGTGTTAGAAGTGCAAAAAAAATGAAGAGACTGCAAAGTGATGCTGATAAACTGTTAGCCAGGTAGCACAGCTACAAGGGATTAAATTAAGTTTGATACTATTGCATGATGCCTCCACTCCATGTTTTCTATATCTATGAAACTTGGGTTGGTTTGCATTGCTGTGTGTTTGCATCTATCAAGGTACATTCTGAATAATTTTGTATGATAGGTCAATACACCACTAGTATTAAGTGACTTTTGGGAAGATTTATGTAACGAAACAGAGTACCCAAATCTGGTTTCCGGTGCACATCTTGTAAGAGGACCATTATTCTTCAGTGAGTTTAATAAATTATATGATTAATTTTCAATTTTTGTGTTCCACTTTTTCTATGTAACCTTTTAGGAAGTTAAAAGCTTGATGTTCCTTGAATTTGATGTATGTCTAGCCAAGAATACTGCAACTACTGTTAGACTATGTATGTTTCATTTCATGTATTCCATAAACTACAAATTATTTTTTTTTAACCCATGCTTTATTTTTTGATTTATAGTGAACTTGAAAAATGAGTTTATGGCTAATAAGAAATGTAAAACCAAAATTCCAACCACATGTTAAATAAAATGTAATGACTTGAGATGTACTAACTGCTCTCAGGCTGTGGCAGATTGCCATAATCAATCAGTGGGCTTGTTCAAGCTGAGGATGCCCCACTCCTAAAGAGATGCTGGCAAGCATTTTTAATAATGGTTTAGGAAGGTGAGGTACAATATTGGTGTGATGTAAAGCTGGATAGTTGTATGTGTGGATGAATACAGTATTTCTGTAAGTATTCTGGTTCTGTCTTTAACAGTACTATCTCATTAATTTACTTTGCTGAATTATAACTCTGTAGCAAAGTGGCAGTAAATTCTGCATGTTGGTGAGAAACCTTTTGAATGATTTTCCAGATGTTAAATGAATCAGATTACGTTGTCTCCCCTCAGTCTCACCTTTAGCTTAGTTGAGAATAGATTTGCAAAAATTTACATAAATTTGCAAAGCCAAGGCTTATTGCACAAGTTTGTATGTATCAGCCCTTATCTTGGCAAACACTGGGAATTTGAGCTGGAGGCTGCTAGAGACAGCAGTATAGGTTCCTGTGACACAAACTAAACCATGTTATTAAAATCAGATCTGTAGCCATACCTTATGGAAAACTATATGCAAGGATAAAAATAAAAATTCTACATCTATAATCTAAAGAAGTGCCCCCAAAAAGCTGTGCTTGAGTGAAAACTCCAAGTGTGGGGTTTAGCTACATCCTTTAAAAAAAGACTATGGCTGTCTCAGTCTGGAGCTGGAATGCATCCCAGACAGTACTTTCTGACAAAGAGTTTAGAAACCTAAAATTTGCACCTATGCTTATGTTCCCATTCTGACTTTGGTATCTATGGTGAGAGTTTTTTCATTTATATTTTGCTATTTGTTAGTGTTATAGCTGTCTTTAACAATATCTTTCAATTATTTTTGTTTAAATAGTATCCACTTTGAGTAAAGTTTTTTCCTGGGTTTCTGGTTGTCATGGAACATTTGTGACAGTTTTTTTAAAGCTTTTTATTTTTTCTGTCCTGTACACAAGTAATTTAGTTGATCTACTCTGTAGGAATTTTTCTTGCAAATCATGTGTGATTTAAAATATATGAAGGGAGTTGGCGCTTTTCATGAAGAATATATTTTCTTCAGCTTTCACGGAAAAGAAATTCAGAAATAAATTTCAGATAGATATTTCTTTCTAAGATTAGTGTGGGGCTAGTAGCACTGTACTATCGACATTGAAAGCACAAGTTCAGTGCCTTGAAATCTTAATTTCTTTTTCTTCAAACCTTTTAAAAATATGCTAAATGATTGGAGGGTCTTCATTAAAGAAAAAAAAGAATTGCTTAACATAGAGAACTTTAGTGTGGTATTGCTGTTGTTAAAGGCTTTGCAGACAAATGGCAGACAACAATGTGTAAGCAGTGGTGACGATGCTTCTGAAAACACTAAAACCTAGAGGAGACAGAATCTCGTGGAGCGGCTTCAAAGAGAATTTGCTAAACTTGAAAATATTTTAAATTGTATTTATTACGTTGCATAAAAAGGAACTTGTAACCACGATTTAATTCACAGCTGAACTAAGCAATTTTATATTAAGCTACGCTTTTGCTGCTGATGGGGAAGTTGAGTTCTGAGTCAAAACAGAAACTCAGGGGAAATGTTGAAGGTGTTGGGAGAATTTGAAACATTGTGCTCAGCGGTTTTGTCAACACTATAAACTCACAATTCTGTGGTGGTAATCCCAATATAGCTTGGTAAAAATATTTACTGTAGATTGGGAAAAGAATTTATTGCTACAAGAAGAGGAAAAATTGAGTAAAAATAAATGGCAGTGTTATGTGTAAGATAATTAACCTATCTTAACTTCATATAGAATAAATTGGCAGAGCTAACAGTTTAAAAGGAAAAAAAAGAAATTCTCAGAAATATATTTTTTTAAAAAGAAAAATTAAAAAAGCTGGTTGTTTTCATTTGGCTTACAAATGCCCTCAAAAATCTTAATTAAGCATACTCCACAGTATCCAGTTACACATTTAAAAACCTTGTTTAAGATCAGGCACTGGGAAGCATCTCTTTAAGAGCAATGTGTTACATTGCTTCTGCACAACATGGTCCACACTGATTGTTAGAAGAAAAAATCAGTGACACTCGATTGCTGTGGGGTACTATACACTGAAAAGGAGGTCTGGAACCTGTTTTTTAGGTTTTGAGTTTTTTTTTTTGGTTTTTTTTTTTTTTTTGCCCTGCATTAAGGAATGGAAGGTACCAATTCTGGCTATTTTAGCATGCAATTACTCTTTAGACCATACAAACTTCAGTAGAAATAAAGCAATACTTTATTCTACACTGTATTCACCAACAGTTTAGAATCAAGCTCATAGCCACCTGTGCCTTACATCAGTTCCTAGTTTATTTTTTTGTTTCATTTAATTAGCAAGTAGTCAAAACAATGACAAAGACTCCTTGAGGCTGGTACTTCATCTCTATTTAAAAAAACAAAAGAAAACAAAACAAAAACAAAAAAAACCCAGAAGTATTTGTCTTACATACTGTTTCATCGATTAAGATCTGAATTTGAAAATTCATGTATCATAGTATATACAGATAAAAAAATCCTTCCTACAAATTCTCATAACTAAATCTGAATATTAGTTCTAGCAGCTTGAAAGATTATTCACTACCACTTCTTATCCTTCAGAAGTGACATTATCACTCTGCTGTAAATGTCAGTTAGGCATAAGTAACCAGATCTATCTCCCATCCTGATTACAGATTAAAATTGTTGATAACAGTCCTGGCAATTGCCTAGACTGCAACAAATTTCTAACACATTTTGAATACTATGTATTATCAAGGTGGGGAAGAGAAGACTCTGCTGTTAGATTATTATGTTTGTATACCTTATTTACTGAAATCTGTGTTTGTATTGTACTACCAGACAAAAGATATAGAAGACATTAGTTTAAATGTCTTTATTAGCTGTTGATCAAAATTAGAGAAAATTGCCAAACCATTTCTGTGACAGTGAGTTTTAGTCTACGACTCTAGTCTGGCTTTTGAGTGATCCTCAGATCTTTAAAATGTCATCACTGAAGAAAAAAGTCATCAGGAAATATGATACATAGTAAATGTGAAATTTAAAATACTGAGTGCTGAAAGAAATATCCTTTAGATCCTGTAAAACATGGGATAAAAACCTAATATATTGATTATTCCTATTAGCTTACTAAAGAGAAGCCAAGTCATAGCAAGATATATGTTAAGCTCCACTGAGATTTTGAAAATAAATTCCATAGGTCAGATTCGAGATACCACTGTAATATCTATCCATATTCCTATAGAAGGAAAAAAAAAAAAAAAAAGGATTTATATGTTTTTATATCTAGAAGAATTTAAAATGTATTTGTTTATGCATCTACACCCTACCAACCCAACTCCCAATTATTCCTGTATCCTGACTGAACATATATCATACCGTATTGGCTAGCTGAATGATTTCAGTGTAAGGTTTCATCTACCAAATCTTTGGGGTTCGAGTTGATGAGAAATCTCATACTTATAAATATGTCTAAATATAAAAGAAATTCCATTCTGTTCTGTAATATCTTTTCATGCACCGTTATTGGCAATTAGACTGTGAAAAGTAGTCAGGTAAAATACTTACTGACACACTAATCAATACTATTGCCACAAGCAGATTTACAGGTACTCAGAAGTGAGAGAGAAGTCATTTCAGTGAAATGGGTTTTTTTAGTTTGCAGATCTTAACTTCAGACTTGGAGAAGTGACTTTAAGCAGATCAAGGAAGGCTTTATCAAAGGGATAACAGAACCTGAACTTTTGCTCCCAGCTAAACTTCAGGCTGTGTCTGAGAAGAAATTTTCTGGGGTATAAAATTCTATCACTTGGTAATCTGATGAAATCAGAGGAGGCTATATTCAGGTTGATGAAAGAGACAGGAGAAAGTTAAGTAAAAATATTGACTATATGAAATCTTTGTTGCACAGACAAGGCCTGGAAAACTAAGTTGTTACTTCCTTTCTTTTGCCTTTTTAAAAATGAACATGAGATTTAATAGTTTAACATTAATTATTGGAAAAATATAGGTCATGTTTGATTGATTTCACTGAATTAAAGGAGTTAATATATGAAAATTCAGGTTCTGATAGAGACTAATAAACAAGTAGTTGAGACCTCCTACACTTTATTTGTCCTTACCTGGACAATACCTGGAGTTTATTTAGAATAATTCATTGCAACAAGTTCCAACTCACTGAATAAGGCTTCAAGAAAGCATTATAGCTGTAGTTTCCAAAGGTTCTTTCCTGCAAATGCAAGCAATCTTACATATTTAAGAACCTGTGCAGTTTTAATAAAACAGATCAATAGAAGGGCAAGCAAAACCAAGGCAAACTACAGTTTCTTTCTCCTGTTAGCCCTGAGAAGAGACTGCTGTTGCTGTGACACAGTACCAGAAATATACAGTGCTTTTATGCATGCAGTGTACGTGAATATGATTCTGACAAAATGACCTGGCTTTAGTTTGTTGGTTTTTGTTTGATTGTGTTGGTTTGTTGTTGGTACAGTAAGATTTTCAAGGTCTATTGTCTGAGTTTTTGAGAGGTCAGAATGATTTCAGGTAACATGAAAGAGTATTACTGAATGAAAAAAAAAGGTATACCACATACAATCTTTTATTCACTTCAAGTGTACTAGAACTAGTGGAGAACATGTATTATACATTAAATAGGCACTGTATGAATCCAGCCAGAAAGAAGCACATAAAATGTTTAATTTTAAAATTTACACTAATATTTTCAGAAAGAAAGTTTCCTTATAAAAGTCATGGTGCTTTAGCTAGAAATAAGCTAGAATAATCACAGCTGCCATAATAATACATATTGAAGTCAATATTATTAAACTTCCAGTTTATAAAGTAAACTTTCTTCATATTCATTTTGTTGAGCTAACAACTAGCCCACTACTGCCATGAATAAGTTTGACATGATAAAAGCCATAACTTGTACAGGTATCATTTTTGGATCATGCTAAACACTTTTCCATGTACACATTGAAAGGTAAAAGAAATGGTAAGTCATAAATGAATACAGAATAAAAAAATTGCTTTATCTCAGTCAGTCAGCACCAGTATATATTACAGAAGTTGTTAAGCCATACGCTAGCAGTTAAGCATTACGTCTATTCTAGGTGTGTGAATCCCTTCACGTGTGTTGTAGAAATTGCTTCCAGATCCTTTCCTTGTTATTGAGTAAGATACTTATTCATATAAGGGAGCTTCTAGGTAGATTTGTCTAAAATTTATAATTTTGGTCCCTCTGAAATTTGTAATGATTTTAATGCTTTTGAAATATAAATGCGTAGGAAATCTTGGCTACACATGGCTTAAAATTTTGTCACCTGAGGCTAGGCATGTGCAATCTTACATCTGCAAATCTTTAACTTTCCATTGAACAGTCTGTCTGATAATTTGTTATATTAATATGTGGATCATATAACAGTTTTATAGATTTTTTTTTTTAATATCCTTAATTCTACTGACTGAAATGCATACATCTTACAGCTAATTTAGACTGAGATATAGACTCGAGTTATTTATGTATGGTCAAATATCAAGACTTCTGTGCTTTGACATTTTGGTTCAGAATTAGCTGTCTGAAGTCTTGTTTCTCTGATTTATTTGATTGTTTCTTCTTTAGCCATCTCAGAGATTCTTGAATGAGATGTTCTGATCCTTTCTTTTGTTTGTGATGGGAATCTCATACCATTACAACCTTGAACTATTCTCCCTTTTCACTTTGTAGTTTTTTCCATTAGATCTGCTCTAATTTATGATTTCTTATTTACATTTGGACAAAATGTAAATAACTAAATTAAAATGTTTGTAAATACCACATCCAAAATTTACACTTAGGAAGATGTCATCAATGACTGTCAACAAGATCAAGTGTTGGGTCCTGCACTTGGGTCACAACAACCCCATTCAGCACTACAGGCTTGTGGAAGACTGGCTGGAGAGCTGTCTGGCAGAAAAAAAACCTGGGGGTGTTGGACGACCGGTGGCCGAACAGGAGCTAGCAGTGTGCCCAGGTGGCCAAGAAGGCCAACAGCATCCTGGACTGTATCAGGAACAACATGGTGAGTAGGACTCAGGAGGTTATTGTCCCCCTGTACTCAGCACTGGTGAGGCCCCACCTTGAGAACAGTTTTGGGCTTGGGTCCAGAGAAGGGCAATGAAGCTGCTGAGGGGCCTGGAGAATAAGTCTTACGAGGAGAGGCTGAGGGAGATGGGGTTGTTCAGCCTGGAGAAAAGGAGGCTGAGGCCTTACCGCTTTCTACCTGAAAGGTAAGGGTTCAGTCTCTTCTCCCAAGTCACAGGTGATAGGACAAGAGGAAATGTCCTCAAGTTGCACCAGGAGAGGTTCATATTGGATACTAGAAAAAAAAAAATTACATTGAAAGGGTTATTAAGAATTGAAATGGGCTGCCCAGGGAAGTGTTTGAGGCACCATCCCTGGAGGTATTCAAAAGACGGGTTGACATAGTGCTTAGTGACATGGTTTAGTGCTGCGGCTTTTTTATCAGAGTTAGGTTGATGGTTGGACTAGGTGATTTTAAAGGTTCCTTCCAACCCAGACAATTCTATGGTTCTATGACTCTAAGTGGAAACATCTAGCATGGTATTCAGATCACCAAAACTTGATGATTAAAATTCAGTTTGTCAGGACTTTGAGGGCATCACCAGGCCTCACTATTCCAGCCCAGCCTCCACTGAGTCTCCCTTACCCTGTCCATGGCCCAGGACCCCACGTCACCTCTATAGTGCTATCAGCCCCTGCCCTAGCAATGTGGCAGCAGGGTTGATCTCCATCTCCCCACAACCCTGCCCTGCCCAACCATGAGCCCCAATGAGCTGGGCCTACCTGCAGGCATAGGCGTCCTATAGGTCCTGTCTTATGTCTGTCAGCCCCAGGCTGGTATTTTGTATATCTTCAAGTATTTCATGCAGTGTCAGACTCCCATGTTCAGAAAACAGAAATAAGTCCCTTATCAATACAATCATGAGTCCAGATTCAGATAACAAAAAGTTCAGAAAGCAAAAGTCTGTCTTAGGGTGTGATAAATATGTCTGAATTCCATCTACTGTACTTATTCGATTTTCACTGAGCATAATAGAAACATAATAACCTACATTCATGTGAGCTCATATCCACCCCTGAACTTAAGAAGTGCTGGATTCAATTACTAAACATTGTTTTCTGGTATGGCATGGAGGCACCCAAGCTGTTTGCAAGAACAAAAATTTTTGGAGTTATATTGGAGAGCTGTTAAGGGTGAAGGGTGTCCAAACTGGACCAGACTTCTCCAAGATGCCCTTTTTAAAGCAGTGGGTGGGATGAATGTTGTCCAGAATGTGTCCTACCTGGGGACAGAAGGGTCACTGGAGCACCCCAGAAAAGATCAAGGGACTGATGCAGTTTGTAAATGCTGTGTGGATCTGATCAGAGCTTCAGGCCTGAGTGTATTTTATTTAGCAGAAGAGGCACACCCTTGCATTACTCAAAGCTGAAGTTATCAGTCCAAACTGCTTAAATCTATGAAGAGCAGAAAAACAGCATAAATTCAGTCATAAAGAGACTTTATGCACTTGCACAAATTATCTTCTTCAAAACTGCATAACACAACTTAACCTATAAGACTGATTAATAAAATTTAGTTAAACTGACACATGGCTCTTTCCTCCCAATTATGCAAGTACATCAAGTCAACAGGGTTGTTTGCTATGCACATGTCTAAATCTCTGATTTGCTTTAATTTTTAAATAGAGAGGACAGGCTAGAATCTGAGCACATAAACAAGCCTTTGGGGCTGCCACTCTGAATGGACTATTACGGGCAAAATTTGCAAGGAAAGCTTACAAAACAGCCAGTTTAGCAAATCTCAATCCAGTATTATTGGACTACAAACTACTAAATTCATATGGGTTTTAAAAGTAACAGAAATGATTCACTAGATAACATTAGTAGTGACAAAAAGGGGTAAAGTCTTGTAAGCATATCGGTGTCATTTAAAAAAAAAAAAAGTTGATGCACCATATTTTATAATGCATAAATGCACGTTGTTTACATATAATCATGATAATTCATTGCTTTTTCTCTAAAAAAGTTGTAATATAATGAAGAAAATGGTCATATTTAGCTTAGCTACAAGAATTAATTCTCACAATAATTAAAAAAAAAGTTGGTAAATGGGAAAGGTATGTTCTTAAATAATATTATATTAAATGTCTACTTATTTTTTTAGGAACTTTATTTATGTGAAGTCCATGGGATACATAGCATGGAAAATTTACTCTGACAAACAAAAAACCACATGTGTTTGAATATGATGAGAAAGTTCTTGTAACAGACCTCGACTGTTACTGCATTATCCATCTAGCAACTTCTGTAGCTTATGGCAGAAGCCATTCAGTTTAACAACTTAGAATATATTTTTCCACATTGAAAATACTTAAAAAAAAAAAAAAAAAAAACAAAGTATTTCTTTAAATGCTCATATAGCAGTCATATAACATGAAACATAACATATTCTTGAAAAGCTATTTTGGTACTGGAAAATGAAACTGTTATATTATTGTGATTTAAGTTAATCTATCAGCATCTGGCCTAGTAGCATGGAAGAGTGATCTGGGAACCATAATCAAGACAAGGAGTACTGCTTGTAAAAGAATAGTAAAAAAAATAAATAATTTTTGTAAGCAAAGCACAATCTTATTATCCATTTTCCAGAATTTACTGTTCCAGAGTGTCCTTCCCTTACTATTCTTCTAGTACGTCCTAACTTTTTGCACGGGATGACGAATCATGTAATAAGAAAATTTACGTTCACAATATTTGACTGCAAGAGAACAACTTGATTTCCTTCAGAAATGGAGGAACCGATTGTAGAGAAGAAAGATCTTGCAAAAAATTTCTACTAAAATTTAATTCTAATGTATAAGGTCTTCATATATCCTGCAGTACCTGAAATCTCAGACCTGGATACTATAACAAAAAGTTTAGACTTTCATAGGTGTTTCAGTGAACTCAAGAAATATAACTCTCCAATAAGCCAAATTTCAATATTTACTACATCAGTGGCTGTACCATGAAAATTACTTCTGCCTAGCATGTACAAGTTAGAAATTAAGACCACTTTCTTTGAAATATTTTTTCCTGAAGTTTTCTTTTTTCTCCTTATGTGAAAAGCTCAAGATTCTGAATGACACAATGACATAGCAAAGCCAGGTCAAAGGTACCTCTAGTTCTTTAACAGTTAAGACAATGAAAAGACACTCACTGTTTACCTTCTTTGTGCCATTCACTACTTTACAGATTTCATCTTCATCATCATCAAAATAATCTCTCTCTCTCTGCTTTTCACTTTTGCAGTCTAAAGATGCCTAGTTCCAAGTTCCTCCAAATTGTTCTTTGATGATCTCTCTGCTCTTCTCTGAACATTTCTCTATTTCATTACATCCTATTTGAAATGGAAGGAAAAGAGCCGTACAAAGTATTAAAGATAGACATGCAGTGTGAATCTGCAGTGGCATGTTTTTTCTTTGTTATCTCTTGACTTTCTGAGAAACTCCGAAAATTCAGTTAAATTTTTGATTACTAGTGAACACTAGACAGATCTTCTTAGAGAACCACACATTGTGCTTTTGGGATCTTGACCCTGAATAGCAGTACTCAGCTCAGAGCCCATCATTGTATAAGGATATATAGATATTTTTTTAAGAATAGCTATCATCACTAAAGTAATATATTCACTGGATTTCAGTGCTAAAATATTAATTCAATCAGGCTGTTAAGTGAAACCCAAGTTAAGCAAATAGGAAAATGTTCTGAACGGGAAAAAAGTTCTTAGTAACATCCTTTTTCCATAAGGGCAACAAAGGACACTAACCAGTTATCTCTAGAGACTGCATGTACTTTCTAAATCATAAAAAGAGAAGGTGGTGGTGAGGAACAACTAAAACCCAGAAACGGTAACATATACTGTAAACCAAAAGTGTCTGAGAGCTGGAAAAACACTTTCAGCATGGAATTGATTCATATCTTTTTTGTTATTCAATTAATTACATTAAAAATTAATTAAAAAAAAAAAAGGTTTCTTAAAATTGAATCATAATCAAGAATAAGATGACGCTTTTTTTTTAAAAATGCCAAGTCACACGGAATTCTAATCTTAAAAATACATGGACGGCATTAATGCCACAATGTCAGCTAAGCTTCTAGTTTTGCCTAATTAAATTTGGGTGACATGACAAAGCAATTTCCCCCAGGGCTATCTGATGTCACTTTTTTATCAGCATGATCTCATTTTACAGTGCAACACATCTTCAGAAAGAAAACAAGGCAATGCTAGGTAGTGACCCTAAATCTACCCAAATCACCAATCCACTCCAGGAAAGGGAGAAAAAAACAAATTAAAATTCTTAGTTGATATAGATCTAGCAATCTGTACATAGTTATCTGTACTAACATTAGTGGACCATGATGACTTATACCAGCTAAAAAGCTAAATTTCTTTTCCATAATCTTTCTTAGCTTGAACTGCAGATAATTAGTATGAAATACTATGTTAAAATCAAGTACAAAACCAGCGGTCCTAATTATCTATAATATATAATTATTCTTAAAAGTATCTAATAAATGAATGTCCCCTAAACAATATTGCTCATTTAATTTTTGAAGAAATTGTTGATAAAAGGGTTTTGTCCTCCTGGCCTTTAAAACTTTTGGTATCCTAGACTGACTTTAGTTTCACTCATTCTTATGTAAATCAAGAATCACAGAATCATAGAAAGGTTCAGGTTGGAAAGGACCTTAAAGATCATTGAGTTCCAACCCCCCTGCCATGGGCAGGGACACCTCCCACTAGAGCAGGTTGCTCAAAGCCCCATCCAGCCTGGCCTTGAACACTCCCAGGGATGGGGCAGCCACAACTTCTCCGGGCAACCTGTTCCAGTGTCTCACCACCCTCACAGTAAAGATTTTTTTCCTAATATCTAAACTTAATCTCCTCTCCTTTTTTCAGTTTAAAACCCATACCCCTTGCCTTATCACTACATTCCCTGATAACACATCCCTCCTCAATCCCTCGTGTAGCCCCCCTTCAGGTACTGGAAGGCTGCTATAAGGTCTCCCTGGAGCCTTCCCTTCTCCAGGCTGAACAACCCCAGCTCTCTCAGCCTGGCTTCATAGGAGAGGTGCTCCAGACCTCTAGTCATCTTTGTGGCCCTCCTCTAGACCCATTCCAACAGGTCCATGTCCTTCCTGCGCTGAGGACTCCAAAGCTGGACGCAGTACTCCAGGTGGGGTCTCACGAGCGCAGAGTAGAGCGGTAGAATCACCTCCTGTGACCTGCTGGCTACATGTCTTTTGATGCAATCGGCTTTCTGGGCTGCAGGCACACATTGCTGACTCATGTGGAGCTTCTCATCCACCAACACCCCCAAGTCCTTTTCCCCAGGGCTGCACTCAAACGGTTCTCCACTCAGCCTATATCTGTGCCTGGGATTGCCGTGACCCCAGTGCAGAACCTTGTGCTTGACTTGACCAAACTTCATGAGGTTCGCATGGGCCCAGTTCTCAAGCCTGTCCAGGTCCCTCTGTTTGGTATCCCTTCCCTCCAGCGTGTCAACCACGCCACCGAGCTTGATGTCATTGGCAAGCTTTCTGAGGGTGCACTCAATCCCACTGTCCATGTCACCAACAGAGATGTTGAACAGCACTGGTCCCAGTACCGATCCCTGAGGAACACCACTCATTACTGGCCACCACTTGGACATTGAGCCATTGACCACAACCCTTTGAGTGCGGCCAGCCAGCCAGTTCCTTATCCACCAAGTGGTCCATCCATCAAATCTATAACTTTCCAATTTTGAGACTAGGATGTCATGTGGGACAGTGTCAAATTCTTTGCATAAGAGTCTGTTATTAAGACTGTGTCCCATAAGTTTATCTGCATTAATAACTAGATTAACCTAAAGTGGTAGTATAAAGTATTTCAAAGTGTATTTTCATATTTTTCAGTGAGATATGTAAAATCCTAGAATGTGATGCCTAGAAAATATGGACCTGGCTGGGGCAGGGCAGGCTTGCTTTTGATGCCTTTGAAAGGAAAGTAGAACAGTGTCTCCTTATACTCCAGGTGCAATGAATCCCCTGAGTCAGGAATGAAAGGATAAAGGCAGGGAGAATGTGGCACTGCTCCAAAAACTGCTTTTGGTCTCAAGAAGAATATGGCACTGAACTAGGAACTGAACCAGGTCCAGCACTCTCTTGGAGAAACTGGCTATTTGTTGCTTGGACAGGCTTACTCTTTTCTGGGTAAAAAAAACTATCCGGAAAGCTGGGCCTAAAGAGTTGTGGTGAAAGGAGTTAAATCCAGTTAGCGACTGGTCACCAGATGTGTTCCCCAGGGCTCAGTACTGGGGCCAGTTCTGTTTAATATCTTTATCAATGATCTGGACAAGGGAACTGAGTGCACCCTCAGTAAGTTGCAGATGACACTAAGTTGGGTGGGAGTGTTGACCTCCATGACGGTAGAAAAGTTCCACTGAGGGATCAGAACAGGCTGGATCAATGTCTGAGGCCAACTGTATGAAGTTCAACAAGGCCAAGTTCCAGGTCCTGCACTTGAGTCACAAATCCACACAGCATTACAGGCTTGGAAAAGAGTGGCTGTAAAACTGCCTAGCAGAAAAGGACCTAGGGTTGTTGGGCAACTGCCAGCTGAATATGAGCCAGCAGTATGCCCAGTTGGCCAAGAAGGCCAACAGTGTTCTGGCTTGTGTCAGAAATAGTGTGGCCAGCAGGGCTAGGGAAATGATTGTCCCCTTGTACTTGGCACTGGCAAGGTTGAGTGAATACTGTGTTTAGTTTTGGGCCCCTCACTGCAGAAAGGATATTGAGGTGCTGGAGTGTTTACAAAGAAGAGCAATGAAGCTGTTGAAAGGTCTCTATAATTACTTAAGAGTTTGATATGTGACCTGTGAACCAAACAATTTGTCTGTGCTAACATTACGTTATACTCATGTTGGTAATTTTGTGGGTGTCTGGGTGGAGGCTCAAGTTGTTTTAATGATTTTAGAAAGAGTTCTAATAAAATGACCTTGGCTAACATGACTGTCATTCAATGTTTGGCAGAGTGGTTACTGTGTGTGTCTTCAAAAGGAATTAGTCCTTGTGTGGAGTACATTAGATGGAAATAGATAAACTGTTAGCCAATAAAGAACAAAGCCAATTGACTCTATGTGTTAAATATTTAACAGTGCCTACTGGCTAGATCCACATGGGGACTTGCATGAGATTTAAGTATCTAACTATCTCTACAGGTTTCCCTAATCCAACACTGCACCCCAACTGTCATTAGCTGCTGACTGTCTCTGAAAATGTTTATTGTTACAGAACGGAGAGATCTTTAATATCAGAATCTTTGTGCCAGAAAAATTTTACTTCTAGTTCTGAAGAATAGGTCTGCCTCTATGGTAACATCTCCAGCTTGCTCCTTTCCATATCTTGTCTGCCAAGTCAGATCTGTCCTGTGTTCTCAAATGCTAATAAAACAGGCTTCTGATGAAAGAGAGACAGTGAAAAAGAGCCAGTAACAGTAACAACTACAGCAGCTTCCAACACAGGATTTTTTACATTCAGATTTGTGCTTTGTTCCTGCGCGCTGGGCTGTTTGGTACAAAATGTGACACAGCTAAAGGGATATTTGGACTTTAAATTGCAGAACCTGCAGTCCAGTTTCCTGTTAGGGCTATGGCTGGTTGAATCTATTTTATCTAGTAGAACACCGTGTTGTAAATCTATTGTGAATCATGCTGTGAAGGTTACTTTACTTTTCATGAAGCTTTTTCATGAAGCAATTAGAGTGTAATTTCCTGGTTCAAGTCCTTGTTTTTATAGTAGATTATGTGTTTAATCAAAGATCTCTATGTATGTGTACTTATGTGCATACATAAATGAAAGGATGAATGTATTTTAAGAATAAAGAAATGGAATTAAAATCTTACTTCTAGATGCAATATTTGGAAGAAATAAGTCACCTTTTAGAAGAAGGGATTGAGATATTGATTGCTGTCCTGCTCTTAAAGCTGTGAATTCTGTGTATTGAAATGAGAGTATACCGTATGACTGGAGCGTGGCTAACATGATGCCCATCTATAAGAAGGTATAGAAAGAGGATCCAGGGAACTACAGGCCTGTCAGCGTGACCTCAGTACCAGGAAAGAACATGGAGAGGATCATCTTGAGTTAGATTTCATGGCAATTGCAGAGCAGCCAGGGGATCAGGGACAGCCAGCATGGGTTTATGAAAGGGAGGTCTTGCTTAACTAACCTGATCTCTTCCTCTGACCATGTTACCCACCTTCTGGATGTGGGAAAGGCTGTGAACGTTGTCTACCTGGACTTTGGTAAGGCCTTTGACACCGTCCCCCACAGCGTTCTCCTGGAGAAACTAGAGAAGCATGGCACAGACAAGTATATTCTCCACTGGGTAAAAAACTGTCTGGATGGCCATGTCTAGAGAGTAGTGATTAATGGGGTGAAATCTTGCTGGCAGCCAATCACCAGTGGTGTCGCTCAGGGCTCAGTTTTGGGGCCAGTCTTGTTTAATATCTCTATCGATGACCTGGATGAGGGGATTGAGTGCACCCTCAGTAAGTTTGCAGACGACATCAAACTAGATGGGAGTGTTGATCTGCTTGAGGGTAGGAAGGCTCTACAGAGGGACCTGGACAGGCTGGATCAATGGGCCAAGGCCAATGGGATGAGGTTCAATAAGGCCAAGTGCCAGGTCCTTCATTTCGGTCACAACAACCCCAGGCAATGCTACAGGCTCAGAGAAGAGTGGCTGGAGGGTTGCCCAGCAGAAAAGGACCTGGGGATGTTGATGGGCAGCGAGTTTAACATAAGCCAGCAGTGTGCCCAGGTGGCCAAGAAGGCCGACAGCATCCTGGACTGTATCAGGAACAGTGTGGTGAGTAGGACTTAGGAGGTGATCTCGGCACTGGTGAGACCTCACCTCAAGTACTGTGTTCAGTTCTGGGCCCCTCACTACAAGAAGGACACGGAAGTGCTGGAGCGTGTCCAGAGGAGAGCTACCAGACTGGTGAGGGGTCTAGAGAACAAGAACAATGGAACTGAGCATGTTTAGCTTGGAGAAGAGGAGGTTGAGGGGACACCTTATTACCCTCTACAACTACCTGAAAGGAGGTTGTAGAGAAGTGGGTGTTGGCCTCTTCTCCCAGGTGAATCATGACAGGACCAGAGGAAATGGTCTGAAATTGCAGCAGGGGAGGTTTAGATTAGATATTAGGAAGAATTATTTTACTGAAAGAGTGGTGAGGGACTGGAACAGCCTGCCCAGGGAGATGGTAGAGTCACCATTGCTGGAGGTATTTAAGAAATGTTAACCTGGATGGATAAAAACAAACTCCACTAGACCGCTAGATGTCTAAAAGTAAGGTATGTAGTAAGACAGTCTAAGAAATAAAAACAAATAAATCATAATTAAAAAAAAAATTAAAAAGAGGGTAATTTACATCCAAATCAAGTACATAGGAAACTTTTGCAGAGAGACAGAAAACTTACTGGAAAGTAATTTCTGAATCTCAGTGCTAATATATGAATTCAATTAGGCTGTTATGTGAAACCAAAGTTAAGCAAATATGAAAATGTTCTGAACTGAAACAAAGTTCTCAGTGGCATCCTTTTTTCCATAAGGGAAAAAAAGGACACTAAGCACTTATCTCTGTAGATGCTGCATGTTTATTTTAGGCTGGTCATCAAGTCCACTGAAGATTTATAGTTAGAAAAGGGAATTACAGATCTCAGTTTGGTTTTGTGCAATTAGCACTATTATCCCCAAAGTAGATTACATTTGTACTGAAAAAATACTGCAGAGCACAATATCATTTCGGAATGCTGTGGAGTTGTTTCTGGAGCAGAGATGCTTTAGTAAGCACTTTCATATTAAAATGCAGAGACAAATAGAGAGAAGAAGTACAAGTCTGAAAAGTTTCATCTATAGGCAGCTGTTATGCATGCTTCTAATTTCTAAGGTTTGTAAGTGAATTATAACATTCTAAAAAAGTATAAAATTGTATCTGGTTTATAGTACATTTTATATGGAAAGCATGCCCTGTTAAAAAGAACTCTATAATGACTTTGCTAGAGGCTTACTTTGTTATTCAGTATGAAAACTGGCTAGTCATTACTGCCTTTGATATGTTTGAGGCAGGGAAGGGTAGAGGATATAAGAATAGTAGTTACTTTGCTTAAAATCTGTTTTGGCTACTAGAAGGAAGAACCCTAGCAAAAATGTTCTATATGGGAGAGGGCATACAACATGAAATAGGGCAAAAGCTGTTACTTGCTTTGTCTGTAGACACAGAAATTTGGTTTGCAAGATAGTATTTCACTTCACCCTCCCTACAGTTCAGACTACTGGAAATAAGGGCCAAAGCTATTTGGTTTGTTTGGTTTTTTTTGTTTTGGTTTGGTTTGGTTTGGTTTGGTTTGGTTGGTTTTTGGGGGGATAGCTCTGTGTACTGGGTCTGGGTGGGATGTAGTTAACTTTCATTGGAGTGTAGTGTTGTGTTCTGGATTTCAGACTAAAATAGTGTTATACACATCAGTGTTTTGGCTATTACTAAACAGGTGACTTTCTATCCCTCTCCCATCCCTTTGGAGGTGTGTAGGGGAGTGAGCAAGTGGCTGTGTGCTTGCTTAGGTGCTGGCTGTGGTCAACCTACCACACAGTGGAAAATTTTCCAGCAGATAAGTACTGCTGGAAATTAGCCAAAGTACAATACTTCTAAGTAATTTAAGTAACGTGTATTATTCCTTTGTATTGAATGGGAGAAATAGAATATGAGTCATCTAACCTATTCCAGATTTCTATACTAATATGAGATGAATCACCCTCTCAAAATGTGTTTTTTACTGTTTAGTCAGGTGAATTCCATGCATCACATCAGTAAGTGAGGGCTGGTCTCAGTGAAGGTTCAGCTAAGCAAGAAGCTTAAATATAAGAAATTTATTAGGGCAAAAAGAATAAAGTAGGTAACTGTGGGATGACTTGGATTGGCTTAGAGAACTAGAAAGCTGACAGCATTATTACATACCAGAAGAAGGTTTCATTTTTGGAATACATATTTAGTAATTAACGCTAAGACCTCATATTTCTTAGTTTGCTGCTATGTGACAGCCAGAATGATGCTTGAAGGGATTATAGTAACCCCGTGTGGGTGGGATATAAAATTATATTTAAAAAAGCTGAGAGTGAATTAATGGGCTCATTCAAAGCAGATATTGCATTCACAAAACCAGGATGAGGAAAAACATGTACGTAGAAGTCTCTCTGGAGGAGAGACGCTGTGACTGACAGCTGAGGTAATATAAATTAAAACAGTTTTGAAATAGGGACTCCTGTAAGAATTAAGAGCTGTTATCTAACGTAGCAGAATGGAATGTTCAGCAGATAAACTTGCTGGACAGTTATGGGACACAGTCTTAATAACAGACTCTTATGCAAAGAATTTGACACTGTCCCACATGACATCCTAGTCTCAAAATTGGAAAGTTATAGATTTGATGGATGGACCACTTGGTGGATAAGGAACTGGCTGGCTGGCCGCACTCAAAGGGTTGTGGTCAATGGCTCAATGTCCAAGTGGTGGCCAGTAATGAGTGGTGTTCCTCAGGGATCGGTACTGGGACCAGTGCTGTTCAACATCTCTGTTGGTGACATGGACAGTGGGATTGAGTGCACCCTCAGAAAGCTTGCCAATGACATCAAGCTCGGTGGCGTGGTTGACACGCTGGAGGGAAGGGATACCAAACAGAGGGACCTGGACAGGCTTGAGAACTGGGCCCATGCGAACCTCATGAAGTTTGGTCAAGTCAAGCACAAGGTTCTGCACTGGGGTCACGGCAATCCCAGGCACAGATATAGGCTGAGTGGAGAACCGTTTGAGTGCAGCCCTGGGGAAAAGGACTTGGGGGTGTTGGTGGATGAAAAGCTCCACATGAGTCAGCAATGTGTGCCTGCAGCCCAGAAAGCCGATTGCATCAAAAGACATGTAGCCAGCAGGTCACAGGAGGTGATTCTAC
>VXBJ01000592.1:52527-66047 GCA_013400055.1 Nycticryphes semicollaris
TCTCCTCGTACGACTTGTTCTCCAGACCCCTCACCAACTTGGTGGCTCTCCTCTGGACACGCTCCAGCACTTCAATCTCCTTCCTGTAGTGAGGGGCCCAGAACTGAACACAGTACTCGAGGTGAGGCCTCACCAGTGCCGAGTACAGAGGCACGATGACTTCCCTACTCCTGCTGGCCACACTGTTCCTGATACAAGCCAGGATGCTGTTGGCCTTCTTGGCCACCTGGGCACACTGCTGGCTCATGTTTAGCCGGCTGAAGAGAGAATCCTGTAAATTCTTCTTAATTCTGTACTCTGTTTTTCGAAGTAGTTCTATTAACACTCCTCAAGAAATAACTCATCAAGTATTCAGCTCCTTATGGAAACTCTCATGTCTTCCCATGTGGATTCATGTGCAAATATTCTGGACACATAGTTTATTTTCCTTTATACGTAACTTACTAATATTTATGCATCCTGAATGATAGTGCCTGTTTGACAGGTTGCCTGTCCTGGGGCAAAGTATGAAGGTTTTATGGAACTACAGCACTGAGTCTCATTCTAGCATCACACTTTATTCAGCCTTGACACTTCCTAGGATTTTGTGGGTTTTCCTTCAGCAGAGTGATAGTTTCTCTATTTCATAGTACAGTGTAAGTAGAATAGATCTCAAAACTGTTACTACTACTGCTTTGTGTGGAACATGGACATTCTTTATCATATGCTACCTCATCATATCTTTTTGAAGAGTCTTAATTTTATCTGTAGCCTCTCTTCTATTGTGTGATATTTGCTTGTGGATTTTTATTTTTTTTTTAAGTCTCACAAATATTTAAAGATATATATTTTTAGATTCAATAAAATATATATTTTCCATCTCCACATACATTTTTTTAGTGTAAAGAAAATTCTGTGTAAGAAAACAAAAGGTAGAATTTGCTTTGAAAATGTAAGATGTAAGGAAGGCAAAAAGTCTTCTTAGATATGAGATTAGATAATAACTTCTGGTTAGGAAAGACTGATATTTTTTTAATCAAAATCCCCAATACTTCTCAAATTTGTTTGCAGTCTCATTGAAAGTACATGAATTTATGAACCTCATCCAACAAGAGAAATAACAGGAAACATTTGGTGCCTAAAACAGGAAAACTGATGCAGATTACAAAGTATTTAACTTCCTCAGTATTGGCTCACTTAAGTTTTTCAGCAATTTTCCCTACTGCGTAGCAGAGGAGCAACAGATTGTTATTCATGGGGGGTGCCAGTGACACCACTGATTATGCTCATCCTTATCCTTTCCCTGACAGGAATTGTTGAAAGTAAATACTGAAGGATTAATGCAAACTCAGGGTACTTAACAAGGCTTGTAGAGAAGTAAACAAAGAGGAAAGCAAGAAGTTGCATGTGTGTAGTCATAGTTAATCCCCTATGTTTTAAGTCCCTGCTGAAGTTGCTTATCAGTTTAAGTGCAAATGATTTGTTGCAATCCAAGCAAGGAAAACAATTATTCTTTTCCTAGATATACTGACTGGAGGAACTCCTCACTAAACTTTCCAACTTAATAAAACCCTCCTAGAAAATGGTTTGAAATGTTGAGAAAGTAATACAGTAGTTTGTGAAATGGCATGCTATTTAGAACTTGCTGGAAAAAAGTTCCACTATTACAGAATGTAATAGACATTTTACTTTTACATTGCTTTCTGAATGTACCTACAGAATTTCTGAAAGAGTGATATTCTTACTACCAAATTATGCACAATCTTTCTGTTTTCTATCTTATTTTCTTATTTTCTGCACCATTTTCATAATGGGAAAATCCAGCTTAAAAAGATATATTAAGAATAGCCTTTGGCCTATTTCTCTATATGGATTTACCTGAATTAGTGGAATGAAATTGGCAGAGCTAAATCACAAAATATTTTTTAAATGGTCAGCAATACTTTAACTGGAGATGTACAAGCAGAGTATCACATTAGCTCCTTAGAGAATTAGGGGTCAAATGACACTTCTGTCAAGGTAAAATGAGAATCTTTCATCTTTTCTTGTTCATTTCCTGCTTTTGAGTTCAACCTTGTAGATTTTAAATTCAAGTTTAAACTTTATGACCACTAGAGAATAAAGAGATTATCACAAAAGGATACATACAGAAAAACTCTTTATCCCTTCTACAACGAGATTTTAAATTCCATTCATGGACTCTTAAATTAGTGATACCTTAAATTCATCGTCATAAATTGGAAATAGGATCACAGATTTAACTGAAGGGCAGAAGGGCATGGCTTTCATAACACACATGAGTGCATTTGCATTTGTATCAGCATACTGTTAAACAGCATAAGGGCAGTAAACCACTGCTACAATGACACTCCTCTCTAATGCAGAGATTCTTTTTGTTGTAATATACCCTTGGTTACTTTTAATACAAACCACTAAGTCAAATTTTTATGTGGTAATGAGCACCACACCAGTCAAGACATAAATAGTATTTTGTTTCACCCATTCAGTAAACGCATTGTGTTCACTAAATGTATTGTGTATTTCACCTGTTCAGTAAATGTATTTTGAATACATTCATAGAAATCAGCATCTGTTTGCAAACAAATTCCTAAGAGAATAGAGATAAAATGACTGAATAGCTTATTTGCAGGAACAATATCACTAGTGCTGCTGTACTTCTTTTTTTTCATTATCCTTTATTTTTATATAACTGATTTAAAATAGTTTAAAGAATTATAATGCAAATATTAATAAACTGCTAACACTGAAATTTATCACTGAATATGCATCATCTGCTTTTAATTTTTAAATTAATATAAATAACACTTCACAATGTGTAATGTGGTACTCAAAATTTAAATTTATTCTATTTATTAATGTGGTCTCGGAAGTGTTCTTTGATTCTGGGGCCTCCTGATGTGGTGTAGCCCAATCCCCATTCAGCTCACATATATACATCATGCTTACATTTTCTTTCTCTTCCCAAATAGGGGAGGGTACTCAAATTGTCTGTTAGGATTGGATCTAGCAGATAACCCTAAATCTTCCCACATATTAATCTGGAAAATGCTAGTCTGCATGGGTTAAAATTATGCTATGGCCTTTGTTAATAGTCAAAATTGTTGACAATTGCATGTCATTGATAAATCCCTTGTCTGAGTCCTTTTTATTTTACTGTTGTACACTTAGCTTTCCTGAGAAGCTTTAAAAAAATCGGTAAAAAAATTTCCTCCTTCTAGAAAGGGGAGAGAAAAATGTGATAAATCTTAAGTACAAGAAGGTTGTGCAGTGTCCCACAGTAAGTAAAGAACAGTAAGTAAAGAGTCAATTTAGTTTATAGGGTGATAGAAAGTAACTTTATTCAATTAATGGAGCATTTTAGTCATAGACTTTTCCTATGCTTGAGACATGGACATTATAGCCTCTAATACCTGAGTTTCAATTATATTCATAGAAGTATGAAAAATAATATGCCTATGTTATGTTAATTGCATTGTGAATAATCAGAAAAAAAAACCCCACAACTCCAAACCAACTCATGTTACCTAGAGATACACTTAATGAATGATATATAAATGATTATGTGTCTATCAAACACAACCACTAAGTGCAGAAACTAGCAAGAACACAAGTCCAACACATGCTTTCAGACTATCTAGAGCTATCTAGTTACCAAATTGCTTTATCCTGTACTTAAATGATTGAAAATGATTTCATTTTAACACTGCTAAAAGAGAACTTTGTGCCCTGAATGTATCTCATATTGTATACTATATTAAGCTTTTGATCCTTTCTTTGATGATGACTAATGTGGCAACATTCACCTTTTTGCATCATGAGACTTTAAGATGGAAAAGAGAGAAAGGAGGGGCTAATTCACAGTAGCAAAGCTACTCCCAGTAGCTGAGTGATAAAGTGTTTTGACAGAATAGTTCAAAAGTCACACTGAGGTAATTTTTCAGTGCATGTTTTATGCTCTATAACCTATCAACAAAAAAAAAAAGCTATAAATCTTTAAACCCATATATGATAAATTGCCTTCAAGATATATACTTCATCGCTGAAGCCAAATAAACTGTGAACTGTTAATACATTTCTAGATTAAGTAATACAAGCCTTTAGGAAATGTGCAGACCAACAAACTTAAAACTAAGCAGAAAGAAAAATTTAAAGACTATGATTATGTCTGGAACTCTGACATTATAATGCATTGTGCCTTCCCAGCACAGTAGCCATCAGTTTTTATCCTAACTTTGAAGAGGGTTTGTTTCCTGCTTAGAAACCAAAATCAAGCTGAGCCCCACAGCAAAAAAACTAATTTCAAGAGTAACATAAAAGCAGAGAGATGGCAAAGAAAGCACCAAATAAAAATCACTTTTTCAAAAATTTCAGATTAAAATGTGGACCCAAATGAGATGCTACTTAAAGGTGGTTGTTTTGAATGCTATCGTTAATGCCTAAGATCTCTGAGGAATCCACATGGAGTTGACAGAGATGGTATGGACCTACAGGAGACCCCACACCCTTCCAGTGTAGCAGCTAGTTGGGAAGCAAGTGTAACAGCTTGATCAAAAAACTCTGGTTAGATGATGGAACTGCTCCAATAGAATCCTTTGGGCCCAGTGTCATGATGGAGGCAGAAAACCATGGCTCTGCCAGAGGTACCACTACAAAGCAGAGTACTCAGAGAAGCAAGGGGAGCAGTAGTTACACCCCTCCTAAAAACTTTTAAGTGACTCTGAAGGAGGGGCCCAAGCACTGTCTTTGGAACCATTGGTGTCCCAAGGTGTAATGCTATTAGTAATTTTGGTGAAGTGAACCTGTTGACATTGTTCTCTCAGTTTCATGCATGCAAATATTGATCAGGGCTGTCTGATTACTAATATCAGACTTATAATAATTAAAAGTTAATGTAGTGCTTTTGTAGGTTGATGGATTGGCAATATTCATGCTGTAGTGGGGAAAAAAAGTGGAAATAGTACTGCAAGTTGCTTAACAGAATGATATCTCAGTGCTAAAAATGGCTGTAATGGTATGCCTAATCTCTCTGCTGAAATTGGTGATAGTTTTACTTTTTGTGGAGCATTTGGGCTATAGAAATTGAATTTCAGCCACTGGTTCGCTTCACACAGATCACTGAACAACAAGAAGGCCATTTGGAAATGAATGAATTCCCGGAGCAGTCCCTTGAGTTAACTGAGCTTTTGTGTTTGAATGAAGAGAGGAAACCAGGGAGTGGAAAGAAATGTTTAAAAGGATATGAAGGGCATAGCTTAGATACCTGTAATATTGCAGAATGGAGTCCCAGGCGAGGTTGTAAAACCTGCATCTGTGCTGGAGACGTAATGAGCGACTATTTCAAACAACCTGTGAAGCTATGTGTGTAAATGAAAAATAACATCTTAATCTTTGTACCAACCTAGTTACAACACGTACTCAGAGTGCTAGAGTCCATACAGTAACTAGGACAGATCTGCATTTAAAAACAAACAAGCAAGCAAACAAGCAAAACTCTCAGAAAACTAAATAAACATTTAATATTATATTTATGCTTTTCAGGATCATTTCATATCCCACTTATTGTAGACCAGTTGGAGTCATCTGCATTGAACTCCTTGCCAATTCTCTGATTTTTTCCTTTATGTCATAATTTTCAGGGCTAGTATAAGAGCAGCTACATCATCTACAAATTCACAGGTGCAGGGATTTCTCCTGTGTCTTATTGTGTGCTCATTATGGTTATCTTGAATGAATGAAGTGACAGAAGCCAAAGAAAATCCACTTTCTGTAGCCTTCCCTTTGGGGTTGCTCATGTTGAGGAAGATTATAAATGAGTTTCCTTCCCTGATGCCTTCTGACGTTATTTTTAGATCACAGCTTTGTCCTTTCAGAATTGAAATACTTATATTCAGAAGACACTGCTGTGCCATCCTTTCATGGAAATCTACTCTTATTCTGCTTCTCATGGTAAGACTGGGCAGAGGTTCTGTGTCAGTGATTAAGGGCACATGTCATAATCAGTCTAACGCTGAGCAAGATTAATTTCAGAAGTGAAAACAGTAACTCTCTTTGACTCTATGGAGGTCATTGTACTTGTGTTGATTCTGATTATCAGTTCCCAATGGAATACAATTATTTTTATAACCTGTCCACAAAATGCAGTATAAGGCATATAGAATTCTCTGGCCTGACACGTGTTGAACATAGTATTCTTATATACACATGTAATTATATAAGTTCAAAAATCTATTTATTACAGCTGCTGAATAGTAGTTTGACAAGAAAATGTTTGTTTGAAAATACTCTTTGCTGGTTTTTGCATGTATGTAACTAGATTCATTAACCTGTAATGATGTAAAATACTTGTTTTCTTTTTAAAGAATATTTAAGGAATAATTAAAACAGCATACTGCACACAAACTATAAACAGAAATTTACTAATGCTATATTTAAAAAATAATAATAATAAAAATAATCTCTGACATTAGTTATTTCAAAAGTAGCACCTGTAGCAAACTAGCAGTCTTAGCAACTAAAAGACTCATTAATAATGCACTGTGCCACAAGATTTTTTTCTATTAGTGGTTTGAAAAATACTTTCAGGTGTAGAACGTAGAGCTGTACTAATTAACAATCACAGCTCCTTTAATTTCTTAAATGGTTTGACTAATTTAGTTGTTAAAAATGAAATAATTATGTCTGGTAAATCTGGACATAAAACCCTGATTTTCTTTCTAAATCTTTTTCCAGAATCTTTTTATGAAAGAATTGCATAACTATTAACTATTAAGATGGATACAATTGTTGGGGTTTTTTTTATTTCAACATATGGATGTAAATCTCCATTTTGAAAAGGACAAAGGACAGTAGCCCTTTCTGAGCATGTTGTTACCTGGCAGCTAAAATATGTGTAACAATATCAATCACACAGAACTGATACACAGATAGAAATCCAGGTTATTGACATTTAGGATAGTTTCATACAGGAGTTCCATACCAAAAATATTTAGTGTTAGTTGTTTGGGTGGTCAAAGAGGTCTATGTCTCTGTTTCACTCCTGGTAATGTTTTGATCCTTTTTTTCAAGATTCATCCAACGTAACATACATTCAGGGGAATGCTGTTGGGAACTCCAGGTCACTATTCTGCTATGTGTCTTCAGGCACTCTAAAGCTCAGGTTTTCCCACATTGTGGATCAACTGTGTTACCACAAGACTATTTTTCTAAAACACAGCCCATAAAATATGTGTTTTCTTTCCTAAATATGAAATTAAGTGCTATTCTCTTCAAGAAGCAGGTGTTCAATCTCCTCAGAACAAGCAGGTCTGATCATGCCTGAGTGACACAATTAGCTTTTAGCTAAAGAGGGGGAATTAACAGGGTTAGCTAACCTGGAAAAGCAGACAGATTGAATAGCTGCTTGGCACGAAGTGAACTTTAGACAGTCACGCCCTGGCTGAACTTCTCTTTATCTATACAGAATCACATATACATCAAAGGACTGGAGAGCTTTTAGAAATGGGAGGATTTGGGGACTGGGACATATTTTGTGAGATAGGAGAAAAGCTGCTTTACTCTGTCAGCTGCCTGCTCCAGAATAATAGCTGAATATTTCTTATCAGTGCTGTGCTAATATTAGTAATGGAGATACAAAACCTTCCTAAGGCCTCTTCCATTTGCTTTGAAAGCGGAAATAAATTCTCACCAGAATTTCACTCTCTCTTCTAATTCTGTTTTCATTAGTCACTTGTTGTAATAGTACTTATCATGATGAACTAATTTGATTCAATGCAGATATGTATAATTAACTTTTAACTTTAATTCACATTAAATTATATTAATTAAATCTTAAATATAATTTCAATATAAGATAGCTGCTTTCTGAAGACCTGTTTGTAAAAAGCAGCCAAGAATTAATTTGCAGAACATAGAAGATGACAGGGGTACCAAAACTATGGCTTTGTTTGTAAAAAATATACATATGTTGAGCTATATTCTTTGTCAGCTGGTCCACTAACTTCCTGTAGTAGTTCATGCTGTGTAAAACCTTATGGAAATCAGTCATGGAGGCTTGCAAAATCAAATTAGACTGGTGATAAATTCAAAATAAACAAACAAACAAAAAAAACCCCAAAGTTGTTTAGCAGAGAACCAACTAAAAATGAGATTTATCAAAACCGTTCAACACTCAGACAGTATTACAGTTTGTATGACAATTTAATACTGTGCAATCAACTCAAGAATTCCTAAGCTTTAGAAATGAGGATCCAGAATATGTACAGTCACTCACTTATCAGATGATGGCTCTCAACATTGAGGAGTTTCCTTGGGTGGCATCCTAACCCAAGGAAAGAGAGTCCCCAACTGCAGACCTGCTGCTGCAAGGAAGAACAAATCAGTTTGTCCTCTATCAGGGCTTCATTCATACCAAAGTCAAATTAGATCTGTGGTAATATACAGTCATGTCAGCTCCCATTGGCTGAGGGCCAATCCCTTCATTATCCCTTTACCAATATGTATCCATGACCATAGTGACCAAACCAAAATGAGTATGTGATAGCTGTCTGAGGGATGTTCATGGCCATACTGTAAAGGCATAAAAAGCAAGGGTGCAAAAAGTGAGGATGCAGCAGTCTTAAAACCCCTGGCCTTTGATCAGCTTGAGGGCACCTGTTGCAAAATTGTTGCAGGATTCAGACCTTCTACATTACAGATAGAATAAAGGCTAATGGGAAATAAATAAAGTGTTTAGATTTATTACTGTAACAGATTCAAACAGGTAAAGTGCAGTCTTGTCTGCATATACTAGAGGTAAGTTAGGAAATTTTTATGACCTAATCAGCAAAGGATTTGGACATTTTATGGCCACTTCTGCTACTAGTTGACTGTGAAACACTAAAAAAATTTCATAACCACTCTCAGGATATTTTTTGGCTTTTGAAAACAGGAATATAGCCAAAAAGTTTATTTAATATTTATCAAGTACTTTCAAATTCTAAAAAAGAAACTATAATGGTGGCAATTTTTTGGTAGCAGAAGAATTACTGTTATCACCTCTTTCCATGATTACGATAAGTAAATGGAATATCTCATTTTGAATTGTATGTATTACAGCATTAACATATAATTTGTCCTCATTTTCAAATCTTGACATGCAATTCAAGCATTCTGAAGGGCTGAACAAATTCTGTCCTAAATATTTTATTCTTAAAAGTCAAAACAATATGCAAATATTATTTTGAAAGTATGCAAATATGTTCGAAACTGTTGATTCACGCACTAGAAACAGCAGTCTGCATCAGAAAATGTATTTCAGGAAAGTATGAAGGAACATAGTATTAATTTCATATGATTACAGATTCAAATACAAGGAGGAAATTAGAGTAGACTAATTTGCATTTTGAAGTGAAAATGAACTTTATAGACATTTTTTCCTATTAACTTTGAGGGAAAAAAAGTGCCTACATCTGTACTACATTTGTAAATCTCTAAATCAGATAACAAGAAACATTATTTAACCAGTAAAACAATCTGTTAATTTGTCACATATTTAAGTATGGATATTCTGTAACAGCTCAAAACTGTAAGCATGTTTAATGAAATTTGAATGGCATTTATTTTGAAACTCCAGATATGTTATTAATAAACTGAGTAATTTAGAACTAATTTACATAGTAAGTGAATATAATTAAAATCAAATCTTTATTAAAGAGTCACAGGAAATCTTTAATTTCTAATGCATTTTAAGGAAGAAAATACACTAGCTTATTTCAAGTATAACTAACAATTGCCGGTAATACATATGAAAGTTAGTTATAAGAAACTTTATACTGCACATGTCAAACTATGTTAAATAATAATAATAAATAATGAAAATATTTTGATAACCTATGCCCATAATTTTTGCTTTCCAGACATGTTCCCAAATGTTGATTCAGTACTCAAGATGAATTTAACTATATGATTGAAAATATAATATATTAAGTATATTAAGAAGTGTCTAATTTCTGACATTTGTCTGCGTTTTTGTTTTTTTTTTTAATTACTTATATTTGAGATGCTTGAGAGCTCTTCCCCCCCCCAGCATTTCCCTTGCAGCTATTCATTTAGAAATAAATAAATAATTGCAGAAGAGGTTTAATTCCTTTAAAATTCCAGGAGGTTGGACTTAAAAAAAATATTCCATGTAGGATGATTCATGATAATAACATGTATGCTCACAAGAAAAGCATAAAATGTAATACTCCTCCTGTTTGTGTAAAATTATTATCTTTTTAACTTCGTTATGAAGGAAGAATAATTCATTTGGTAAATAAATTATTCTTTCAAACTGTTCTCCAGATGAATAAAATGAAGGTCCCTCAGGTCAGTGATATTCTACCAGCTTAGTCAAAAAAATCATAATAAACTGCTTTTCACAAATAGGAATAATACCTTCAAATTGCACACTAACATGGTTTTCAAGGATTCCTTTATACTTGCAGCAGAATTCATTAAACTCTTGGTACAATTCTTACATACTATTTTAGGTGTTATTGTCACTAGTGTTTCATGTCTAAGGAGTTGGAAACCCTGACACCAACTCCATGTGAGAAAAAGAAAAACATTCATTGTTTGTTTCATTGTCTTTTTGTCTCCTGGTGTTTCTGTACAGGTACACTCGAAAATTTTGTGCTTTGTGCATTTAACGTACACAGGCTGGAGGAAGTACAGCTTCAGCTGTATCTGGAAATAATAGAAGTGAATACGAAAGGGCAAGGAAGACCTGGAGTGATGACAGACTAATGGAGCTGGCGTAGCATAAGTGGAGTCACGGCACAAAGTGCAGCACATCATTGCATTATGAAGATTTCAAAATTATACAAAAAAATCCATCAGTTAGGAAGTGACAGCTGAAGAGACTATGACCAGTAGGAAATGACAAAAATTGTTCAGACCTTTCTGACTTCTATTCATTCTGTTCTAGTACAGATCTTTACTGTCTCTGCCTGATTCAAGGAAGGTTTGGATAATGAATTTCTGCCTCCAGAGGTCTTTCAGATCTCAAAATGTGAGACAAAATAACTGGAGACTGTTGAGATGTTCTTATTCCAGAGCCTAAATACCCACAAAGCTCTTAGTTTGTTCCAATTTATAATATTGCTTTGGGCTTATCTATAACATCAAACAGTATAAAAGTAGAAAGGATAGCAAACCAGTTGCCTTGATGTGGTCTTTTGGTTTAATTTGCTTCCTTTGCAATCTTGATATCAAATTCTCTTTTGAAATCAGAACAGACACATTTCAGAGTGAATAGATTTATTTTCTGTTATAATACTGTTTGGCACAGGACAACTTATTACTGAGAAACTCTCAAAGTAAAAGAGAGATGCCCAACAGCACTACTGTATTCAATGACTTGTCAGCATTTCTGTTATAAACCCTGTATTTGATGTTTATCTTATTCTGTTGGCTTGAGACAAGGAACTGAGGATATCAGCTGAGATGTAGTTTATTAAGACAGAACAAAAAGCATGAAAACTGGTAAATCGATTCTCATATTAAATTGTCAGATGTCAAAATTATTGTTACTAAATCATTACTCACCAAAAATACTGTTAGGTTTTCTCACAATGAACAATGCCAGTGGAGACCAAACATACACTTGTTCTAATCTCACAGTTACTTGTTATAATAACTAACATAAGTAAACCAATATTGACTGAGAGAAAGCCCACAAACTTGCTATATGTACTTTGCATTGACTTCTACCTACTGTATCATAAAATCTGTATGGTGGGCCTGCACTCGTTTTAACATGGGCTTATCTTTATTATCTAACAAAGCTCCTTTCACTAGTAAAAATAGGTACCTGAATAAAAGTTTGTAAGACTGAGATTTCAGTGACAGAAAGCTATATAAAATGCTGTTCCTATCTAAACAAAGCATGAATGTCCAGTAAACTCAGTCATCATTAAGAAAAGCCAACATTGATGATGTTTATCTGATAAAGACAGATTTATCTTGTTCCAGGGTATGAAGTACATACACATAAAACACATTTGTGTACATAAATAACATATTTGAAACTGTATAATATAGAAGTATTATTATGGTAAGTATTTATTTCCACAAAATTTCCAAGATTGCTGGTTTTGTTCCCATTCTATGTAGAAACTACAGGAGCAGGAACTGAAGGTCATCACCTCTCCAGCGTCCTTCTCTCATGTCTATTAACACAGTTAGAATGAGAAGATTTTCTTATTTTCGTTTGAATACCAAGGCTGCTTCCTTATTTTGGCTTATGCACACAGGATCTTTATAACCAATAATTGGACTATAAAAAACCCTCAGTAGTTGCTGTTCCAGTGAATGACTGTTCTCACTGTAAAAAAATGCTGTTTTCAGATTGTAATAGTGCCCTGAACAATTCAGATAAGGCTCATGACACCGGATGCTAGCACCTGACTGAAGTGCCTAGGTTGAGTATAAGTACTATGTTCCCTGTGTATTCAGCCTGGATGACTTAAATTCTGATAAACCCCCTGATTTCTCATCTTTCCACTGGGAGGGCTCTAGGCCAATGGAAGCTCCTAATTGTAAACACTCTCAGAGACAACACAAGTAGAATTTGACCCATTTAAATCAAGATGTATCTAAGAGTATGACCCTTGTGTGGAGATACTTATCTTTTAAATTACTGTGCAAGAACATTGATAGTCATTGTGGTGTTTGTAGAAATATCATTCATGTGTCTGCAAACAGTGGCAACTAAAACAGATTTTATTATTTACACACCAGATTTTATTATTTAATTAACTATTAGGAAATAGATGATATCCCATATAAATTTTTTATCATCCAAAAAAAGCTGTTAGCAATGCTACAACATTCATTAACTATTACTTTTTTTTTTCTTTTAATTTCTAAGGTAAATCTATTTATTTGCCTTGCAACAGCACTCTATAATATCTCTTCTAAGCCATTTTATGAGTGTAGAAATTTTGTCCTGTATTTCTAATATCTCTTGTTATCATTTGCTCTTAATTTTATCTTATTTTGTCTAACCTTTACTTTGAAATGTGTTAATTTTTGGGTTTTTGTTAGTGAGGGTAATGCCATATAGATTTATAGTTATAGTTACATTAACCTTTGAAATTTAAAGATTATAATCTATTTAATAATTTCAAGATTTATCAGTAAGCAGGATTGATTAATTTTTCTACAGAGGTGCTGAGAAAAAGTTTTTACGATACAATTAGGGATTCACTTCCATACCAAATGCCTCCTGATAATAATGCTAATTTAAAAGGGAGTGCTCTGCCAACATTGCCCTTGAAAACATTTGCAATGTCCTTCATCTTCAGGCTGTTAACAATGTCCTTTCATGGCTCATTTTACTCAATTTAACATTATCTCCAGATACCTGTGACCCTGGGATCATTTTACATCATCTTAAGCACCTTGTAAGTCTCACTGGCACTGTTTAGCTGGGCTGATATCTTTATCTAACTTGACCATAACAGTGTAAATTAATTACTGTAGGTATCTTTTTTTTTTTT
>VXBJ01000592.1:71214-100110 GCA_013400055.1 Nycticryphes semicollaris
TTTTTTTTAAGCTCCTAAGTTTCTTTGTTTCTCTTTTTCCTGTACTTGGAGTAAGAGATGGGGGAGAGCATCTGTCATCTTTACACTGACCAACCTGGCCCAAACTGTGATACAAATATATAATTTTAAATAAAATTATTGTAAATGAAAATATTATTTTATATATCTCCTAGCTTTTGAAAGTAAGTTCTTTGGCATTTATTGGCACAATAATTTTAAATGAAAGGTACAACTAATAATATGCTGAAATTCTGAATTGACATTTTTTGGATCCATAATTGCACCAGTTAACGGAGAAACACACGTTCCTTAGACTAAATAACTTTTGTTCTATAGCTATATCTAACGTCCAAGCTACTATAGTCGGTCAGCTCTAGTTGAAAGAGCATTTCAGCTAAGTCTGTATGTCTGAACTGTTGAAAAGGTAAAAAATAATGCTAAAAATACAGCAAAAATCAAACAGAACCAGAGTTGTAGGATGGTTGAGGTTAGAAGAGTGATCATTTGATCCAACTTCCCATACTCAAGCAGAGTCACCTAGAGCTTGTTGCCCAGGATCATGACCAGATAGCTTTTGAATATCTCCATTGAAGGACACTCCAGAACCTCTCTGAGCAGCTTGTGGCAGTGCTTGGTCACCCTCACAGTGAAAATGTGCTTCCTGATGCTCATTTGGAATCTCCTGTGTTTCAGTGTGTGCTCATTGCTGCTGGTCTTGTCATTGGGCATTCCTGGAAAGAGCCTGGCTCTGTCTTCAGGTGTTTGTACACATTGATGAGATTCCCCCTGATCCTTCTGTTCTCCAGACTGAATAGTCCCAGATATTTTGCCCTTTTCTCATTGAAAAGATTCTCCAGTCAGTTAATCATCTCTGTGGCTGTTTACTGGATTGTCTCCAGTAGCACCATACTTCTGTACTGGGGAGCCCTGAACAGGACACACTTCAGGTGTTGCTATGCAGTGCTGAGTTAAGATGGTGCTGAAGTCTAAGATGATGTTTTCATGGTTGCTCTCAAAATATGTTGGTATTCAGCTCACAAAAATATGTTGGTATTCAGCTTGAAAACTTTGCTTTAATGTCAGTGTGCAATATTACACAGAAAGCTACATCTATGCTAGTAAATAAAAGAGGGATCAATTGCTCACCTCAAAGCCAAAAAGTTCTAGATTGAATACTAGGTCCCTGTTTAGCAGATGAGTTTCATTCACAAGTCTTAACACTGTGCCTTTTCTAGGTGCCAGATGGTCCAAAGCCATAATTATTATTTATCACTTTATATGTTTATGTATATGTATATATCACTTATATGTTTTCAGTTACAGGTGTTAAAAAAAATAAGTGTGGACTTCACTGTTTCCCACAGCAGTGTGAAACAAAGAATATGTGCTACATATCCTGGGGGTAGGGTGGCACATAAAAGCACGTGAGAGTGGAAAGCCTGTTGAGTTCTGTGTGACGACAATTTAGGAGTATCCCTGCTGAAGTCTTAACCCTGTTGCTTATGGGGAGCAGTTCCTGAGGTGAACAATTCCACAAGGCATGATCATTTACTGTGTGGGGCAAAAGAACTGATCTAAACCAGCCAAGGACTAACAGCTATCTGCATGTCAATAGGTCTAGTGATCAAACTTTGTCCCTGACCCATACTATTTAGTAGTACAGGCATTTCTGTGTTTATAAGACCAATTACTAAGTATTATAGACTGACTACATGAGACTCAGAACCTTAATTACTTAATTAACTGCAAGAAACTAGAAATATTCAAAAGCAAAATAAAGAATTGTGAGACCAAGGCACACTGTGCTTTTTTTTTTGGTGATTTGACTTATTACATATAAATAAGAAAAAAGTAAAAGCAGGATTTGGAATAATCTAATCCTGATTTTTTCTGTGCCATTTAGATTGAAAATCATCATTTCTGTTTCAGAGGATGTTATATACATAAGTTACTGCTGCTAAATGTTTGTATAGCTGGAAGTGAAAAATCATGAAAATTAACTTAAAATGTCTTGCTTTTTCTTCCCAGTCTCATTCAATGATTTGATCAAGATGCAAATTGCTACTGCAGTCTTGGTTTTCTGTAACATATGCAATTTGGCTAAAAAGTTACAACATACAATGGGGTCCCTTCAGAAGGGAAAGTTGGTGCCACCAAGTCAGTCAATCAGTGCTTCATTTTCTACACCTTGCAAACATAATCCAGAATCTAAATGCTGCTGCCTACGTGCCTATTTCAGTGCATGAGGAAGGTTTTATATCTCAGACTCACCCAAGCTACATACTAGACATCAGGTGGATTAGAAGCAGCCAAGAAGAAATGCTAAGCATGCATGTTTGTTCGAAATCCTAACTCCCCTGATAGGCTAGGCGTTTACATTACTTGGAATGATCTACTTTGAATCTTTTTATTACGCTGAACAGTTATAACCATTCTTACAGAGAAAGGGACAGTTTTCTCTCCACCTGTCAAAAACCACAGTGCATACCTCTATCACTTTCATCTTCTAGTATCAATGTGAGTATGAAGTGCAAGGTCTGGTTAAATTGCTCCTTCCTCCTGCATATTGGAAATAGAAGAACTCAGGATTGTGCCTTCAGTCTCCCTCTTTAGGGTGAGAAGATCATAAAGAACAGGCTGAGGTTTTTCTATACTTTTCCTGTTGTAGATGAGGATAGAAAATTGATGGGACCATAAAAAGAGTACAGAAGAAAAATCCTGTGCATAACCTAATAGGTAAGGAACTCACCCGAGAAACAACTGTTCTTATATTTGCTCCAAGGAGTTTTCCTTTTTATTTTTAATTTAGTGCCTGTATAATAAGAAATGCAGTTTGTGTCTCTCACTGAGATCAAAACAAAAATACTTAAAATGAAAATCCCATGTAACATTCCATTGCATAATGCCTTTGAGAATTTTTCCTCTTATTTGACTCTTCTGGAAAAATAAAGATGACCTGCTAGGTCAAGGAAAAACATAAAAGTTACATTTGTAGGGCAAGAAACAGCATTTTAGCATGCAATTATTGAGTAGAGAAGTGTCTTAAAAGTTCTGTCAGGCTTTGTTTTGGAATTATTTTTTGTTGTGGAGGTGATACAATAAAAAATGTAGGAGAGAGAAGCCTAAATACATACACTTTCATGCAAAAACTCAAGTTTGACCTGACGATCTTAGAGAAAGACTTATAAACAACATAGGAGCAAATAAGTGGACTGTGTACTGTCAATACTCATTATGAAGAATGCAAAGAGGTAATGTGACTTCCTGTTCATAATTAATTCTGTTCAAAAACAGTAGGCAAATATTTACAGCTATGTGTTAGAGGCACAAGCAGAAAGCAATTAAGGCACAAAGCCATTTACAGACATAAATAAACACTTAACATATTTCTTGCATGTCTCTCACAGAATCTTATTTTGTAAGGTTCTACTGGGAAACAACACTCAGTCCTACCCGGGCTAGTAAGATATGTGCCAAATCTTAGAAAAGGTTCCTGTACCTCAGAACTGCTTGGAAGACATTACTGTAATTTTGAAAAATGGTATGACTGGAATACATCTGAGCATTGCAGATAAAGGGAAAAAAAGAAAGAAAAAAGAGCAAACCTGTTTTTTAAGAGTTAATAAAAAAATGTACATATGATATATGTGAAGTGTAGATTATCTTGTTTATGATTTGATTTTTTTTCCCCTCATGTTAGGACAAATAGTTGCTTAGTAACTGTTTGTATTATAACTACTATAATTTGTAGTAACTATAGTGGGGCATGTTCCTTACTCTATAAACAATTGCAAACCTACATATTTTTGGGGGGAATTTAGAAACTATTTCATAGTTAAAAAGAATGCCTTTATGTACTGTTCCAGCAATTCTGGAACTGTAGAAAATGTCAGATTAGAATCTGTTTAGATGCATTACAGAGAAAAATCCAAACTGCACCTTATTTCAGGAAAACAAAAAAACATAGTATGGCCCGGGCCCTAGTTTGGACCATTTATGTTTCATAAACAAGGTAAGTCTTGTTTGTGTCCTCTTCTTTAATATGCTTCTTTAGATAAGGAGAGCCTCATATTGGGATAGAAAGCTTAACAATTTTTGGAGCATTTGTAAGAATTATTTTTTTTCTTTTCCTTAGTAATGACCATCAGCTTCTGGTGACCACATTGATTGGCAGAAAATGTATTCCTTAAGCTGTCTTTTCTTATTCTGTGTGCTGAACTACATTTCTTGCTGCAACGGAACATGTCAAAGCCTACTGAATTACATATGAATATCCATTTCTTTTGGTTTTTCTTTTTTTTTTTTTTAATATTCCTGCAGCTTGCTGTTTTTTTGAACAAAATATAAACAACAGAAAGAGGACAATAATGATGCTCCTTTAATTTTGATCTTCTATTTTATAAAAATCCATCATGAAGTTGAAAATCTCCAGGAATGATTCATTCCTGCATTAGTAACTGAAGTGAATAATTTGGAATTGTCTGTGTAATGAAGCTTTTTATTATTTCATCACTTATGAATAATGAAATTTTGCAATAATATTAATGATGATGAAAGTAACTGTTACATCAAAGTATAAGGAATTCATTGAGACAAAAAGGGCCCTACCTGCCTAATTATTTCTCACTAATTATTCACACCAGCTATTCTGTGACTTGAAGTTTGAATAGACAATTATTATTCCTTCTGCCTAAGTACTATCATCAGTGAGGAATATATAAAAAATGCCCATATTTTAACCAGTTGAAATGGTGTATGTAGGCTTAAGTGTAAATAAATATTCAATACACATACATTTATAACACTAATTATTGTACACATGTTTAATAACATTTTCACTAGTAAGATAGGCAAGAATTATAGTTTTTTTTTTTTATGTTTTCACACTAAATTTGTATTTTTCAGTGATTTTCCCAGTCCTAATATAAGCAATCTTGCAACTGAATGATTTCACTTCTTTTATCAATCCATATAGCTTCATGGTGATTTTAAGTGTCTATTAATGGTTGATAGAAGAGAAAACATTGGCCATTCTTGATTTTCTCTTTAAAAACCAGAATATATTACCTTATCTAGTACATAATCTTCCACAATACAGTAATAAAATGGAGACTTTTTTTTTTTTCAGAATGGACTCTTCTGTTGGAATGTTATGTGAAGATAAACTGCTAAATGAAATGAGATCACTGCTTGAGAACTGAAGTCTTTACCTTGAAGACAGCCTAAAATGTTGTCACAGAATGTTAACTGGAAGTAATGATTGCTTCCAAAATTCCTACAATGCAGCAGTACAAACCACTCTGAGTTCAGCCATCTGTGGCACTAGACCTTGAAAAACTCTTTACTGTCTGGAGATGTGATATAATCAATTTGTGATTTGAGCTGCAGTTACAACCATATTAACCTAAAATCAAATAAAGTACTTTCCAGTGAAGAAAAAAAAAATAAGGCGAAGCACTGTATATCTATGATGCAGAGTTTTGATGTGATAAAAATGTTGCCTTATACTAGCTTTTGAACAAATAAATACTTGTACTTCAAACACAATAAAAAGCTCATACCCAATACAGTATTTACGCACAGTCTTAACTTGTAATGTTGAGTACTCCTACTGAATTCAACAGGATTATTCATGTTCTTATTGCTCAAAGCTGTTTTTTCCTCTATTAAGCTTAAGAACATAAAATCAGGATGCTGGAAAGATTAAAATTCAACTTAATAATTATGTTAATGGATACGGTGGCAGGTGATTAGAAAAATACTGTAACCAACGCAAAATGTACAGACTGATCCTGCACATCATTTATCTTTCCAGCTTGTGGAAGATGGGTGCTTTTTTGTTTTCCTGAGCAAGTTCTTGCATTTTGCCCACCATTTCTAATAGCCACTTGCATTTGTCTTTCAAGAGTTTGTCTACTTATTCCTTATTAAACTCACATTTACTTTTAGAGTTCACGTGAATTCTACATGAAATGCACACTGTGTGCAACTCCTGTAGGAATTAGTCTTCAGCTCTGTCTACACAGAAATCTAATCCCATGTATCTTACTGGACACAGAATTTGGTGGTCTTTGCTGATATTTAGTGAGCTGGACCTTTGACCAGTAACATATACCTGCATAAACTTTATATATAAAGAGAAATAAATATACACCTTGAATTGATGATACATTCACATATATACAAATGTGTAATGGCTTACTTTTTTCTTAAAGTGTGCTGCTTATACTTTTATTATAATGTTAACTTTCAAATTGTGATTTATTTTTACTAATAAAATAATACCTTATGTCAATATTTCTCAGTCATCTGCTGATTGAGGTTCCTTAGTTTTTGTTTGACAAATGTAAGGCAATAAAAGAACCAAAATTTTAAAGAGTACTAAGCATGTTTATTCTGAAAAGAAGAAATGCCTTTTGAACACAGATCAAATTCAGCAGTTCACCTCAACTTCAGGAAAGTGTTACGTACTATTCCACAACATCCTCAAATCTAAGATGACAAACTATGAGGTACATAACAACACAATGGGGTGGACTGAAAACTGTCTGAAAACTAGACCCGTTGGATTTTCAGCAGCAGCATAAAGTTTGGCTGGAGGTAAGTCACTAGTGGTGTACCCCATGGGTTGATACCGGGGTCAATACTATTTAATAACTTAATTAATGAGGATGCTGGGACAGAGTGCACCCTCATCGAGTTCTTACAGATGATGTAAAACTTGGAGGACAGATGATTGTGCTATTGTTCAGAGAGACATAGACAGGCTGGAGAAATGAGCTGAGGCAAATCTCATGAAGGTCAATAAAGAGAAATACAAAGTTCTGTTAACTCAGGCGAACAAACTTGGATATCAGGACATACTGAGTGTTGACTCTCTGGAAAACAGCTCTGCAGAAAGCTTTGGAGTTCTGGTGGATAGCAGCTGAACACGAGCCAGAAAAACTTTCTCATAGCAAAAAAGGCCAACAGTGTCGTGGACTGAATTAAAAGGAGTGTTACCAGCAGTTCAGGGGAGACAATCCTTTTCTGCTCAGCACTGGTGATACTGCATCTAGAGTAATGTCTCCAGTTTTGGGCTCCTTAGCACAAGAAAGATATGCACTTGTTGAAGCAAGTCCAGCACAGAACCACAAAGATGAGTAAGGGACAGGAGCATCTTTCTTCTGAGAAGAGCCTGAAAGCTTGGACTGTTCAGCCTGGAGAAGATACGGTTCAGGGTGAGATCTTATCAATGTGTATAAATTCCTGACAGAAGGGAATGGATGTGAGAAAGACAGACTTTTCTCAGCAGATGATGTACTCTGGCTGACTCTGCCTGAACATCAGACCTAGACTAGATAATGTCACAAGGGCCTTCCTAACCTAAATGATTCTGTGATTCTTGAACCTCGCAAGGTTTCTCTTGGCCCAATCCTCACTTTCTGGGGTCCCTCTGACTTGATACGTGGCCACTCAAGTTGGCCACTTCACCAAGTTTAGTGCCAGTAAAAGCTTTCCTGGTGTTGCACTCCATATCATTGTCCAGACCACTGATAAAGACATTGAACAAAATGGACCCCTGGGTGCTCTGCTACAATCTGGACATTACACCATTAATCTTATTCTTTGCACGTGGGGATCCAGCAGGTTCTCTGTGCACCTGATCATCCATCAATTCATTCAGACATTGCAGATTTCTTCAGCTTGTTTTATTTTCTGTTGTTCTGTATACATAGGATAGGACATGGTGTATAAATATCAAATGTCTTGGGTGGTAAACTCTGCTTTCCTTAACAAAAAAGAAGAAAGTAAAAATATTATCAATGCTTAATTTGTGACTTCTTAAAAAAAGCTTATGTGCTTTCTGATAAAAAAAAAAAATCATTGGAGTTGTTCTATAAAATTGATTATAAACATTCTAAGTGACATGTATTTTAACAGTTTGTATATTCTTTATTTTTCAGATTTTACTATGATTATGAAAGGCGTTAAGGAAAAGAAATAATGGCATTATCTCTATATATTATTTCCTTGAAATAGATTTTAAAAAATTGTTTTAGCTACATATGTGATACAGAAAAAGATGTTTTTTAGATGGGTTACCACAGTGTTACATTAGTTACATTAGCTAAGTAATGTGGAATTTTGTGGCAATTACTAAAGTCTGTTACTGCAAATGATGTTAGTATTTTGGCATGATATTAAAGGCTTAAAAGCAGTGAACAGAAAAAAAAACCCATAAAAACAAAAAACCCCCAACTTACTGGGAAAGAAAGGTTAATGACACTTGCTCTGGTAATGTGTATGGAGCTTTAAAATGTAGTACTTGGGACATTATACTCTCAAGAAAACAAGGAATGGTCATATAAGGTCATTCTTAATTTGGGCCATAAAAAAGGCTGTACAAAGGGCCATACAAGCACAAAAGACAGATTCTGGATATGTGATGCCCCAAGGAGAGTTACATGCTGACTACAGAGCCCTTAAAACTCTTGCAAAGAAAGTTATATTAAGTTTAGAGCCTTGACTTAGCATTGGCATTGTGCAGATCTAAATAACTGGCCAGACTAAATTAAAAAAAGGAAACAACACTTACTCCCCAAAACAATAGTATCAGTTATATTTTATAATGACACCAGAGTAAAGAGAATTTCTAGGCTGCAAACAATAATTAGTTTCGTTGGTCTGTAACATTGTTCTTCTACAATGCAATTTTTCAGTTTCTCAGTAAAAAAATTATGAGACATTATGCAATAAAATTGTGTTTTGGTCTTTTTGGAATTATGTTTTGTGCACCAAACTTTCAAGGTGATATCTCCTTTTCATAGATGATCTAAAATGCAGAGTGTAGAGTGTTGTTTTTCCATAAAATATTGAGTTCATTCCTTATCAAAGAAAAGCATAATCAGGATGAATAAATTGACTAAAAATTACAGGAATACATAAGCTTTTTTATTTTGCTCATAAAACTTTAGATTATGCCTATGCTTGGACATGTCTATGTCTCAGGAGTGGCTTGTGTTAGTTCTATCCATATGATTATGCTCATATAATCAGTGCTTTTCATTCGCTTCATGGAATCTGAAAGACAGCACAGTAAACTAGAAGGGCAGGGAACACTGAGAACCAAGGCATGGCAGAGCCTAGTGGTCATGATTTTATTTCATTTTCAAATCAATGTAATTTATAAATTATATATGGAGCCAACATACCTCCACAGTAAAAGAAAGCTCAGAAATAGCATCTATCAGTATTCTCCTGGAAAGAGTTGTTTTTCTGATCCTAGCAACCATTCGGCCACATTGTAAATTCAGTCAGACTGATGTAAATCCTTTTCAATATAATAGCTTAAAGTAGTGTAAACTGCTAGTGAGATATGTTTTTGATTTTCATCATTCTACACATTTTGAGCAGAATTTTATAAGTGCAAAGTTAGCAGTTTTAAACCTGGCCCAGTTTTGGAAGCGTATGACAAAGTTCTATGAAATGAATAGCATGAAGCGGGTGGATAAAAGATAATCTGTCTTTTCCAGAACAGGAACCAGAGAAACATTGAAAGGTAGTGTGTGCCTGTAGCCCATGGAACTCTGCCAAGTGGTATTACAGATTCAAGTTTGCAAGATTCAAGAAATCTGGACAAGTACAAGGACTAATCAAATGTTGCTTACTGTCAAGAAGCTTTAACAGGCCTAAGATGACCCTCAATCCATAGATGGTATGTGAGAGCTAAAAACAGTTTGAGACTGGGAGGGTACTGGGAACCATATCACATGTTTATCTCATTTTATTCTTAAGTACACACATGCATATATGAATACAATTATAGTCCTAACCAGACGAGTTACATGAAAACAAGCAAGGCATGACTCTTACGAAGATAGATACGCATACTGAAATTTAAGGAAGGCAGACTAATTATCTCTTGCCAGCAGACAAGCAGGGGGAGCAACTGCCCTTTGTGTCATAGTGTGGAGGGATACCTGCCACTATCCCCCAAGGAGCCTACAGAAGGCAAGGGGCCATACCTGCTGTGGGTGCCCCACTCATCCCAGCAGGGACCACAAAACACCGGTAACATAACTAGGTCCTCCAGGCCCCAGCCTTCCTGAGGAGGGCTGAAATGGTCAACAGAAAAAGCCCAGACTGGACAGGGAGCGTAACACCAGTAAAAAATGAGTAGAATCTAAGAAGGATTTTATATTTAACAGATTTAAGTAGGTGATTGATGAGTCTTTCCATAATAATTAGATAATGTGGACTGTTACACAGTTAAAATATTAATTGGCTAGTGATAAATTCCCGGCCCATATGTGTGGTGAGCTCCTAGCTCCCTGTAACAAGGCTCTGAGCCTTGGAAGAGCTGCAGATTCACCCCTGGCCTTGTGCCACAGGGCCCATGGTGGGGCTCAGCCAGGTTGCTTATGGGAGCTGGAGCATCACACCAGAGTAGCTCCCCGGCATTAATAATGAAGGAAAAGAAATCTCATAGAGACAGTCTTGAAGAAAAGGCCTGGTTTTCACAGTGTGGTAACTGAAGTTCATGCATTAATCCAGCAGCCAATCTTTCCAATTCCATCTAACCTTACACTTTCCAAGCCAGTCAATTCCCCTTGCAACTGAGTTGTAACATGATTGTAGGTACAATGTAAGTAGGTTAGTCCTCAAGTGGCAATAACTGCCAAGTTTTTCATCAGGATACTTACATAAAGCAAAGAAAGTCTCAATGATTTAGCACAATTGCCATAGTAACCAAATTGTGGGGTTTTGTTTTACTAGTTGCAATGAATTATTAAAGTGTTTTACTTTTGAAAATACCCCAAATTCTTCAACTTGGCTTGAGGGGGATGTTAATGCAGTGACTAGCACTTTGATTGGAAGAGATCTATGCTTTGTAAAAAATCTATCTCACCTATGACTTGCTGTTCTTGTGTTTGTATTGAATTAATTACAATGACTACACAAAGACATGTGGAGACTGATTGTTTTAGCCAAGAGCAAGAGTGGCTTATTCCTCTGGTGCCCCCATTTCCTTCAAGAAGATGACATTGCTCAGAAATATAGAGCAGCTGTAACTTTAACTAGCACTGCTAAGGCATTTATCTCTCACTGCAACCAGGCTTTTGTAATTTTCCTCTTAACTGAGATAGGATGATAGTTACTCCTTTATCTATAAGATATTTCCTCATCTGGTGAAGTCAAGAATTCCCTTTCGACATCATTGCTTATGAATTCATCTTGAGGGCCTGACAGTCTACTTCTAATCTTTTCACTTTCTCTTTTGCTTCATTCACTTCCAGAGGTCTTGCTTTCTTCCTAAGGTTATCTAAATGCTTATGGGTTATCTGATTCTCTAAAGCAAACTCTCTTCAGTTACATAAAAAAACCCCAAAACCAAACAACAACAACAAAAGAAAAAAAGCAATTTTCAGTTTTGGTGGAGAGTCTGCTTTACCAGAGAAGTTGTCAAGCAAATTATTTTTTTTTTTTTTTTTAGGAAATATCTCATGAAGAAAAGTTTTGTCAATGACCATGCTTATTATGGTATCTGAGTAAAATTCCACACATAATTTTGTCTAGAAAAGGTACAAGGTTTTAGCTGTATATTTTTAACAAGCACTATTTTCACTTACAGCCTCAAGAATACAGCTTGATTTAAAAATCCACTAAAAAATTGAGTATTTTTATCTTCAAAATAACCTGGAAGTGGAATGATGTGTTTAATTTTCAGTTAACAACATCAATGAGAATTTTTAGACCAAGAATTATCTGAGAGATAGTATTCTTGTTTTTAAAGACTGAAGAGAAGTGCACATTTCCATACACTCCATGAGAAAAAATAAGATATACTGATTTATGAAAAAATCTATATATTGATTTTATGAAGCATTTAGGATTAGTTTAGTACTATTTATCATGCTTGCTTATAGAAAATATAATTATTTCCATGGTATATTGTAATCAATATTAAAACCTCTGAATGGCATCTTTATTAGACGAGAATCAAGCCACAAGGGGTCTCCCTTGCTTTACTTTTCTGTATTTTCCTGTATATTACTGGTACCTTACAAAACATGATTTTCCTTGGAATTATTCAGGACATTTTTAAAAAATCTATAATGTTGATTGAAAGGTAGGTTATTCTACTCTGAAGGAGAGAAATGTCATCTTATCAGTTATTTCTTTTGTTCAGGATAAATCATTTTTCTTAAATTCAGCTTACCACAGAATGATTACAAAAATGAAGTGCTGTTAACTAATACATACTAAATATGATATGTATGAAGACATTAATTTCAAAAATATTTTTTAAACAGATGGATGAAATTACTCTGATCTTAGCAACCGTGTTATCTTAGATGTATGGACCTTCCTTGATTTACTGTGACGTCTACATTTGGAAAATGGTAACAGCTTTCATCAAAATAGAGTGGGTTAAATAAAGCATTTCATGATTACTTGAGCAAGGCTGTCTCCTTTTTTATTTTAGAGGAATAAAACCATTGCTCTTGTGTGACGTGGTTGCTTTACCAGAGGAAAAAAGCCAGCCACTTCCTGTGTTTCATCCAATTGCCTGTATATACACTGAAAATGATGATTTCTTCACAAGAGGATCAGATGATTTTCTTGCATGGATCTGTTTTAAGCATGCAGTCCCTTTTTCTCTTTTACCCCTTGTGCAGAAAAGAATTGTTCTTCAATGCTACCTTCTAGTTCAGATTCTCCTGTGCTTGCATTTAAGGCAGAAGAGATCACTTATTTTTAGTCATATTACTTTGTACCATTATACTACTGTGAAAAAGGCAGAATAAATTTCCTCCCTAAATGTTTCAACTTAATTTCTTCCTCAGGAGGAAGAAAACTCATCAAGAAAAAATAATTTGTTTTCCCTTTTAAGCTCCTAAAGCTTTAGTTGACTAATATTATCCCCCAAAAATTCTGACCTTTTCAATGGTGCTGAGAGAAAGCAAGGATGTACAGTGATAGGGAAGTGCTTGTGAAACTTATGCAACGAAAGCAATTGTATCCATTTTAGGTATATTAGGTAAGCAGGAAAAAAGGACATATTTTTTGCAAATGGAAAACAATTAAATAAATATCAAGAAAAATATTTGCAGGTCTCAGATCAAAAATAAGAAGGAATTTATCCCAGTTTTACAGAGATGTTAGAGAGTTTATGAATTTGAGTTTGACGATGAACTCATAACATGTTTCTAAAATGTTGGCTCACCTTGAAAGACGAACTTCCTTTTGAGAGAAACCAACTTCAAATAACTTACCTGTTGAGGTACTGTTTGGTTTGAGGCATCTATTTCTGCAAAAGCTCTTAGAAGTTTTAGGTCCCTCTGGGGCCCTAAAACTTGTGGTAAGATATATAAAATATTTGAAAGTGAGAAAAGAAATATAGTCTAATAACACTAGTTACTAGGCAAAGCCATGTTTCAGCCAAGGAAAACATGCTCTGAACAAAGTCTGGCTTGTTTACAAAAATAAAGGTAGGCTATTACATTACACACCCCTGTCCCACACCCCACCCTCCTGCTCAAAGGAGATTAGTTCTATCAATAGAATGTAGACATGCTATGTACACTAACTTTATGATTTTTTTTTTCCATATCAGTACAATTCTTCAAAGGAATTATTGTTTTTTTCTGCTGTATGTAGCTAAAAAGGTCCATCACTGCATTTTTTTCCTCAGACATTTTCATTAGGTTCATAAGGCATTTTGCCAGAATGATTTCAGGCTCCTGCACAATGTTTTCTTTTTTTCCTGCATCAAAAGGTCCATTAGCAAAAATTTACAGTTTGAAATATAATCTGGATTGAGGACCACATGCTGAAACTTGTACTCACATTAATTACCTCTTTTCTTTTTAAAGGTTCCAGATTGTAGAAAGATAATTAATCTGCACTAAAATGGTGTAGCTGAAACCATGCTTACTCTGTTTTATTTAAAGCATAGACTATGTAGCTGTAGTTATGACTTGTAACTGTAGTTTTTGTGGTTCAGCAAATACTATTTATGTCCTGTCGGAGAACAACTGTCAAAAACTAAGAGGCATTTAGCTGATTACGTTTACACATTTAAACATGTCAAATGCCTGATGGTAAAAAAAACCCAATAGCATAACAGATTAAGTTCAAGTACCTTGTAGAGTTAAAGTAGGTAATGATACGAGTTTTAACTGAGCCCATGGGACTTCCCCATTATATATGGATATAGGTCATCAGATTCTTTAATGATACATAAAAATATCTTGAGCTTTCTGTAGACAACCAGAAAGTATTCTATAAATGATTTAGTAGAAATTAAATATGCATGCTGGTAGAAGAATGATAAAATGGAAAGATTTCTGCCTTCACTTTTCCTGGCTGCTTACTTATTGCTTAATTTGACACAGAGATGACAGTGTAGGTAACTGTCCTAATAATTTAACAATTGCAGTGAGAATTGATTATACGTATTCAGTTACTGCGCTTTTGTCTCCAGAGTCTTAGGTTCAGGTGAAATATGCTGATACATCAGCCAGCTGCAGAAATTGCCTAGGTTAGAAGTGGTAATCAAAATCCTTCTTGTGTTTGTTTGCATTCAGTACTATTTGTTTACACTGTATGTGCTTGGTGAGCTGAAGGAGCCCTTGCACTGCAGTCAAGAAGCCAAGTGTATCTGTGTTCAGATTTTCTTCCTAGATGGCCAACTCATAGTTCAAATGACTTGGCTGCTTCTGTGCACAATCAGTCATGAGCTGTTCAAGCACCGATGGCTCATCAGAATGCCAAGTTCCTGGAACAAAAGTAACTTCCCACTCAAGCCTTTTTGCCTGAAGCTTACCCTCCTTCTCCCATTATACAGTTCATTTTTTTATTATTTTGTTTCAGCCTCTTCTCCGACTACTCAGAAGTAGGAGTTACTGTTGTATTATTATTAAGAAGAACTACCAGTCTGGCAGTGTCAAGAAACAGGAGCAGCAGGGTACTTGATTAATCTGTTGACCCTCTTTCTTGTGAAGTTTAAATAAATTCTCATGAATTAAGAGACTAGAACTAGGTATACTTTTTAAAATGTCTACCTTCAAAAAAGTTTGTCACAGTTTGTTTGCGAATGATGTCCATAGGAATGATCAGAGTTTTCAAGAACTGTCAGACAGATTTCAAAAAAAATAAAGTATCTATAAGAGCAGAGGAGCACTCACTGAGGTTTCTGATATAGTCCCTTGTTTTTCTTGTATAGGAGTCTATTTTAAATCACCAAAACCACACAAAAATACTTTTCATCAATTTATCATATTCCACACTCAAAGTCTATGATTGTCCAAAATGTACTGCAGTAAAGCACATAATGATAATAAAAACCATTGATTACCTGTTTCTAATTTTGGATTCCTAAGCAAAATATCCCTTGTTTATGGTAATGCAAATTAAAATCTCAAATAGATATGCCTTTTCACTTGGTGAATGACAGAACTCAATTGATACAGCTCTGTTGAAACCCAAGGGGTTATTTTATTTATGTGACCCAAAGACCTCACCTTAACAAGCATTTCAGACCATATTATCTTTTTATTTCTTCCTCTCAACTCAGAGTGACATCAAAGACATGTCTACACGGTGAAGTATGGTAGAAAATATTCTGAGTTAGTGAAGTACTGGTATGTATTAACGGCATTGTAAAACAATGTCTGGATCAACTCCTACCCGAAATCAATATACTTATTGTTATTGTGAATGTGAAATTGTGCTGTACTCTTGTAAACTTTCCTTCTAGATTGGATTTACAGACCTTAGCACATTGCTATTCAAATACGGCCATAACGTTTACAAGACTAAATTGCCACATACATTAGGTATTTTGGAATCATTGCAAATGTCTTTCTACCTAATGGTACAGATGTGTCTAAAGTGTGTGTAGCCTGAATTTTAGTGCTATTTTTATATACTTGCATATAATGAAGTGTATCATCACTGCATAACAGCTATCTAATGAAATATTCTTGGTTGACAAATAATTTTAGAACATCTAAAAAAGATCAAGCTCCTGTGCCAGATGGTGAAATCTATGTCATATAATTCTCTATTTAACTGTGGGTTATACTGCAGCTTTGAATAACATGGCATGAGGGAGGCTGTCTGAAACACATCATCCAGAAACACAAAAATAGATATTATTGGGAAGCGGCATGGGAAAAACTATTGAATGTTTCTCAAAACATAAAGGTTAAAACTGTCAGTTATATGCAACAGGTTGACAGTGTCATTAGAATTTTTTAGTGATGTCTTAGAGAAATTTTGGCAGTATATCAGAGAGTGAAAAACTAGGGATTGAATATGCAGATTTCAGACAACCTTGTCTAAAGCCTAAGCTGCTCTACTTCAAACAAACTTCCATGTCCCTGCCAGGATTTAAAAAAAAAAAAAATACTTTGGAGAGCTGATCTGCAGTCATTGATGACATAGTCTAGAGTAATTACAGGGTGTTACAAAATTACAGAGTCAATTTGTAGATTTCAGATTCCATAGTTGAGTGGGTATCAAATAGTGTTAAAGTTGACAGATCCAGCTTTACACAAACTTCAAAATGGTGTAGACTTCTCACTTTATTTTCTGGACTCCATACCTTGAAATATTTAGGGATGAAAAAAAAATATCAAGGTGTGAGAATTTTCTGGTCATACTTGATGTACTATGTTATAGTAATTAATCAATGTGGAAGGATTAAAACAGTTTGTAATTCTCAGGAGGGGTATAAAAATAAAATATAACTTTGTTCATTATTATAGTATGAAGAGTAGGACATATTTCTACCTGTTTTTTATAATGGAAATTGATCAATACTTTAATGTGGATCCATGCAATACATACTATGTACATGTACTAGTCAATTTTTATCACTAGTGAACCCTTTTTATGCATCAGACTGAAAGGACATTGTGGTTTAACACTATTTGAAATGTTCCATGGCAAGCTGTAGTCTGAATACATGGTTCTAACGAATGTCATCATTTAGCACTATGATAGTTAACTCTTTTAGTGAATATATGAATAGGTTATTAAGCTTGGAAAGATGTTCCTGGAATTTTTTTTAGTTACCAAGAAGTTTCCAAATTAAAAAAAAAAAAAAAAAAACAAAAAAAAAACAAAAAAACAAAAAACCCTAATTTAAGAGTAGAAGAAAGAAGTTTTACTGTCTCGTTAAAGTCAATTTTATTAGATTTTTTTCTTGGGAACTGAATACTCAAGTTGACCCGAGTTCCCTGGAGAAGTCCCTTGCCTACTCTATATCATATTTAGTTCCCTCATTTCAGAAGGAAACATGTTAATATAGCAAGGTAGTCTTAGTGTGTTACAGAACTTTTGGCACTGATTGTCCCACCCTTCATAGTAATAAAATAAGTCCTAGTAATGACTTACTTTTGATTTCAAATAGTAAATGCATGCAAAGTTGTACAGAAAGAACTGAAGAAATTAATGTTATTTTAAATGCAATTAGCATCACCAGTAATTAAATTTATAAATTAAAATGCATTGTATTGTTTTTTGTAACCAAAGGACCAAAATTTTCACTATTCATGACATTTTAAACTAGTATTTATTAAGCAAAGAGCTGAACCAATCAGTGACAGTAGTAGCGCCTGTGTGATGTAAGAAGGGTTAAAAACTGCTGCACAGCAGCAGCCGAAAGAGAGGAGTCAGTATATGCGAGAGAAACAGCCCTGCAGATACCAAGGTGAACAAAGAAGCAGAAGTAGGAGGTGCTCTAGGCATAGGAGTAGATGTTCCCCTGCAGCCCATGGTGAAGACCACGATTATGTAGGTTGTGCACCTATAGCCCATAAAGGTCCAAGGTTAGAGCAGATATCCACCTGTAGCTTGTGAAGGATCCTATGCCAGAGAAGGTGGATATGCTCCAAAGGCAGCTGCAGCTGGTGAAGAGACCTGTGACCCCATACTGGAGCAGGCTTTCTGGCAGGACCTGTGACACTGTGGAGGTCTCATTTTGAAGCGGTCTGTTCCTGAAGGACTATACCCCGTGGAAAGGACCCATGCTGGAGCAGTTCTGGAAGATCTGCAGCCCACAGAAAGACTCACGTTGGAGCAGTTCATGAAGGACTGTATCCCATGGGAGGGACACCATGCTGGAGCATGGGAAGAGCATAAAGAGGAATTAGAAGCAATGAGATATAACTCGCACTCCTCATGACCACACTCCCCATTTCCCATTCTCCTGTGCTGCTTGAAGGCAGGAGGTAGAGAAGCTGAGAATGAAGTTGAGCCTGGGAAGAAGGGAAGAGTAAAGGAAGGTGTTTAAAGATTTAGTTTTTATTTCTCATTATTTTACTCTGATTTGATTGGCAATAAATTAATTTTCCCAAGTTGCATCTGTTTTGCTCATGATGGTAATTGCTGAGTGATCTTCCTGTCCTATTTTGACCCATGAGCCTTTTGTCATATTTTCTCTCCCCTGTCCAGTTGAGGTAGAGGAGTAATAGAATGGCTTAGTGGGCACCTGGCATCCGGCCAAGGTCAACCCAACACAGAAACCCACATATTATAACTCCATTTTCAAACAGAAGAGGAGAATGATTTTGCTAGGAAAAAAAAATTCATTGCAAATTGTTTATTCAACTTTAATTATCAGATGAAACAGAAATAAATCATTTAGTAAAGCTCGCATAAATTTTAAGCTGCCTTGAAGCTGAGTACACTTAACATTTTCCTCTTTTTAAATGCCTATGTTTAATTAATAAGCATATCTTGCATGTATGCCATAGATGGTTGGCTACCTTTTATTTGACACTATGCTCAAAGTTTATTACTCTGTAGTGCAAGCATGAAAGATTATCATTCATAAGTTAAAATAAACTGAAATTGATGACCCTGAGAGTTATAATATAAATGGAAGGAAGACAGAAAAATTCTGAAAGTTGCTTCATAAATAATTCGTGGGTTTTTCTAGAAATAGTCCATGAGCTTTTTATGACATTTTGTAATCCCTAAAGATTTTATTACCATGAGTTCCATACTGCCTCAGTTGTAAGCTAGTTTTGCAAAAATATAAAACATATAGTTGGAAGGGCAGTAAAATCAGACATCTTTGCCCCACAGTGCACTGTATCATAATTTAGATTGTATTCTCAGGCATTTCTAATTAGCTGCCACATTCAACATAGAACTTAGTAGCCAATATCTTAGACTACCGTTTAGGAAAAAAAAGCACAAAAAAAACCCAGATAAAAAGATGGAGCCGCATCTGGACGAAGTCTTAGAGCTGAGAGAGTTGCACTAAGAATTCATGATAAACAATAGATGCAATTAGTTTTCAGGTTTTTTCTCGGTACGTAACACACCTATGCCTGGAGCATGACTGCAGGAACTTACCTTCCACTTTGTGTTTTACCTTTTTTTGAATTGATTGCGATTTCATACCTATGATTGAGCAGATAGTTTCGTGCAATGGCTAGTTAAGCATAGTCCATTTCTGACACATGTACTGTTCATGTTAATTCAAAATGGAAAGAGCTTTTTGCAAAAATCTTCCTAGAAGAAGCTCTGCTGGGAAGGATTTGGGGATACTGGTGGATGAAAAGCTGGGCATGAGCTGGCAATGTGTGCTTACAGCCCAGACCAGTGCTGCATCAAAAGAAATGTGACCAGCAGGTCCAGGGAGCTGATTCTTCCCCTCTACTCTGCTCTCATAAGATTCCACATGGAGTACTGCACCCAGATCTGGAGTCCTCAGTATAAGAAAGATATGGACCTATTGGTGTGGGTCGAGAGAAGGGCAACAAAACTGATCAGAGGAATGGAACACCTCTTCTATGAGGACAGGCTGAGGAACTGTGGGCTGTTCAGTCTGGAAAGAAAAGGCTCCAGGAGATTTTATAAAAGCCTTCCAGTACCTAAAGGGGGCCTACAGGGGAGATGGGGAGGGACTCTGTCAGGGAGCATAGTGATAGGACGAGGGGTAATGGTTTTAAACTGAAGAAGGGAAGGGAGATTTAGATTAGATATTAGGAAGAAATTCTTTAGTGTGAGGGTGGTGAGGCACTGGAACAGGTTGCCTAGCAAAGTTGTAGATGTTCCATCCTTGTAAGTGTTCAAGGCCAGGCTGTATGAGTCTTTGAGCAACGTGGTCTAGTGGGAGGTGTCCCTCGCCATGGCAGAGGGCTTGGAACTAAATGATTTTTGAGGTCCCATTCTATGATTCTGTCACTCAGAACTACATGGTCTAATTCCATACTCTCAGATATGAAGACCTCTCAGAAAATTACTTTGTATGTTGTTTACTTTGATCTCTTTTTTATTCTCCAGGTTAAATTTCTATGCTTTCTCATCACATTCAGTATGAGAGCAGTTAACTGTGAACATCCAGAGACCTTACTGCTGTCCCAAAAGAAGCATGGAACCATTAAACTCTTGTTTACAATGCATACACAAAGCTTGATGATGATTTTGTAGATAGAAAAAACCCAAGGGCTACTCATGTTAGTTGTTATTATTAAAGTGATTGCTTGTGCTTCTGTTTTGGTTTGCTATATTCTCTGTTATCTGTTGCATTTTGAGCAAAAACTCCCTAGTATTAGAATCATGGATACATGAAAGGAAAGTTCTTATCAATTGCCTTTCAATATACTAGACAGGATGACTTCTAATTATCAAAAAATACAGGTTTCCTCCCATGCTTCCTCCACCTTCTACTGTTTCTTAGCATGCTTTTGAAAATGGCAGCTCCAGAACATTATTTACATACTGTCTCAACAGTGATGGATATAATGACAAAATTAGTACTCTTTCTTACTGCTTTAAAATTAATATGACATCTAGGACTATGGTATTGCCCTAACAATTCATGTTCAATTTCATGTCTAATTAGGGATTTCCAGAACACATCCTTCATTAGCTTATAAAGTTGTTCCTAAGTATATTGCTCTTTACCTGATATTCTAGAATTAATTTTATTTGAAAAGTGAAATTTGTACAAATTCATGCAGTCTGACTTTTCTGTTCTGTTTGCTCTTTACCTTTCTTTCAGGCTTCTGGCATCAGGAAATTCTGTTACTGTATTTTCTTTGTGGATAACACTGGAAATGTATTTACTGCTCTGGAACCTAGGGAAACCAACCATTGATGATGATTTCTCACTGGACATCATTTGGGGGATTGCAGATAGTTCGCAGATATGTTTAACATAATAAATGCTACATTTTTATTTTGAGAGAGTTTTTAAATAAGTCTGAATCTCTTCTAATAAACTTTATCAATGCCTTAAAATGCCTAAGTGTATCTACGTTTACATAAGCTGCTTTTCTGCTTGTGAAGAAGACAATGTCAAGGGAACTTCTTCAAAAATTGATACTAAAAATTATTAGAGATGAGAGAAGTCATTGGAAAGGGGAGAGTGAGACAGAATAACAACTGGCAGTAAAGATAGGCTGTATTTGGAAAAACAAATATGGCTGACAGCTAAGTTCATATCTTTTGTGGTCAAGTAGACAGGAAAGGGCAAAATACTGTCCATAGAGAAGACATGGGCACAGTGTCTCTAGAATATATCATGGTGTATATGATGGTGAATATCAGGCAACTTACAGATCAGCTTGAAAAGAAAAAGAAATTTTTGAACCTATTACAGTTACTTTCTTGAAAATGTGTCCAATTTTTCCCTCTGTGGAATCTAGGGTCCAGAAAGAATGTGCTTGGCCCCTGCCTTTTCATCTTATGAAGTCAGTATCTGTATGGAATAAACACTGAAGTACTAAAAAGCACCTCTATTTCTGGTCGTACAGATGTTTATTTCTGCAAGCTAAAGAAAGAGCAAACAAATGCATACAGGAAAGAAGAGGTAAAATACTAGAAAGAAAATAAATAATTTTATCCAGATGCTTTTAACAAGGTAGGAGTCTCCAAACATTAATATTTTAATTGCCAATAATTTTAAATAGAATGCATTACAAATTGTTCCAGGAGACTTCAGTTTTGCTTCCAGAAAAGCTGGAACAGCCTTAACTGAAATGTTTCCCAGAGAAGTCTGAAGAGATAAAAGGACAACAGAGGCCAATTTAGATCAGTAGGAATACAAAAAGTGCTATCAAGCTGCAGACTCTTAAAAAATTAAACATATGCTAGTGGAGAAGATTAATACAGGAATAAAAATAAACAGAAGCTACTTTTGAATCACAGAGAAGAATGAATGCCTTTTATTTTTTCCCCCAAATCATTGTATGTCAAGTTGTTATGAGTTTTTAAAAAATATACACAGTAAACAGAGTATGTGATATTTTCCCTATTCTAAATGTCAAGAAAATGGTTAGAGAGAAGACAAAGAACTGCCAGATCTGTCAATTAGCTATATACATGTTACAGAACAAGAAAGTAGCAAATCTCTCTGCTAAGAAGCATGTTCTTCTCTCATGCTGTGATCTCCTATTAAGATGATCTTTCTTGTAGTTGCCAAAGAAAATGTTTAAATGCTTCTTTGTGTGCACATTGGCATTCAGGTCCTAGAACAACTAAAGTTCAGGAATGTACAAAAGAAGATATGGAACTCTTTGTCTCCTGCCCTTTCTTTAGTATCATCTTGTAGGTCTTGGATGAACATTATAAGACCTCCCCTGATTTACTTCTGAGAAATGGAATCCCATTTTCAAACGTGAAATAGAACCTGCCTATAAAAGTTTGTTGATGATAATTTAAACATTGTAAATGTCAATGAAATAGCAATACAATAAAAAGAAGTGCAGAAAAATAGAAATGAAAGCAACATAAGATTTTTTCAGAAAACAAGACATTGGAACATAATTATCTTTCTAAAACACTGATTTCAGTATGAAAATAAGAATGAAAAAATCAGAATGAAATTTGTACAAGCAATGTGCATATTTGTATTAGGAAAAGGACGTCACACTTTTAGTATTCTATAGAAGTACAGAATCACAGAATGGTTGAGGTAGGAAGGGGTCTCTGGAGGTCATCTGGTTGAAACCCCTTCTCCCCCAATCTTAGCTCTCTCACCGTTCTTCATACAAGAGAATCCTGAACCCCTTAGTCATCCTGGTGGTTCTTCACCAGACTATTTCTAACATCGAACTAAAATTCTCTCTTCCATCTGAAATATGTTTTTCAGTCATTAGGACCACTTTCCAGAATGACACAGACAAAACAGAATTCAGAGTACAAGAAAACAGTCACTATCAGAAGAGTAGAAACAAGAACTTCTGAGGAGTTAAGAGAAGAATAAGGTTTCATAGCAATTACGAGTATTCAGGAGACTAAACTCCAAGGAGAAAGTGGAATGGTTTTGGATGATAAATGAAGGTTAATTAGGAATAATGGACTGAAACAAAGGACAATGAAAATTAGAGTGAGGAGTATAGAATTTCCTGACAGAGAGAAATCTCTTAACCTCTGGGCTAACTTTCTAAGGCAGTCACAGAAACTGATTTGCTCAGGACTATTACTACTGCTCTGAACAAAATACTATCAGATCTTGCAGGGATCAGAGGTACATTAGCAGTGCAATGCATTTGGTGGATCTTTTATCTTTCTCTTTGATGACTGTGATTTTCATACATTGTTCTCTGTTTACTGTAGCATGTTTTCCAAAATAAAATACTCTTAAATATTAGACGTATTTCATCACAGATAAGGGATTAAAGAAATTGATAAAATAAATGCTCAGGTGTATGCATTCTCATATAATTCAAACAATAAAAAGAATTTACTTTGATAAAACTACTAGTTACCAGGACCGTCCAGTGCATTGTTATAGAAACATTGGGAAACCATTGCTATAACCCCTAAGAACTGTCAAGGCAGTATAATGTTAAACAGAAAGCAAATTATTTAATCATCAGTAAATTTTCCTATAGATTCCTATTCTTTGTTCTCTAGAAACAAACATCTAAGTATTTTCAGGCCCCTCTTTTTGCAGCAGTCCCTTTTCAGTTTCTGTAATTATTTTCTATTCTTTTTTAACCTTGCCTCCTTCCTGCTGCCTTCTTCAGTCTACCTTCACGACATCTGTTCCAGTTGATCTGTTATCACTTCCTTTGCATTCCTAGCTTGTCTTGTAATCTTCCCTGCCCTGTGCTGACCATAAGCCAATTTACACATCCACTGTTTCACCTCCAAGTATGTCACACACCCTAACGAGAGATTTGTTCTGAGTGGACAAAAAGATGTAGACTGTAGATATTTTGCAGCTTTGCAAGTATTACTTAGGCAAAGGTATGTTACTTGGTCACTTGCTTGCTATTGAATGCAACAGACAATGATTGAACTTTACATTCGTTTCTCTCCATGGGCTAAAGAGTAATGATTTTAGATATCGGTTTATTACTGTTACTGTAGATCTTTCTATTGGTATTTGCTTGAGACATGGATCATTAAAAATACATTCGATGCAATAGCAGGTACTGCAAGTATACATTTTTTTAGGAACCCATTGTAATGCAGCATCAAATGTTCCATTAGGTTGAAATATTTTGCTTGAATCATGTGTTGTGTTGTATTACCTAAAGACAGATGAAGCATGTTCTCTATTGGCTTAAAAAATACTTGTTTCCATAAATGAAAAAGTAAACTTCTAAGTCAATGAAATAATTGTTTTAGCTTTGTAATATTGAGTGCCTTTTAGCAAAAAGATTTTATGATGATACTTTATTATTTTAGCAAACTGCCACTGGGGCAGTTAGCTATGGAGTTACTTACATAAACAGCTGTTGGAAGACTGGACTTATGGGAATCACAGAACGTTATGGAGTTGGAAGGGACCTCTGGAGATCATCTAGCCCAACCCCCCTGCCAAAGCAGGTTCACTTAGAGCAGGTTGCACAGGAACATGTCCATAGTCTCCCCCACCCCTATGAGCCGTCTGAAAAAACTTCTGGCAAGAAGTTTTTTAGATACAACAGCTGAAAAAGGGCAGGCTTTTTCTTGTTTTCTTGTCAAAAAATGTCAGCCATATAAAACTATGTTAGTCTTTTACAGTGTAATCTTTTATATGTGAACAATAAAAATTTATTTTCCCTATGACAAAACAGAATACTTGTTTCCTAATTATATTGGATCTTTCCAGATGATATAAGTCTAAAGGAATTGATTAGTATCCCTCAATCTAAATACATTGAAGTTCTTATGTTCTTTTTGGGAACCGCTCTTCACACTAATGCCTTAACGGAAGAAGCACAAATTTTTCATTTACAATTTACTAGTTATTGTACAGATTCCCTGGAAAAATATATGGAGAATAAAATGGAATAAAGAAAAGGATAAAAGTATTTATTCATAAGATATTGGTGGTTCTGCTCCTAAGAACTTTATAATGAGGAAGTCATGAGAAGGATATGAATATTTCTGGTACCTTCTTTCCTAGCTCCGTGAAAGGCAGCAGAGAATATTATGCTGAAATGTACGCTATTTAAGAGCCGTGTTTCCTAATTGTTCTTTTTGGGAAATACTCTTCACTTGTAGGTGAGATTTTAGTGAGTTGCTTCTGCTATTACATGCAGGAAGATCAGTTATTTATTCTAGGAATCGAGATAACTGGCTCACTAGAATCTTTTTCCCACCTTTGCACTGTGTTTGCCACATTGCAAGCAATGTCAGATAATGAATGCTAAAAGATTTTTTTTTCTTTCTTATTATTGCCAAGTGTTTGGTTTCTAGCTGTTATCATATTTCTGCTCTTTTTTTTTTCTTCTCTTCACTGAGCTGGATTATAATTATTCACATTGCACTACGGGTTAAGAAGTTTAATGAAGAAATGACCAAAGGTATTGTTTTAGCAAACATATATTGCATGAGTTGTCTGGGGTAAGGGTGATACTACTTATCAAAAGACTAGTTCTTTGAACTGTAACACGGCTACAGCATACAGCAGTCAGCATTTCAGTAAGCAATCCAGCAATTAGGACTGGATTTGTCTTTTTTTCAAAAACCTTTTTGTTACACCTGGAACGATGAAGGATGCCAGCTTCCTTGGGAAAACAAAACAAAGCAAAACAAACACCAAACAATAAAAAATCCCCACACTCACCATCCCCTAACCCCCCCCCAAAAAAAAAAAAAAACCTACAGAATGTTCCTATGTTCTTGGACATGCTTAGTCATAGACATTTTGCTTGAAGTTATTATACTTCATTTGGTTTATTATCAGCTTTCAATTTCTACTTAGAGATATTTTCAGATTTGGTTGATGGCCAATCTTGAACCTACAACAAATCAAAAATTTCTTTAAAAAAAAAAGCTATTTGTTTGATTGAGGGTTTCCTTTTTCTTTGTGTTTCCAAGACCTACGTTTCCTTCCTCTAGCCAGAAATCATCCTTTTTGTCAAGGAATTTCAGAGTCCTTAGGTCACTTAATTAGAGAAGAAAAAAATAATTTATCTTTCTTCAGAAGGAGAATTTAGAGACAATGTTTCCTTTCCAAAAGAATAAGAAAAGCAGGCCGAAAAAAAGACTGCGTCTCAGAAATAGGTTGGGATGAGAGGTCAGAAGTCTGAGAAGGTCTTATTTAAATGGGTAGCTGGAAAAGGGAATGTCAGTGAACAAGATTATGAACAGAAAGTCTGTAAGAAAGCAGCTACTGTAAAACAGAGCTCTTCAAGAAAAGCTGCTTCTCTTTCTGATAATACTTCTCATGTATATTCTTGCTATGATAACGTAGTACCTTAAAAGAATCATAGAATGGTTCGGGTTGGAAAGGACCATAATGATCATAATGATCCAATAACCCAGCTATCGTCAGGGACACCTGCCACTAGTCCAAGTTGCTCAAAGCCCCATCCAGCCTGGTCTTGAACACTTCCAGGGAAGGTTTGGGATTTTTTTCTGGTATTGTTGTGCATTTTTTTCCAGGATCATGTATCTTTCCCTGTTAATGTTTTTCCTCTTGAATGCTTGAGGTAGAAATTATTCGTATCTCGAGCATCTATTTGTGATACCTTACTACAGACTTTCTAACAGCTTTTTCTCCACACAATGTAGCAATTTCCTTAGAACTCTGAGTCAAGGTAAAATAGTACTGATTTAGTGCTGGGTCTTGGATATTTGGGACATAGGGAACTAAACTCCCAGGGGAGGTGGAAGCTGGGGGAATTTACAGAAGTGTTAACAAGGAAAGAAAGTTACAATGTTAATTGGAAGCTCAATGCTTCCAATTAACTTAACTCAATGCTTAACTTCTTGCATCCAGGCAGTCAATTCTGCTGTTTCTCACTGAAAAATCAAGCAGTGCTTTTTTGTCCAAAATGGTTTTTGACTGCACTACCAGAAGACAGAAAATAAGTTTCCTGCATTCCCAAGTCAGCTTTTAAAGTAAAGATTTTACCATCCTAAACATCTGTAAAGACAGCCTCCATCTTTTTGATTCACAGGTAGGAATACCAGATTTACTACCTAGAGCTAAATGTGAAACCATGCAAATTTGCTTATATATAATATCACACAGGGCTACTGCCTCACCTAGATTTTATGGAAAATATAATTCCTGAAAATAGCACTCTATTTTCCTATTCTATAAATTAGTTTCTCTCTGTTTGTTGGCAGGTATGAAACCAGCATATAGATTCGTAATAGGAGTCAAGCTCATTAGTATTTCTGTAATTATTTAGAAGTTTTTACTCACTTTCAAGCTATATAGATACCTCTTACAAAACCAGTGCCAAAATGAAGGAAAAGGATCTGGTGGAACTTAAATTCATTTAACAATATATACAGCTATCTGGTATTTGGTGTTATCTATGGTACTGGGAATTACTCTTTTAGCCAATAGAGCTTCATAACAGAGAGAAGGCACTGTAGAAGGGATACTGCAGAAGCATATGTGCTGTTAAAGTAGTTAATACTGCCTGACTGTAAAGATAAAGTGGATCTCTTTCAAGCACCTTGAGCTAGACGTGATTAAAGAACATGACACCCAGCTTACAGTAGTGAGGGCAAGATTGTGTTCATTCAGCTTCTGAGTGAAAATTAAGGAACTATATAGAAACACATTTTTTTCAAGCATAGTCTGAAGCCCTTTGCTATTTGTCTTCATAAAAAGGAGAGGAGCTCCACGAGAGAAGGAACCTATGCTGGCTCCTTGCCAGGTATAGGAAATCAGCAGAGGTAATGAGAAACTCAGAGGAATCTAGATTCATGCACTCTTAATAGTTAACTTTCTAATTCTTTAAGTGGCTGGGATGAGGGTGGCTTGATGGCTTTACTATGGTCATTGAAGAGCTTAGAACTGGGATTTTCAAACCTAGACACAATTATGGAATCAGGAGTTCAGACTGGTCTATGACTGGAATGATGCTCGACATGACTTAATTTATTACCTATTTATGTGAGAATTCACAATGAAAAGTCATCATTTTAATTTGGGTTCTGGAACCATAGAATTTTTCATGTTTATCTATGAATGATTTTCTACAAGAAAAGAGTTTTGTTTTTTTTTTTTTTTCTACTGGATAGACTAGAAATAAAAAAAAACCCAAAACCCAAAAGCTGTTGTTATGCATATTTAAAACTTGTACATTGTGTTTTGTAGCTCTTGTTTGCTTACTGTAGTTGTGTTCAAAATTGGGCTGGGCACCCTGAAGCAAGGACAAGAAAGCAATTTATTGAGCTGATACAATCTCTAAGAAACCAAGTAAGTTTTATGTGATTTGTGAAGTCTTGATACCAGCCTGAATTAAAAATATTTAAGAAAAGAAGGCCTTATCTGCAACCTTCTTAAATTCTTGTGCATGGGCAAATAAAAAATGCCCTAAATATGCCCAAATATCTGTTTGAAACAAAGAAACAAAAATTCACCTGTAAGTATTCATTGAATAAGTGAATATCTTGTCCTTTTCCAGGAATGCTGAGTATAAATAATCATTATCACAAGATCTGTTGTTGCTGTGTTGCTGAGTTTTTCTTTTTTTTTTTTTT
>VXBJ01000592.1:100136-126647 GCA_013400055.1 Nycticryphes semicollaris
TTTTTTTAAGACCACCCTCCATTGATTCTCAAAAATTGTGAGGATTTGTAGTAAATCTTAATTTTAGAACTGAATAATGTTAAAATTGTACATGGATATTTACATTTTAAAATTTTATAACTTTAATTCACATTTTTATAAACATTCAGAGCACTGGAATATTTGTTGTGTTATCGAACAGTGTCAAATACTCTATCTGATGACCATTTTTCATTTTCACCTAAAGAAAAAAAAACAAACCCTAAACTAAGACAAATACATAATCTTAGTTTCTGCTGTCCTGTCAGCTACCATTTGACCGACATATAGCTGAAAGACAGGAATGCATTTCAAGAAATTATATAATCCAAGCCCTGACATTATTTCTGTCTCCCTACAGTCACTGTCAGAGACATTTGACTAATCTGTCCCTTAAAAATGTCTTGTAAAGAAGACTGAGATCATCTCTAGCAGTACTTCAATACCCTTTCCATCATTCTTTTTTTTTCTTTTTTTTTTTTTTTTTTCTGGAGTTTTCTATAAGCCTTCACTGCTATCTGTCATCAGACCATAGGTGTTGTCAGCCTATGCTCTGAAAAAGAATGGCTGAACTCCTCATGCTCTAATATCTGATTTAAAACAGTATGAGGATGGGAATGAGATTTTCAACCAGAATAATAAACTTCGTATCCACAGAGCCTCATGAGGAATTCACCTGTCTGAGCATATCTGTCTAGTATCATTATTGATGCCCTAATAGTTTCTGAGGTACCTGCAGATGTTTGAAAGATAAAACTTAGAACTTAAGGAAGACCTGTCACTTTCTTGGTAGCAACTGAAAAGTGGACAGAAAATGTATTAAAAATAAATTTTAGAGAACTGAGTCATGCCTACAATATCTTATGAGGATGGGAACCTAACTTAATGGAGTCTAGAGAGGTGTCTACTTTATCATGAGACTAGACTACACCAACCTTATTGGTGATCTCCACCACAGTTGGATGGTGGAGATGCTTAGCTCACATGTAGATAAGTGTATTGAATTTATTTAAATTTAGGTGAAAGAAATCCCACCTCATTTTTTCAAATCTCAGTCCCTCGGATACATGCAGTGAGCATGTACAAGTCGCCTGGCTTTTGAGGCTCCTGTCTGAGATTTCACTTTAGAGACCCCAAATTAGGATTCTCAAGCTAAGGAGTTTAATTTTCATGTTATCAAAGGAGTCTTTATTATATGAATGCCCTAAGAAAAGCTAGTTATGACCCATATATTAGCAGTGATTGAAAATGGTTGTAGGTAATGTTTACAGTTATTCAGCTGGACCAAGGAAAGTAAATATTTTTGAACCCTTCTCTACTTGTGAAAGACTGTGAACATGGATGTTGGTTTTCAGAAGAAAGTGCCCGAATATTATCAATAGAAAGAACAACTCTTCTAATCTGAAAATAACAAAGTGCTTGGTTTTTACATACTTTCAGATGTGAGTTTAAAAGATTTCTACAAATGACCTGAAATAAAAAATATCACAAGTGAAAATAATATCCTTATAGCCCAGTCTATTGGTTCTATTGAATAGCTGGTATTAAACCCCCAAAATTAATTAAGGACAATAACAGGTTATTTTGTCCTGACTATGATAGCTATTACATAACTGTTCATAATAGACAATACTCCAGCAATTCTCTCCATCTGTCCTGAAAAAATGTAATAGTCATTGCCAGGAAGAAGCAATACCTAACGCAATAAGCAAGTGCTTATTTGATGTCTTCTACAGTAAGAGATTCCTGTTCTTTTGAAAAAAAAAATACAGAAAAAATCCTACAGAAGTTCTTCAGAAACTGCCTGAAAGAATATTAAAGAAAATCCTCATAATTCTGGTAAGAATTTGTAGCTTTATTGAACTGGCTGCCTGAAATAATATGGAATTGTGTATAGAACTTCTAATAGTTTAAAATATAATTTATGCATGCCTGTTTATGCTTCACTGATAAGGGAATGATAGGATTGCTAAAAATGATAGGAGACGCACCCTTTTAGTTAAAAATGACTGTGAACTTCACAGACTACTGAAGAAAAAGGGCTTTATGCTTAAAAGAATCCTAAATAGAACAATTATTAAGCTTAGTAAAATCAGTCTTGCTCCACTACACAATACGAAAACTCATAAATTCCCCTATTAATCTACCTTTTTGTATGTTTTTATTAACATGGTTATCCAAAGTGTGAAGTGTCACTGTAGAGTTAATGTCAGACATACATGAAGATCCTCTTCACTGAATGAGTGGCTAGAGTTGTAATGAAACTGAGACCTGAAAGTGACTCACTGTACTTAACAGCTAATAATTACCAGCCTTCTCACATATATACAAATTGATGAGAAAAATGTCATTACTGTAACCTACAGAGGTAAAAAAGATGTCAGGAGATCTTTAGTGTTAGAAGCTCCTACTGTAATAATTCTCAGATAGGTTTGACACTATACATATTACTATTTATATCCCTTCTATGATGGCTAATACAAGTTAATCTTGGATAACTATACAATATATCCCTTTTATATTTAAAAGCGTCTCAAGGCTCATTAACTTCATACAATTCAGTTCAGTAACTTTAGACAGTTTTCAAAACTGTTTCAAAGCTTTTAAAATGATTAGATTTTATAAATCTTTTAGCACATACTTGATTGAATAATGTATCAATTATATTTGGTCTAAGAGGGGCAAAGAAAAAGAAAAGGTTCCGGTTTCTCCCATTGCAAATGGTACGTACTTCCATTCACGTGAAAGGAAGTCTTCAACTCAAATTGACCAGCCAATTAGACTGAGAATTTTACAGTTGCATTTACAGGCATCTGAGAAACAAAACAATGAGCAAAAATCAGTTTTACGTAATTTCGATTAGAATTATCAGCACTTATTATATGTTATTATTGACATGCTAAATATATCCTCTACAAGGATTTTTATTTAAAACTTCGTATTTTTTTCCAAATTGTCTTCCCTTTTTCTCTTTATATACCCATTGAAATTAATTCTAGCACAGGAATTGGGGAAATTTCTGTTGAATTCTTAACCTTTGACAAATAGAAAATTAAAAATTATTCTTAGTTATCAAATTTAGAAGAGTATTTTGTGGTAGACTCATGAAGAATTTTGGTGATAGATTGACCAGGGCTAGAGGTAGACAAGCCCTGCATTTGTGGGAATCATGCACTATCATGGTTTAGATAAAAATCATGCATTTACCATCAGGTGGAATGAAGTGTGTGGGGAGTGTTCTTCAGGGAAGAACTAATAGGGGAAAGGGAAATCACAGCACTCTTCACTAATTTCCACTCCGTGCCAGTAACTATGCCTCTGCTCCACATTCAGCTTGCATTCAAATTATGCATATGTATAATTATGAGAAACAATTTAATAATATAAAGTTATTAGATTGATTAGATTGCCTCTAAATGTTTGCTGGCTTGCATTTTTAACAGGTAGAGCTTGTAGCAGTTTTGACGTCAGCCACATTTTTTATTCCTACATTTAACTATGTATGATTTAATCACCACAAGAAGTATCTGCATAATACAATGGCACATAATAGCAAGTGGGGAGATAATGAAAAACTCCTCAAAAACTACATTATCTATTGATAGGAAATATTTGTTGAACCAGCAAAAATTTTTCAAGACGGTAGAAGTATTTTAAGGTACTACTACCGTAGTCATGATATAAAATTCAGCAAAGCATTTCTGAAAAGTGTGTCTTAAATCTGTGTGTCCCAGTTGTAGGAGTTTAAAATAAAGTTCTTTTGGTTTTGGTTTTTTTTTTTTTTTTCAGTAAAGTAGGACCAAGCATGCCTTTGAGGAACATGAGAAAAATTCTGTAAGCACATTTCCCAGTTTTATAAGAAGTCATCTTGGACTTGGTGTAGTGAACGAAACCCAGACTGTTCTGTACTTAGATGTATTACAAAATAAGTATGTCAGGTAGCTTCAGACAGAGATGATGTGGTAAAAATAGGGTGAAAGCAATCTATGAAGAGGAGTAAATATGCACAAAATTCTTATAGCTAGAGTTACATTTCTGGTGCACAGAAGGATGACAAGGTGCTAGAAGCAGGGATGGGGTGGTGAGGGAAGGCTGCTCCTGCATTTTCTTCCCAGCTACTAGATTAAATACTTCTCAGTCTGACTGCATCTTCTTTATGTGGTATGATTAATTTAACAAGTGTTTCAGTTTCACCTCTAAAGTCATGGGCGTCTGGAGAAAATGATAAGACAAAAGCTGCCCATGAAAATGTACACAGAAGAAGGATAGCAGAATGAAAAGGGCAAAGCTACTTCATCCTAAAGAAGGAAGATCTTTTCACTTATTTCCAGCCTAAACTTACTTCCTACACACTTTGCACAGAAGAGATTGTCTTGGCAATATGCTTCATCAAGAGGCTTTATTAGGTTGCTGCAGATTAGGGAAACTGTATTTAATTCAAAAAACGTTTACAATTCCCATCTTCTCTGTGAGATAACTCTTTTGTCCAGTCCTCCTTATTTGAACATATACACTAGGGAAATATCTTTTCCTGAATAATATCATTTTCATTTTAAATGTTTATATATGCATAGATATTCATCACACTAGTAATTGAGATTCAAATTTTGTATTTCCCCTTTTGGGAATATTAGAAGTTTATTATGTTTCATGGATCAGAGTCATAATGATGTTTGATAAAAAATACTGAAAGAGAAAACTGAAGTCTTATTTTTAAGTAAATTTTGAGACATGGAAAAGGACTTCATCAGAACCATCATGTGAGGACTACAAATAGTTTATAAGAGATGAAGCAGACATGAATCTTGCCCCTCTGAGGCATGTAAGTGTATAAATCTCAAAGGGGGAAAAATCTTTTCACACTGATTTACTTAGTATATCACATTTCTGTGGGGTATGTGTGTCATATATTCTGTTGGGCTTTTCACGTCAAGCATACTCTTAAAAGTTGAAAAGCTGAGTTCCAAAAATAAAGGGGAATTAAAATTGCATTGCATATATGTATATTAAGACTATCTGTCTTTATTTGCAACTAAATTAACGCATAACTAATGTAATTCTCTGGTTGCAATTTTTTTGAAAAATGTTTTGAATTTTGAGTCATGAATTTTGAATTAGGGCTTTAACAGAAGCAAAAATAATGCCTTAACCTTTCTAATTTCCAACATCTCTCTGAGAGCTGAGTTACCCATGGAATATTTTTTCCTCACCCAAATAACTGAAATACTTGGGAATTAGGTAACCTGGGACATTATTAAATTAAGAAGCAAGGAGACTGCCCCTTAGTTCCTTAAAAAGCTCTTGAAGAATTATCACAAAGAGAAATGAACCAAACCATTGTCAATGCAAGAAGAAATAAAATTTTTTATTCAAATAATTTTGCTTTCTGTCTGATATTTTTCTGTGCAATTGTTTCTACTCTCTAGCCTCTTAGTATCACCACACCTGATAACAGAGAGTTGTGATTTTTCTGCATTGTCAAAGGCCTTTGTTGATTTCAGAAGTGTTAGACAATGACCAGCAAGTAACCTGTAACGCATCAGGAGATTCTTCAACATTTACTCCTAGAGTCTTTAAAATCATTATTCTTTTTTGACAGACTACATGAGTGCTAACCATGTTTGGCATGGAATTTTTGTAAAACAGAGATTTTTCAAACTTTTAAGACAATTTAACAGGAACTGTTGAACAATGTTCAACATTTACATGCAACAATGTTCCTGTCTGTTCAGTAGCAGATATTTATTAATCTCTATCACTTGATTATTATTTTGATTTATATTTTTTGTTTAAATATTACATACAGTAAGTGCTATGTAGGGAAGTTCAGTGTTGGGAATCAGGTTATTCTATGACCCTAATAAAAATATAATTCAAGCCGGCTACCTTTAAACCATGATCTCAACATTCACTTTAATCTTGTAGTGACTTTATTCATCCTGCATCGGCTACGTGGTTGGAACTTTCCAGTATCAAATGTCACTGAGTTGTTAATACTTTGTTGTTCTGAGGACTGATAGCTAAGCAGAACTGCTGCAATCCAGATTTGTCCTTTGGATATTAAGAGATTAATTTAGAAAGGATATTATTAGTCTGATAATTGAGTTCATTTTGTAATTTGATATAACACTTTTCTAAAAAAAGGGATCGTATAACTCTCCTGCCAAGACTTGACAAACAGCATCCATAGCTAGGATTCTTTTCTGGAAGGTTGGAGGACATCAGGCTTATGCATTCATTTTAAACTTCAGACATCAGTTTTACATTTGTTTAATGCTTCCAGTGATTTGAGATAACAAAATCTGTAAATTGTAATGGTCTGCAGTTTATGTGTTCCCTTTGCTAGGTGTAGAGAATAGTTAACAGAAAGAAATGACAATTTAACATTCCATGTGTGCATGAAGAAATATTCCAGCCAGAGACAGAGAAGTATCTCTGTCATCCCCTGACCCCTCAAGCAATATTCATTTATGACAATAAATTACTGAATGAGGTAGCACAATTCTAGATGCATAATTGAAAGTCTGAAAGACTGCACATTTCTCAGCAAGAAACATCAGTAGAGTCTCCATTTAACTGTATGTAATATTGCTTAAAAGAAGGTAGTTTTAGTTCACCTAAGTCTGTTTTGTTTCTTTGGAAGCATTTTGAAAACATTTGATTAGCTCTTCACCAAGCTCAAATAAGGGTTTTTACATACATTGCCCATTAACTGGACTCTTACCAGTAGGATCCTTAAGACTATGACAACTTTCAATACACAGGCCTTTTTAACCACACTTCTACAGGCTGCTTTTACAGATTATTTGATATTGCAAAGGCGAAGACAGTGTTTAAAAAAAAATAAAATGGACATTTCTGCAAAAGACTCACTTGTCTTTGATCTTGCATATATTTTAAGACATTCAGTTCTTTCCACATAATAAAATATATAGGCCTGACTTGCTGTTTTATGATTTTACTTAATTAAGTCCAGTTCTTGTGTAAAGTTTGAGTAACAAAATTATGGATCATAGTATTTTTAATTTTTAACCTACCAAGTTGCTTTCCATGCTTCAGCCAAATTTAGATGGTTTGTCAGCTGAATCTGCATTTTTAGTTGCAGTGGCAGATGTAATGAGAGCTATTACTGCCTCTCAGTTGTGACAGCCATCAGCTCTCAATCCTCTAGTGTGCTTATTGTATACTGAATATTAAGTAAGTAAAGCAAATGAAAAGGACACTACTAAGGCTTTTGGCTTGAATATTTCTATCTAGAAGATCAGTTCTTGCCTGATATGCAACATCAAGCATATGGTCCAGACATTTCCCTACGGATTTTTCTTGACACTGTAGAAATATATGGTAAGTAGGTTCTTTTAAACAAAGCTAGGACATCTGTTATGCTGCTCTATATTTGTGTACTCCTAAACCAACAAATCAGAAGGGAGCATTGTGATCAGATCATAGGACAACCCTAAATTAAATCTTAATTAATTAATTTGAACTGCAGTGCGTCAATAAAAGCAAAAATCCTCTCATCTCCATCTGTGTTCCTATACGACATCTATGCTGCATAGAAGGGATTTTGCTTAGCATGTGCAACTGCATGTAGGAAGAAGGAATCTAGAAAGAAATATCATGACAGATTCAAACATTATTTTTTTCCTATACTTTCAGTAGGCATAAGAAAGTTCTGTATTGCCAGTCCCTCCTAATATTTTGTTTTTAAATAGAAAAGTAGGAAATATTCTCTCTTCAATAAAATGGCAAAATGAGCTTATATGTGTGATGGTGTGCTCCACTGCTAACCTGGTCTTTATCTCCCATAACCCTGCCCAAATCATAGCCTCCTATGGTGGTCATAATGGGTACATCTAGTCGTGATGTCTCCATCTGCTTCAAAGTGGTTTTGGGAAGACAGATAACAACACAATAGCCAAGGTCTAACTTGAGCAATGCAGGCATCTATGCACAATGCTGGTACTGTGGTTGATATGCAAATATGACTATAACTCAATCATCTTACCCCCATCAATAGTGAACAGCCCAAGAGCCCTTCGAGCTCTCTTGCACAGCAATGGGCTACACACCCGGATCTCCCCTTGAGCAGTGACTTCTCTCAAGGTTACTCCTTCAGGTTAAAAGATATTGTGCCACAATAGATCCTTTGTAAGTGACTAACAGCATGCTAAAATTTTGAATTCCTAGCTAAGTGACATAAAGGATTGACTGAGTGTATACAGTCTGTTAGGCATAAAGTGTTGACAGAGTCTGGGAGCTGGACTGGATCCAGCCACACTTAGACTTCTCTTTGAGAAGGAGTTTAGAGAGCAAAGGGGTTCTTTCTGAACCTCGTGTCTCAATGGGAGGGTCTCTCCGACAGTTCTGTCTGAACCTGTCCGCTATGCAGTAAATAACCAAGTGTGCTTTGCATCAAATCTTGTTAAACTGTCACATTTACTATCAAATGTTATTAAATCATTTCTTTATAACAGTAAAGATACTGCTCCTTCTCTCTTTTGAGTGAAGTACTTCACTTCATCTATCTCAATATGTTAAAGAATTTCAAACAAATTTTCATTAGAAATGTCAGTTCAGATGAAATGAATATATCATGATAATAAACTGCTGGGACATAGGAGTTTTACTAAAGAAAAAAATATTATAACTAAAATAACGTACCCTCTTCCATAATGTGTCTGTATCAGTGCACTTGCCCAGTGATACATGTGTATGTGAAACACTGAACAACGAAAGAAAACATACAACTGAAAATACTGAATATGCTTTTTAGTAACAAAGGCACAATCATCTTGATAATCTGTGAGAATTTTGCCTATGGTCCCTCTCATATTCTTTTACATACTTTATTAGCATCTTTTTCTTCTGCTCAGTATGAGAAAAAGAAGAGTCAGATTGACAGCTCCCTGAAACAGATTTCTAGAAGTTGCAAAATGCCTTAAAGAGCAAAATAAACCTTGAAAAATCTCCGGTTTGCTTATTTTCACCATTGCAAAGGAAGCTGATGGATAGGAATGCACAAAAGTGAATGCTGATTGTTATTAATATTTTTCCTGTTAAGAGGCTCTTCCAGGAGTGGTGAGGTTCACAGGCATCTTTTAAAATGTAGAATGAATGTAATAGAAAATATATTTAAGCAATAACAATGAAAACCTTTAATCCTGTATGTCTGATCTAGTTAATTGTTCATCTAATTTTGTCTGTTCCGCAACATTCCTTAGCAGAGTTTTATCCTTATTCCTGCACACTTCTTAGTCTTATTGTATTTTAATAATTTCCAGCACCATGAACATGGACTAAAAGTGAAATCCCCAAGTAGATTGTTTCTATCTACAATTTGAAAATGTTCCATTACAGTGAAAGGGCATTTGTCACATGGCCAGAGTAACTTAAAGCAGAGCACAATGTTAGGTCTTATCCCTTGGGTTTGAAAAATTCAAAATGATTTAACATTATTTATTGGCAAAAACTCCCACAAACCTCTCTTCTGTTTAGACTCTTAAATTCCGTGGTGGTTTGTATTAATCAATATCCACCATGCTTTCATCGGAATAAAAGGGCAAAATTAATTTAGAAAAAGAATAGTAGCAAAATATGACATATCATCACAGGAGCGTTGGATAACTATGAGGTTGTTTTCAGTATGAGAAAAACAATCTAGTAGTAATAACTTTTCAGGTGCCCTTTAAGTCTGCTGACTCATTTGAAATGGCAATCTATGTATGCTTGACTTCTATTATTACTTATGCTTCATTATTCTAAAACAAACAGTTTGACAGATCATGAAGATCCAGTCACTTTAAAAAAAAAAAAAAAAAAAAACACCTGAAAGTCTTCCTTTGTTAAATTTCAGCAGAAATTAAAAAAAAAAAAACAAACAAAAAACCTGTGGAATACAGTCATTAAAAAGATATCCAGACTTACCCTGAAAAGCAAGCAGAAAACATCAATAATTACCAATTTCTAAAAAGATACTATATACACAAAGAGGCAAGAAGTGATTGAAGACCTGAAGAAAAACACAGCTAAGCTTCTTGACACAGTACACCTAGAATTTGCACTGTGTTTCAACATCCTTGTAGTCTTCAGTCTGGCTTCTGGCTATAACTCGTCACCAGAAAAATCCCATTTTCAACTCTCTGTATAAAATGAAAATCACTGGTGATATAAAGCCAAGAGAAAGAAATATTCTTGAGTTTTCCTTCAGGGTGTGGGGATATGCACTGAAACACTGTGACACTGTGTATGTCTCAGTTATGATGATACTGCTACATAAAGGAGGGCTGGGGTCCTTGGTCCGAACCCAAAGGACAACAAGGTGATTTGCACCTGCACTGCTGAGGAGTGGGCTTTTTTTGTGCCACTTTGAAGAAAGCTCTTTAGAATAGTCTGAAATTACCTGACAGTGAGCTGACAGTTAAATACTATGAGTAGGGAATTCAGTGTAGACATCCTAAGAAGACAAGTCTGTGGTTAATTTTGGTCATGACCTAGAAAAGAAAAATACAGTTATAATAGGATTGCTACTGGACTTTGCTTGGTACAAAAATATAATTCAGACTGAAGCAGAGTCAAGACCAGTATTTCTAACTGAGAGTGTTATTAGCTGCTACTTGACATAAGAGAGCATGGAGTATGTTTTATAGGAAAAAAAAAAAAAAATTCTCTTCCCAGGTGTATAATAATTAAGTTCTTCAAAACCTCATTTATTTATTTCGTTTATGGGGAGGAACATCGGATCAAATCCCTGAGTGTGATTGCTAAGCTCACCCAGTATTCAACATTAATATTTGGTGACAAATTGTTTCTTGAAATAATCTGTTAAACGAATGTGACTTTTATCAGATAATATATTCTCTTGCATTTGAAGTTGTAGAACAGCAGTAACATCCTTAAATGGAAACATAAAAATATTAAAAATGACAGTTAAAAATTACAAATTCTTTCACATTTTGCTGACATTGAATTCCTACTAACCATAACAGTATCTTAAAATTGGTAACCCACTTAGCATTTTAATTTACATGTTATGTGAATTCCCAGAACAGTGCTTATATACAAGATAGGTACCACAGAAAATGACAAGTTGATGAGACTAATGGGACTATGTTTGATTTTCTCCAAATATGGCTTCCTTTGTTGTGATAAATAGAGCTTTGACAAACAATATATATCACTGTCAAAGTGAAGTGTTATTTTTTTATTTTATTTTTTTGAAATAATTATAAAACAAATACAATATCATAAGTATTCTGAACCATTCAGATGATTTCATATTGATGTTGCTTCACTCAACAACTGGAATCTATTTTCCAATGTGTTCATGTTTTAAAAAAGAACAGATTTTCTATGTAAAGTGAGGAGAAAGTCTCATGGGAATTCTTGAGTAAATCATAATATCTGTTTCAGTAAATATTTGCTGAAATGTGAGAAATGTGTTTTCCAGGTTAACTGAATTTTATTCCTTTATGTACTGAAATGGAGGTGATAAGTTTAGAAATGCCTTGCTCACTTGTATGGGAAATCTTGGACGTATACCTCATGATGTAAATACTTTACAAGGACAGAAATCACATTTCCCATAAAATTTAATATTCTACCCCTTTACTATTACAATTTTCTAAATGTTTTCTGAAAGCATTATACAAAAATGGAAATAACTGAAAAACTTAAGAACATATATGTAAAATGTTATTATGCTATATAGGGGATGATATGGTACATTAGGTTTCTTCTAACACACATAGTTTGTTCTAAGTGCCCTTTCAAAATAGCCTGCATTTTCTGATTTCTTCCCCTAAAGGGAAGCTTCCAGATCCCATAAAGACTTATTCCTCAACAGGTTTCTTCAAAGTCAGCTTTTAATCAAAAAACATCTGAAGCTTTGATGGCAGTCCTTGCATTTTTTGTTATGAGGACTTAAGTAGTGATTGCTAGACGTCTTCTTGTGGAATCACCTTCTTTGTGTCACATCTGTCTCAGAATTTCATTTGGAAACATCCATTAAAAGACTTTGGAAGAAAATACCATGCTATAAATGTTTTTACCAGGCTAATAGCAGCAATAGTTTTATCCTACTGCATTTTTTTTCCATGTGGGTGTATAATGATTTATGTAAATGAGAAAAAAATGCATAATGCTGCAGTAATCTTAGACATAGTGTGACTAAAGTGTTTGACACATGAAAGAGAATGGATATTTGAAATATCTCAGTGCAACTCCTTCAAGACTGAAGCATTCCCTATCTTATTTCAAATTTTTCTTGTTACATTCAAAAAAATCACATGAAAATGAATTACATTGTTTTACAGATTTCTTCTGAAACCTATAATTTTGTGTAATCTGTATATTTAGACTTCTAATTTAAATACTGGAAGAAAAATCTTGAAATACGGAAAAAATAATAAATCACTGACTCAAGTTCTTTATGTTGTTCATCACAATGATTTACAAGCTTACTAGTGTGGCAGCTCACACCTTTGAAACAACATAATTCAGTGTGCATGAATGAAAACTAAACTTGGATGGACAGCTATGTAAAACAGAGGCTGTCACTGTTCTCTGATCCTAAGGGCAAGTCTAAATGCTTTTGTGGTACTTGACTATGGGTTTCCTCCAGGGTATATGTGATGAAACTAAGACATAAATGCAATTGTGTATGCCTCTTAGTTGGGAGTGTCTGCAGTAAGGTGAAGCTGTGCCTTATCCCAACCCCTGCTGGAATAGTGTTAGAGAGCTACAGAGGATAGAGGGAGTATAAAGTGATATTGTCTTGTCCGTACTGCCTTCGGGAGATGTAGTTTAAAGGCCTGAAGTGATCCAGGAATTGTGCTACTCTTACAGAATATGCCTATCAAACAGATCAAAGGCAGTCCTCTGACCTTAAAAGTAAGTTCCAGGGCATAGTTTGTGTCTATGTTGACCAATGAGGGTGGCCATAACCATAACTATTTAGAATGATCTCTCTTACATGTGGATTTTGTCTTTTGTCTGGTTCAAGATTACAAGACAGGACAGGCTAAAGCTGAATGAATGACAATGTTAAGAATTATGGAAGCGCTAAAAGCAGTGGTATGGCCCTCTTTAGTTATATTGTCAGGGGTTTGGCTGGATTGACCAATCAGAAAGACAGATAGCTCCTCTTTGCTCCTTGAAAAGAAAGAGAGGACGAGATCAAGAGATATATGAGTTTAGAAAAAAAAAACTAGACTAATGCAAGTATTACTAAATAATGAAATGGTAACTAAAAAGAAAATTTAAAAAGGGAAAACAAATATATATATAGTATATGGAAAGCTTTATCAAGCTCCCAGGATGACTATCACATCACCAACAGGCATGGGGAACATTCCCAGACTGGATTCAGCAATCAACAGGTGCTGGATTGCAGATCTGGAGTCAGGAATGCATGGGTCAGGATCAAAAGCAGAAGAACAAATAGAAACAATTCTTCTCAGATGTTGACCATTGAAGAAAGAGAGTTGACTCTTTGATCCCTCAACCTTTATACTGAGTTTGATGCAGATGGGATGGAACATCCTGTTGGTCAGCTTTGGGTCTCCTGTCCTGTTCGCTGCTCCCTACAGGTGTGGCTGCTCTACGCTTCTCCACTTCTGACCCTCCAATGGGGCAAATAACAAAGTTATCTGACCTTGCTTGTTATAGCAATAAGTATAAGCAAGGGCCTCTCTGCATACCGTTCCTTGGTATAATCATGTCTTATCACTGTGAGAATGAAAAGTTTCTGAATAATGTGCTGTTAAATTTAGAATTTAATTAGTTAGAAGAGGTTCAGCTAAAGAGTAAAATTACTGAATCATAGAATCACAGAATGATATAGGGTTGGAAGGGACCTTTGGAGATGATCTAGTCCAACCCCCCTGACAAAACAGGTCCTCCTAGAGCAGATTGCACAGGAACTTGTCCAGGTGGGTTTTGAATGTCTCCAGAGACAGCAACTCTCTGGGCAGCCTGTTCCAGGGGTCTGCCACCCTTAAAGTAAGTAAGTTCCTCCTCACATTTAGATGGAGCTTCTTATGTTCAAATTCATGCACATTTCCTCTTGTCCTGTCCCTGGGCATCACTGTAAGAAGACTGGCCTCTTGACATCCACCCTTAAAGTATTTATAGGTATTGGTCAGATGCCCCCTCAGCCTTCTCTTCTCCAGACTCAAAAAAGACCTAAGTGCCTCAGCCTTTCCTCACAAGAGAGATGCTCCAGGTCCCCAATCATCTCTGTGGTCCTCAGCTGTACCCTTTCTAGCAGTTTCCTGCCCTTCTTGAACTGGGGAACACAGAACTGGACACAGAACTCCAAGTGGGGCCTTACCAGGGCACAGTAGAGGGGGAGGATGACCTCCCTTGACTTGTCAGCCATGCTCTTCTTTATGCACTCCAGGATGCCATTGACCTCCTTGGCCACAAGGGCACATTGCTGGCTCATGGTCATCCTATTGTCTACCAGGACTCCCAGGTCTTTTTCCTCAGAGCTTCTCTCCAGCAGGTCAGCCCAGCCCCCAACCTGTACTGGTGCATGGGGTTATTCCTCCCCAAATGCAGTACCTTACACTTGCCCTTGGGGAATTTAATGAGGTTCCTCTCTGCCCAACTCTCCAGCCTGTCCAGGTCTTGCTGTATGGTGGCACAGCCTTCTGGTATGTCAGCCACCTTTCCCTGTTTTGTATCATCGGCAAATTTGCTGACTGTACATTCCATCTCTTCATCTATGCCATTGATGAATATATTGAAGGCAACTGGATCCAGTACCGACCCCTGGGGAAAGCCAGTTATGGACCTCCAACTGGATTCTGTGCCAGTCATCATGACCCTCTGAACTCTGTCTTTCAGCCATTTTTCAATCCAGCTCATTGNCCTCCAGGACTTTTTATATTTAAAGATAATGGAGAGGGGCCCAGCCATGATTTCTGCCAGCTTCCTTAGCACTCATGGGTGCATCCCATCAGGACCAATGAACTTGCAGATATCCTGTGTATTTAACTGTTCCCTAACTTGGTCTTCCTCAACCAAGGGGAAGTCTTCCTTTGTCCAGAATTTCTCCATTTTTTCCATAGTCTGCAGCCTGACCAGTAAAGACTGAAGCAAAAAAGGCATTCAGTAATTATGCCTTCTCTGCATCCTGCGTCACCGTGGCACCCATCTCATTCAACAGCAGATGCACATTTTCTCTCATTTTCCTTTTGCCTCCAATATACTTGAAAAATCCTTTCTTGTTGACTTTGACATCCCTTGCCAATTTAAATTCCAAGGAGACATTGGCTTTCCTTGTTTCATCCCTGCGTACCCTAACGGCATTCTTGTAATCTTCCCAAGTGGTAAGTTCTTTTTTTCTCTCAGAGTAAACTTCCTTCTTCCACTTGAGTTTTTTCAGAAGCTACCCTGCTCAGCAACACAGGTCTCCACTACGCTTGCCTGATATTTTTTTCTTAGAGATGCATGGATCCTGGGCTTGGAGAAAGCAATATTTGAATATTGTCCAGCTCTCTTGAGATTCCCTACCTTCCAGAGCCATAACCCATGGGATTTCTCCAATAAGTTTCTTGAAGAGGCCGAAGTTAGCCCTGTTGAAATCCAAGGTTTCAATCCTACTTGTTGTTTCGCGCATACTACCCATGATCCTGAACTCTATCTTTTCGTGATCACTACAGCCAAGGCTGCACCCAAGCTTAATGTCCTTCACCAGTCTATCTTTGTCATTACTAGGTCCAGTAGCACAGCTGCCCTTGTTGGCTCAAAGCAAGGAGAGGTGTACTACTGTTTCTGGCTGAACAGAACAAACTGGTTCTGTTTTACCTCAAACCAGGACACATATCCATAGAAATCAGGAGTGAACTTTAATGGTTGGATGATCAACATGTTCTGATTTGAGCTGAAGATTATATGAGCATTCACATTTACACAATAGTGAGCACTAAACTCTTCCATGCAATTTCAGTCACATACTCTCAAGTCATTTACAGTGAAGTCAGTTTGGGCTTTAGACAGAATACAGTTAGAACAAATGTAGTCTTCTGTAAAGATTCTGATGTCTGTTTCAGAGTAAAATCAAATATGTGAATTTTCAGAGGCAATTTAAACTGTGTGTTTGACCTGGTCCTTAGCAGGTTCAGATGTACTAAGTCACTGGGGCTGGAAGTCGTCTAACCAAATGTGGTTAGATGACTGAGCTAGTCATCTTAAAATTGTTGTAAACAGTAGAGATGAATAGGCACTTTGTGCTCACTTTAATTGTCTAAACACACACATTTTGGGCCATTTTGGAGTTTTAATATGTCTATCTGCATAGGACTGGCATATGTTAAAAACAGTCCTTTACAAGCCGCAACCTTTAGAATAAGCAGATGGCGATGAGATGGAATGTCTTAGCATATCTCAAGTGGCATTAGATACCTAAGGTTAGGCAACTGAATGTGATGTTCCTGCACAAAATTAATCTGATCTATTTAGATTAGAATGTTAAATTAACTATTTGATTCAAATCCATATTAGAATTGTAAGTGTTTGGAATGACTCGTTTAGCTGTACAAGGTCGATAAAAAATGATACAAAAAATAACCGTTGTATGTAGTTAGGGAATGCCCACCTTAACTTTCTAAATTGCCTCAGACTATCTTTGAGTAAAAGTGATGAGATTTTCATAGAGAACTGTAGTAAATGTTTAAAATTATTTTTATAAGGAATCTACTGGGAACTATTCTATAATTTCTGAATCTCTGGCAAAAGTTAATTGTTTTAGTGACTTTATTGCATCTAGATTTTGGACTGTAGTGTGGTATTGTGAAGCTAAGTAAAGATCAAATTAAATCTTGTAATTGCTGAAAGGATTAATTAATGACAAAGTTGTATACTTCTAATGAATATTGTTCCTGTAACACAGTAAATTGATTTCAGAGAGATTTTGCTTGAATAAAGGTGGCAGGCCAGGGACATCTTGCCATCCTATAGTTTTTATGTTGTTGTGATATCTTATGATGTACTATTATGAGCTATGCTGTAGTATATTCGCTTTGGAAAAATGAAAAATAACCAAACTGAAACTTACTTTACGGACAATATTCTTGTTTCTGTCCCGATTCTCCTCATTTTATTCAGAACATTTTTCAGATTCAGAGTACTTTAAAACATACCTACTTTTTTTTTTTTCAATGAAATCTTCCAACAGGAGATTGCAAGACTGCAAATAATAAGCTGTCAGCTTTTTCATTATCACATGTGTATGGTTTACCTTCCTTGTCATTATTTAACTTGAGGGTCATTTTATTTGAATCTGAGTAAGAATAAAAGGGCTAACTCCTCCTGCCAAGAAACAAATTAGCTTTTTACATTGTTTAATAACTGCATCCAGTTCCAAATGCCACCAAACAGCTATTAAAAAGCAAGCTCCTTGAACAAAAGCTCAATGGTGCGGAACACGCTTGATTAGATGTACTCTTTCCTGAAACGGCCATTATTCTTAGTAGGCATATTTCATTACTGTTAATCTGAGTCTAAGTCTATGCATCCATAGCCTAATAACTCCATCTGAATTGTCTAATATTATCTAGTTAATCTTAGGATAAGTCTTCTAACATTTGTGGGTTGTCTTGAGAGATTTTTGAGGCTGAAGAACTATACTCAGTGTTAGCTGCTGCTGTTTCTTAAAATCAATTGTACCTAGGAAAGGAAAGGTTTTACTATTTTAATACTTACTTAATTTTTCTCTTTAGTTGAAACAAAGCAGTTTTCTCAGCAGTTTCTAAGCAAATACATAATTTTCAGTTACTGCTTAGCATTGGGTTCTGCACCTGTATTACTGAATGCATTTTTCTTTAGTCAGTCTTTGTCATTTGCAAAGAGTAATACAGGTGTATTACTATAAGGGCCTAATCTGATATGTGTTGTTTTGCTACATTTATCAATAAACAGTATCAGTAAAATATGCTCTCTTAAACAGTATTAGATTAGGTTATCTGTTTCTTTGCTGACAATAGTAAGTTTCCTCAACCAAGAAAGAGGATTTGTAGTTTTATTGGAACCTTGAGATAAATATATTTCCTGATTTGTTAATGAGCAAATGTAGAAAAATGCAGCTTATTTTAATGAGTCAATGAATTTACATCCTTGTGTTTTATAACTCCTTAAGATATTCTTATTAGCAATAAAAGTTATACATTGTTATAAAGCAGTCACATAAAATTTGCTTTAAAAAGTAATTTGGCGTTATGTGAAATTTACTACATTTTGCTCACATTAAAATTTTGATAAATTAATTTAGAACCTTATAAAGTTATATCTTCTATGTGATAATTTATTTGGGAAATAATGCACTAAGAGATGAGAAAGGAAGATTTTGGCATTGAAAGGCCATCTAATAACAGCTCTTCTTATTTACTAGGGCTTATATACTAGAATTTGCACAGTATATAATTTTTAGAAAGCCTGGATGTACTTTCTGAACTCATGTGGCTGTTGCTATAGTACAGACATCTTCGCATTACTTTCAGCCTCAAGCCAGATCAAATTCAGCATGTTAGTCAAGTGCTTATTGTGAATGTGAGTGACTGTTGTGATTTTCACTTCTCCGGAAACCTTATAGTGCTTTAGTTGTTCAGTGACCAAATAGGCCTTATATGCCAGCATGTATCGAGAAGTGAAATCTGAATACTTATGCTGATCATGAGAAAATGTCACTGCTAGAGAGAACCGTAATTTAAAGTGTCAACTTAGTCACGTGTTTCTTTAGTTTTCATATTTATTTTGGGAGCTGGGGGTGGGCTTATTAGTTCTAAGTTAATTTTCCTAAACTTCCTTCTAGGTTTGATTTTTAACTTTTGTTAGTAGAAAATCTGTTATGGTTCATTCATGTCACCTTCTATAGCTGTTCAGAAAGAAACCCAAACAACAACATAAGTAAAATTAAGGAATTGTTTAGTCTTCTATAAAAAATATGTAGAGAAAGACTACCATTTTTAAAAGGTAAATAAGCTGATCTATAGAGACAACTATCTTGGGATGGAAGTGTGTCTGTCTGTCTGACTTAGGGGACAACCTTAAGGGCCTTTATTCAGTTGCTTAAGAATAGTTGCCTAGTGCTATAGATGGCTAGTCTTGTGATGTATTTTCCATTTCTGCCAACTGTGATAGCGTCTGCACCATCTGGCAGTTGTAACAAAAGACCCAGGGGAACCGCATGTCTTTCCAAACAGATTTGTAGATGCCAAACTGTATATCTTAGAACTCTTCACTGGTAGTAGAGACCAACAGTTATTCACCTAAAGCAAACCCTCAGTGTCAGTTAATTTGAAACCTTCTTGCCATAATTAACAATGTTTATACTGAGATTTGGTGTCCCACTATGCCTCAATTTTATACACACATAATGAAAGACAATCCTCTCCCCAAAATAAAAAAGTTGGAATTATAAACAGGAAGAGAAATGCCAAAGTATAGAATAAGTTCTGGATTCAGCCAGTCTTGATAATTAAGATGAAAGTTCCTGACATCTAACTATCATTCTGTCAAAATTTGAAAAGAGTACTTGAAAACATCTTCTACACAAACTTGTACTATCAGTGAAAACCTCAGTGAAAATAACAGCCAGTGCCATATTAGAAACCTGCGGGATGTCTGAACACTTGCCCAGGCAGAGATACAGATAACAAGTTTAATATAGACATCAGTTTAGCAGGAGAGCGGTCACTAGGATGAAAATAAACACTAGATTTACTCATTTAAGCATACTGCCTCTTGCATGAGTGAACATGGCAATGCTCTATATTCTTAAAAAAAACCACTCAAGAACTTTATATTCCAAAGCAGATTTGAATCCACAATCTGTGATTTATAGTTCATTAGTCAAACAGGGGTGCAGAAGGAACTTAAATTATTTTTAAAGCTTAACAGATAAACAGAGAGATCAAGTATAGGTATTAAAATATATTGAAATTATAGCTCTGCATGATTTTTTTTAGCATGATCTGCATATTGTTAAAAATATTGTTTTGGAGACTTTTATTTGCATTTATTTGAAACTTCAATTAAGACATGTGAAATCTTAATTCACTTCCTCTTATCTGAGTCCCCACTACATTTGACTTATTTTTATGCAACAATTGCACTAGTTCCAAGAACTATGGAAAGCCATGAGAGAATTATTTTCTTTGAAGACAGTACATTCATGTTTTAAAAAATAAAACACTCAAAAGAATGAGAAGAAAATAAAAAATGCAGCAACCTGGAAAAGATCACAGCTCAAGACAGTGAAAAAATGTTGCCAAGAACAGGATTTACCATTTGGTAAGACTTAAGCTATACTGAGTGCTTCCTTGGGAAACTTAGAATCACAGAATCATAGAATCATCGGGGCCAGAAGGGACCTTCAAAGGTCATCTAGTCTGACCCCCCCGCAGTCAGCAGGTACACCCCCAACTAGACCAGGCTGCCCAGGGCCTCATCGAGCTTCCCGTTGAATATCTTCAGGGAAGGGGCCTCAACCACCTCCCTGGGCAACCTGTTCCAGTGCTCCACTACCCTCATAGTAAAGAACTTATCCCTAATATCCGATCTAAATCTGCTTTTCTTCAGTTTAAACCCATTGCCCCTCATCCTGTCACTACAGGCCTTTGTAAATAGGCTCTCCCCAGCCTTCCTGTAGGCCCCGCTCAGGTACTGGAATGTCCCCAGAGTCTCCTCTTCTCCAGGCTGAACAACCCCAACTCCCTCAGCCTCTGCTCGTAGCAGAGGTGCTCCAACCCCTTGATCATTTTTGTGGCCCTCCTCTGGACCCGCTCCATCAGGTCCATGTCCTTCTTATATTGAGGGCTCCAGAGCTGCACACAGTACTCCAGGCGAGGTCCCACCAGAGCAAAGTGGCAGAATCACTTCTCTGGACCTGCTGGCAACACATCTTTTGATGCAGCCCAGGATGTAATTGGCCTTCCGGGCCAAACTTAGAAATCTCTCCAGTCACTTTTCTACTTTTATAGCCAGGCTGTATTATTTGTAACTCTGTCACATGTTTTGTGTAATTAACAATACTTTTATCTGCAAATGCTTTGCAGACAGTGTATTTATCACCAGCAACCCATCCAAACCTTTATATCTATTGCTTAAATAAACTGCACTAGTTAAGTAGCTAGTTGTTTCAGTTTCTCACTGAACATGACCAAAGACCTCAGAATGGTTGTGCTAGTTCATGAGCATGACTAGACAGGAGGTGCAGCCCGCTATTAGTGTATCTGGAATAGTGATAGTTTAATACATTAAGTGTGACTGCACTGATAGTGGTGAATTGGGCATCACTCAGAATTTAAACCTCTCTGCACCTAGCCTCCCATCTTGGTGAAGAGCATTAGAACACAAGGGGGTTTATTTTATACCTTTGGCTCTTAATGCAACAAATTGTCAAAAGGAAAAGTAACAGAAATTCAAAGTCTGTACAAAACCATGAATTTGGAATTATTTTTAGTTACATAGTTTTTCAGCAACCACCCAAGCCTTTACTGCTTGAATTAAAAGGAATATGAACCCTCCTCTAATATGCACCACTCCCCAGGGAGGGACAGGTCACAGCGGTTGTATCTGACTGTAAAGATGCCTTGTGGGCCAGCTGCACTTCCTGGAGAGGTATGAAATTGACTTGTGATTGCAGCCTGGTATTCAAAAAACAGGTATACATGCCACCATTCACACAGAGAATAAATATTTTTATTTAAGTGAAGGGCAAAAGGCTCAGATATCATTGTAGAGGATGCTGTTAAAAACCTTGTGTAGGAATAGTCAAAGACTTGCTCATGTCCTTAAGCATGAAAACTTTGAATAGAACCATTGAAATCAGTAAAACAACTTGGAGTGTACAAAATTAATTATGTATGTGTACAAGTAAGACCAAGACTTTATTTAGCAGGGAGACCATTATGAGAAAGCTTTCAATGTAGATGCATCTGTACTCTTTTCTTAGTGAGAGGGCATGATTTTGGACTACAAAACTAGTGTCGTAGTATTTCAGTGATGTTAGACTTGGAAGGTTTGGCAGGATTTGAAATTTTGATAAACCAGATGTTGAGTAAGCTAGATGGTGTTAACTTTGCAATTCATGTTATGTAGATTACTGCCAAATTAGTAATTTTAAAAAACTCTAAGCCATTTTATCTCATATATGACTCATAGCTTGCTCTGGCTGTCTATCCAGCCTATTGGATTCCTTCAGACATTAATATTGTATCTGCTGAAACATCCACTCATTTTAGGAGGAAAAGGATCTCCCCTAGCCAACATTTATTTATAACAATCTTAATAAAATTCCACACCAATACTAACTTTAAGAGTAACAAATAATAGACTTTAATGCTTTTAAAGAGTTTAGTTCAGAATTCTTACTCATACATTCATCCTAGTGGTAAAAAAAGGCATGAGAAGTAAAATGAAGGTAGATAAGGGTAACAAAAACCATAGACACCAAAACCAGAGTTAGGACATAAAAGTTATCTTTTAGTTGTAGCAAAAGAACGGGCAAGATAGAAAGTGCTAGAACAATCAGTGCTTTGAATACTTCTGAGATGAGAGCAGAATTGAAGACAGCTTTTTAATGCATGCATAACATCTCTATCCCCACATCTCAGATGCAAAGTCCTAACAATTTTCCTCAATAATTTAATTTTGGAATTATGTAAAATTTCTACTATCTTCTTTTGTTAATCTTATAATGTTATCACAGAATCATCATGGTTGGAAAGGACCTCTGAGGTTACTGAGTCCAACCATACACACCTAAAAAAACCCTACAATCTTGGCCACTAGAGCATGCCACTTCAGTATGCCCTGAAGTGCCACATCTACAGTGTCTTAAATACCTCCAGGGATGGTGACTCAACGACCTCCCTGGGTAGGCTGCCTGAGTGCCTGACCACCCTTTCAGTAAAGTAATTCTTCCTAATATCTAATCTCAACCTCCCCTGCCACAACTTCAGATCATTTCCTGGTCTGACAGGACTGGTCCTGTCATGATTCACTTGGGACAAGAGGCCAACACCCACTTCTCTACAACCTCCTTTCAAGTAATTGTAGAGGACAATTTTGTGAAAGAAACGACAAATTATTGTGCTAACTGATTCTGTGTTTAGTATATCAGTACATATTAACATAGACATCTTTATAAACTTTTATTTTTCAAATAATCTGTAGTAAGGGAAACTGCCCTTAGGGACAAAGGGACAGAACAGAGCCATCAGACCTTTAATGCTGCTTTCCATGGAGTGCAAGAGCTCTCAGTCCTCAAGGTGTAAGAAATCGGGAAAGAAAGACAAGAGACCAGCATGGATGAGTCAAGACCTGCTCATCAAACTAAAGGGCAAGAAAGAGACATGCAGACAGTGGAAGAAGGGACAGGTGTCTTGGAAAGAATACAGGGACACTGCGTGGTTGTGTAGGAATTGGGTCAGGAAGACTAAGGCATAGCTGGAGCTGAACATAGCAAGGGACTAAAAGAATAATAATAAAGGCTTCTACAGGTATGTCAGCCAGAAAAGGAAGGTCAAAGAAAGCATACCCCCACTGATAAGCAAGACTGGCAAAAAGACGAGGGGAAGGCTGAGGTACTCAACAATGTTTTTGCCTCAGTATTCACTGGTGACCTCTCTCTCCACACCTCTCAAGTGGACGGACCACAAGGCAGAGACAGAGAGAGAAATGTCCCTCACACTGTAGGTTTGTGATCACCTGAGGAACCTGAACATACATAAATCTATGTGACCTAATGTGATGTAGCTAAGAGTCCTGATGGAATTGATTGATGTAGTTGCCAAGCCACTCTCCATGATATCTGAAAAGTAACGGCAGTCAGATGAGTCTCCAGGAACTGGAAAAAGGGAGACATTGCAGGGCTTATTTTGATGGAACAACAGGTCACAGTTTTAAACTGAAAGAGGGTAGATTCAGACTAGATATAAGGAAGAATTTTTTTATGATGAGGACAGTGCAACACTGGAACAGGTAGCCCAGAGAGGTGGAGGATGTACCTGGAAACATTCAAGGTCACGTTGGACAGGACTCTGAGCAACCTGATCTATCTGAAGATGTGTCTGCTCATTGTAGGGGGGTGGACTAGATGACCTTTAAATGTCCCTTTCAATCCAAATTATTCTATGATTCTATGTTAAGTATGGAATATATTGAACGTATTTCAATACTGAATTTACCATGTCCGCTGTTGTATTCCTTGCTGACTTGAGGGATTTGCTCATGTTAATTCTGTTTGGTTTTTTTTTTTATTTAAGTTAGTGAAAAGACAAGAATAAAAGCACCTTTTACATGAGTCGTGGCTAAAGTGTTTGAAGAAAAAAATTACAGAATTTTGGAGAAAAGAGATACATAAATACATTTGTTTACATAGCTGAAAACATATCTGAAATGTAAATATACTTATTTACAGAGTAGACTTTTTAAATAGCTGCCTAACATGACAAATCATTTCAGACAAGATTTTAACTATCTTTAGAATAAGCATACTTTCTCTAATATCTTATATATATATGATACCTCTAATATCATTAGATATTACAACTAAGCAGCTGTGTCATGATATGCATTAACATTAGTTAAAATGAATACCACTCATTGAAGGATAATGTTGGTGTTACATATTATAGTTGTAATAACTGGCTTGAAGTTGGAGAATAGGCCGTAAATAGAAGTGATCCATTTGTAATTAATGGTGACACAGGAAAATTAATTTTCTTTCTGCTTCAAAAAGTGGAAATGTGAGGTCTTTAATGAGAAGTGGTGATCAGGGTCTCTTTCATCCTTGTACGAAAGACAAGAGTAAAGCTGCACATATATATAAATAATGTGATAGTAATTCACATTAAGAGAGGCAATTGAATACTATGCACAGTTTTGTGCCCCTCATTAAAAGAAAGATATTGAGGTGCTGGAGCATGTCCAAAGAAGGACAATGAAGCTAGTGAAGGCTCTCAAGAAAAAGTCTTATAAGGAGCGGCTAAAGGAACTGGGGTTGTTTAATCTGGAGAAAGGGAGGTTAAGGAGAGATCTTTTTGCTCTCTACTACTATCTGGCTGGGGGCTGTAGCCAGGTGAGTGTCAGTCTGTTTTCCCAAGTAGCAAGTGTTAGGGCAAGAGGAAATGTCTTCAAGTTGGTCCAGGGGAGATTTAGATTTGATATTAGGAAATGCTTCTTCACTGCAAGGAATAGGCTGCACAGGGAAGTGGTTGAGGTACCATCCCTGAAGGCACTTAAGGACGTGGTTCATGGAGAACTTGGCAGTGTTAGGTTAACGGCTGGGCTCAATGATCTTAAAGGTTTTTTTTCCACCTCAAATGATTCTATCATTCTATGATCATTGGAAAAAAATTAGCATTGATACCACAGTCAGATACCAGTTGCACAGACTCCACTCCTTTTAGAAAAGGAGTAAAATCTAAAAGACAATCCTACTATATTCCTGCAGTTTTTGTAACTCCCTCCCAGAAAGACTTGCTCATGTATTGATTCATGTTTGTCAGATGTGATTTTCTTGGTTTCTTTTTTCCTCAGTGGGAAAATTAAGAGAGTTGTTTACAGCTATGCTTTCTATCTTTTTGTTACATAAAGCAAGATTCAAAACATATAACCGTCATGGAACTAAAAAACGGTGGGGCTTGAGACAGTCTTTGGGTCCTGATGGAGCTGGCCCTATGAACTTATGCCAGCACAAGGCAGAGTTATGTCTCCTGCCCAGCTTGATGTTACTCCTGTTGTGGATAGACCTATGGAAATTAGGATGAGAGACCTGAATATAAAGAGAAACCAGAATAAGGGTGAAGGATGAGATTGATATATTAACCTATGTTGAGGAGGAGATATGCTTTGCTGACTGGAATGCTTCAAAGGACAAAAATTTAACTGAGAGATATATTGCATTTATTGAGGCAAAACAGAGAAGATGGAGAAGGGAAATGTACAAGTTAAGAAAAAACCCCAAACCCACAAATAAAACAGGGCATTTTATTCTATGCTGGAGTGGAGTATTACAGCTAAAAAAAAAGGAAATGTTGCAAAGGCCATTCATTTTCATGAAGTTGTTTAGCTCTGTCCCTGAAATTATCTGTTCAGACTATGAAATTTAAATTATATACTCAAAATACTCCTTCGGTGAAGCACTGCACTTCCAGTAATTTGAATACAAATGAAAAAAATCTGACTTCATCTGTGCAAAGGATTTTTATTTGGTGTCAACCAATCACTGTAATTTTTGTTGTCAACACTGGTGATGATATCCAAAATAAAAATAAGAAAATTCACAGAAAATAAGACTACATTGTATTATTATGGCCCGTAAGCCCATCGTGTAGAGAAATTAACATCTAGCCCAGTGAAGGTTACCATCTGGAGTTCAAACTCCTAAATTGCCATTCTTAGAAAAATAGCATTTATCTTTTTCTTTGACTTTTCTCTGTACAAATAGATGAACTCAAATACACAGACCCTTTTTTTTTTTTT
>VXBJ01000592.1:126662-144247 GCA_013400055.1 Nycticryphes semicollaris
TTTCTATAGTACAAGGTTCCAGGATGGTAACAATTAATACAAGTCCATTATTTTATTATTGAGTGAGAGCAAATTAAAACTTCCTGTTTTAAAGATAAAACCAATAAACTAATTTACTCTCAAGCCATTGCACAGGGGTTCTGATTTAGTTTCAATAGAATCTATGTATCTTCTCACATATCTCCGAAGGGAAATTAGAAATTTGTTCTAACAGTCAATAGAGCTAGGAGGACTCACACCACTCTGTCAGTGTTACTGTTGATGGGATACTAACCTTGTATTGTTTCTCCAAATTATTCATCTCTGGAAAGTAGAGCCGTTGGTAACTTGATATGCTTTCTACAGTAAAAAAATTCCTTCTTCCTAAGAATAATTTGCATGTTTATCATGCATATCTATTAATATTGCATTTAACCTTTGTCTGTTTGTCTAAATGAATTCTGAAGAAAATAATCCCTACAAACACCTCACACTCCTTCAGTGTCCCAGAGATGCTGAGAATTCTTCTGGGTTTCTATATTACTTTAGCAGAAAATAACACATCACATTCCAAATAATGAAAAACCTTTGACTTATATCAACAAAGTTGATGATGCAAAAGTAGACCTTTCCTCATATTCACATGTGATAATGGCAGCGGGGTTGGAACTCAATGATCTTTAAGTAAAGCTCCTTCTAACCCTAACCATTCTATGATTCTGAGTTTCAGGTTTAAGTATTAATAATGTGAAGTAAGAAATTTTAAAGAACTATTGGACAATGTAAGAAATACATATTGTACTATTTGCTTCAGAATTTTCTGACCATTTTTCTTATTCATACATATCTTCAAGATATTTTTTAATACTCAGGGTTATTTGGAGCTGAGGATAAAATGAAATATATATATTAAGGATATACTGATGTAAACTAGTAGGACCTTGATTTCAGCTGTACTAATAATTGAACCCCTTATTTAGATGATGTTAAAAATTTAAATGCATGGTCCACTTCCAGACATAGGGGATAGTAGCATGCTGTATTAAACAAACAAACAAACAAACCAACAAATAAAGAAATTGAATGTACTCTTGTCCTACCTGTAGTGTTGCTCTTAACACACATACTTTAGCATTCACAAGTTCCAATTCACCTTTTGACTAGTCTATTTATTTTAATTTTCAATTTTGCTTGTGTTCCTAGCCCCAGATGAGAAACATCTCCCCATGAAATATGTATAACGGAGACGTCGGATCCTCAGCACTAATATTTTTTCTCTACAAATGCATTCTTATTGAGTCATGCTAATTGCTAGTGAAGACATAGTCTAATCTCATTTTAGGTGCTATGAGATATCCCATCTAAACTCCAGCTGCTGTTCCAGAAGAAAAAAGTTTCCTTTTCTGTGACAGTTTAAGCTTCAAGACCCACAGAACCTGAACGCATCTCTCTCAGACTGCACTATATTCCCATTTAGGCAACTGAATTGAATTTTAGTCTAGTCATCTTGGTGAATTAAATTGTTCCCCAGGCTTCAGTAACCAGTTCATATTGATACCTTCTCCAACACACATAAATGCAGGGGTCTCATCTTGAATTTTTAGAACTTGAAATTCAGTTCATGTATATGGGAGTCATGCAAACATGTTAAATGTTTTGACTGATTATGCCTAAATTTTTTTTTTTTTTTGAAGACATAAGGTTCTTAAGGAAAGCTCAGTTTAGTGTACAAATCTTTTCAAGGATGAGTTTTACATACCTTTTTGAGCATCAAATTTGCAACTGTATCAACATATCTCTGCTCACCAAAACTTGATTTTGGGATGTCTGAATATATATTTTTTACTCCAGCAACAATGAATTCATATTTAAATATGAACTGATGAAAGAAATTAGACCAAATCTTCACAGGAACAAACTCTCCATTTTTAATCCTTTCCAGATTGTTAACCACAACTAACAAGTGAAACAAAGGACACTAACTTTAACTAAGTCTTACATAATAATTTCTCACGTAATCATTACTAGAAGAATTGGGGAAGAATATATTATTTCTTACCAAGATGTTGGGAAAAAGTTATGACTTACTGACATACTACAGAAAAAATTACTCAATGTATGGTTGCATAAATGAACATCCTCAGATGGCAATATCCCATCTGTTCAATAATGGGTCTATTTAAATGTTCATGTAGATAACTTGTGTTACATGATGAAGACTGAAATGGAAAACAGAACCTTCTCTGCAAGGTTGTGGCAAGCTAGATTATTCCACTATTTATCCTAGTGATGTTTTTCTGTTTTCCGAGCAGAACACATTCTATGCCAGAATAACATAAGATTTCCATAATCATTTTCAGGACTCCTTCTTAAAGATGCAAAAGAAGTTCCAAACACAATATAGAAATATACTTATTATTTCTTTTGCTCTGTTTCCTGTTGTGTAGGTCATGCATTTTTCATTACAGAGGTGAGGAAATAAAGACAGGAAAGATAGGAAAGTCACTGCCAGCTTTTATCACAGGTGTTGCTATTTTCACATATGTTCAGATATGAATAACAGTGTGAAATATTTAATTGATTCCTGTCAGATTTTATTTTAAGGATCTTATGTTGTATATTTATTTCTAGAAGTAGTCAATGTATCTGGCTTTTATTTTTAAAGCATTCCTTAGTGATTTGCTCCTGTCTAGGAGTGAGACAGAAGCAGGACCTATAAAGAAATCAATTGTGCAATCTGAAGTGAGACAACTTGCTTAGATCTTCTCTCAATATTGCACTAACTTGATGTTTTCATGGTTGTTTTTTTTTGTTTTGTTTTGTTTGTTTTTTTTTTTTTCAGAGTTGAAACAACCTACGTGATTATTGAGATACACCATCAAAATATGCTACAACCCACACTGAAAAATCTGTCTTCTATTTCAGGACATCCTGTAAAAGACAGGTAAAACTGGTTTTGAAAATTATCTTGGAACTAAAAATTAAGGGTGGAAAATTTTCTCTTCTTTGCTGTATTAAGGAGTTCTTGGGTAAACTAGTTTCAAGTTGTCTTTGACTTAGCATTCTGCCTATTATTTGAATTTAAGAATGTAATGTTCTATAGCCTGGTTTAAGACTATTGATTATAAATATTATTAATGATTATGATAACTTTTTAAAAATTTTGAAGAATTATATCTGTAAACCAGTTAGAGTTTTGCTGGAAGTTAAACATAATTTCATCATTCCATAGTCAGGCCTCCAATGAATAAATAAAACAAGATGCTATATAATGCAAGCATCATGTTCACATGAATAACTATTCAGGAATTTTTACTTAAGCTACACAGGTATATAAGCCAAAAAATCTAGAGTTTAAGTGGTTTACTAGACAATGTAACAGATTTTGCTGTCTTTTACTTTTTGCCAGGAAATTCCAAATGTTCATGAAAAAAAAATTTCCAGTGCCTTGGTTGTAGTAACTTTTTAAAATTTATTGGAGACAACAAAATCATACAACCATATTATAAATGTGTCAAATTTTCGATGATCACTAGCTATTTGTTTCAACCTAGTAGAAAAAATATGGAAAACAAAATAGGGCATTCTGGATGAAAACTGTAGTTGCTCACTTTGGCAAAACAAGGTTAGCTTCAAATTACTTTTTTACACTATTTGTGTCATCAAAAGTTTTCTCCCTTGTCCCTTTTTTGAAGATGAGAAGTGCTACTTAAAGATATTTTATTTTTTTTACATATGAATTTATGTTTTCCTAAATAAACAAAAATCTTACATTGTATTGCTTTAATGTCAAGGGTTTAGAACTTTTCAAATAGGTCAGTTTGCTGTTTTTTATAAATAAAAAATGTCAAATTTAAAAAAGCAAAATTCCAAACAGACTTTAAGAACAGCATTAAAGCTCACTTCCACTTTTCCTCCTTTTCATGTGAATAGACATTCATGTGAAAATACATTCCTGTATAATAATTTTAAATAAAATGCTTCACTTTTCATTCAATAAAGCATGCTGTGAGTTCATTACTGCAATGACTACACTGGCAGTAACTGCCTTTTTGAGAATGCCTGTATTAATACTACCACCATTTGTTATTCAAGAAAACAATCTTTTTGTGTATAGAAGGGCTGAATATTCTTTTTGGAATCAAACTAACGCCCAAGGTTCTGCAATAAATTTAAGTAGTAATGTTTGAATAAAGAAGCCTTCTTAAGTTTAATAAAATTATTTATGGTTTTGTAACCAATTTTTTTTAAAAGATGCTACATAGATATATTGCAGTATTGCTTGTTGCGAAGTGCTCATTTTACAGAATACAGTATCATCAATCTTCTGAAAAATCCATTTTTACTTAGTTGCTTTTTTATATTATCTTTGTCCTTGAAATTGTTTCTGCCCATTAGCTAATATACCAGCTGATAATTGCTAGTAACAGATTTTGAAAAACAGTTTGTTAAGATGGGAACTAATAGTTAATTAACTTACATGTTTGTTAAGTATTTGAATGTTCTTTTTATATTGACGTCTATACCACCAACTTTTAATCTTAGACTACAAAATGAGTAATTAAATTGCATTTGTTTGTGTAGTAGACAACCTGATAAGAATTCTGGAGTAATGTTTTTTTTTTTCAGTTCACACATGCTCTCCAGTGTGATTTATCGGTATTAAAAAGTAAATTTTAAAAACTCCAAAACAAAAATACCTTTCAGTAATTCTTGCATTCCATAGAAAAAAATCATAACAAAAGCTGTTTGGACATTTTTTAACATGTACAGCAAACATAGTCAATTTTCTCAACAAAAATCTTGCAAATTCCTTTCTTTTTCTTTTTCTTTTTTTTTTTTTTCCCTTCTTATTCCACTGTTCAGTCCTCACTGTGTAGGGTTGATACATGATTTCTAATATACAGATGGTCTATAAACTAATAATTCAGGTTTGCCACTACTTCGATTTTGAGTGACATTTGATCACTTATGTCACTGGACTCAGTGACAGTTAGGAACTGGAGTCAAGAAGAAATGGATCAGGGTCAAAGACAGACAGACAGAGTCTTCCTCACTCACTGGCCATTGAAGAAAGAGCTGACCTTTTCATCTCTCAGCATTTCTACTGAGCAAAATGCAAATTGGATGGAATACCCCTGTTGGTCAGTTTTGGGTCACCTGTCCTGTCCACTCTTCCCCACAGGTGCAACCCCTCTACACTTTTCCACTTCCAACTCTGAATGGGGCAAATAATAACGTTAGTTGACCTTGGTTGTTACAGCAATAAGTATAAACATGAGCCTCTCTGCATACCATTCCTTGGCATAAGCTGCAATCATCAGGTCTTTTCTTTGCTAGAAGCAGATACTGTCTGAAAGATATGCCATTAATTTGAGTTAGAAGAGAGGTAGCTGAAAAGTAAGATTACTGAAAAGAAAATTGCTTCTGTTTTACCTCAAAGCAGGACAAAGCCTAAACATTTTATTTAAAGAATTGGACAGCAACCATTCTTTTAGTTATAAACAAAATCTTATTGTGGACAAAAGAGAACACACCATGTAGAGGTAGACAAAATTTCTTGGAAATCTCATTAATGTTTTAGCAGTATAATAAAAAATTCAACAGTTAAATTAATCTAGGCACAGTAACACTAACAGTCATAGTCTGAATTAATACATAAGAGCTTCATATAGTAAAAACTGTTACACAGAACAACCTACTATATCTTCTTTTCTCTGCAGCATTAAGCTCACCCTTTGAAAGATCCCCTGGATCTTAAGGTCAGTGGTTACTGTCTTCCTCAGAAGTAGAGGTGGGCCAAAAGAGCAAGTAATCAGTGTCCAAAGGTGTTTGCCTAGAGGAGTCCAGTACTGGTCCTGAGGTCACATTCCACTGCAATCTTGCATCTGCCTGGATGACTTTTTAGATATTTTCTTAAAACAGCCTGCTTCCTTCTCATTAACTGCTGGCTAAATTCTGAAAGTTGCCAAACAGCCTCCCCCACTTGCCCCTGGCACAACAGGGCTTTTGTTTGCTATGCAGTGACTCCTGTTCTTTTACCATATCTAAGACACATTTTAAGCTAAAACAGTTCAAGCAACAGGCAGAGATTAAAACTCAGCCCAAGATAAATCCTGAAATGCTTCACTGCCCAGTGAATGCACAGCCTGGTGGCTGCAGTTTTTTTTATATCTAGAACAGTGTGCTGGACCTCTAGAACCAGCTAACAGTGGGTTAGTCTGAGGAATGGGGACTGAGTGTGTGAGGAGTCCCATCTGCATTATCTGAAGTTTTTCCACTTGGTCTAAAGCAATTCTGGACTAACTGTGTTGGAGAAGAGAGGAGGGGATAAAGAAAAAGTGAGTGAACAAGGGCTGTAATTTAGCGCTTATGACTTTCCTCTGGGACATCTGGAGTTTGAATTCAGCTACGAGGGCTGATTAAGTATTTGAAATGTAAAGTGCATAAATAGAAACCCTGGTTTTAAGTCTCCTCACGCAGAGGAGAAATTAAACCAAGAATATCTCATGTCCTGAATGAATGTCTTAAGCACTAAATCCTTAGATAAGGGATGTTGACAACTCTTATGGCCTTCTTCAGGAAAGTGGTAGTTAAGTCTGCTTTTTTTATAGTGCTCATTCAATAAATGTATTCTGTGAACACCCTCTTGCTTGTGCTCTTTTCAATCCTCTGACCTTGACAATGAAAAAAGTAAAGGAAAAAAAAAAAGCTTTAGTGGATTTTTGTGGAAGACAGGCGTGATCTAGAGGGTAGTAAATCATTACTGTCAAGTTCAAATTGCCTTTAGACCAAAAGATAAGCAGAATCTTGTGTACCTGAGGAATCTGATCATCACAAGGATTCATATTCTTAAGAGGGCTTGAGGGTCACCATACAGATTTAATTATCCATCTTCCACCTAAATTTGCCTCTGAACATTGTTTTTGAAATTGCTTGAACATTGAAATGTTAAGGCCAGGTCTGGCTCAATATTTGCAGATATCGTTGTGTCTGGATCTGAGACTTTCTTGTCTAGGAAAATGATACTGTCACTTTTTTTTTTAACCTTTATTTTTACCCTTGCTTCACAAGCATGAAGACTATTGTGAATGCCATTAAAGGATCAGTATTATTCTACAGTGTAATATACAGACAAAATGATTAATATTAAATGGGAAAAAAAATGGTAGTTGGAAATAGTACCTAGTGATGACTACCAAACCTGCACCATTTCAGGACTATGTGCACTGATATCCTTGTTTATTTGAGGGACATGTTGGAAATGCAGCTCCTTTCAGAGCATTGCAGTTTGTGGACTTAAATGATATGTTGCCTTCAATACTCAAGAACTAAGGTATTTTCACAGTAACTTTGGATGCTGCAGTTGGCTACTGACTGCTGCCCTTATGAAAATGTGACCTATTGACTCTAATCAAGTCCAAGCATTAAATCAGCTGTATAATTTATGTAATGAGTCCATTTTTCAAAATAAGTGTTTGCTAGTTGTGGTATGTTTCATAATTAAATGATTTATAAGGTCTAATGTACCCATAACAAAATAAAATACTTCAGCGTAATATGGTATACATAAGGTAAGGTATTGAATGTAAATTGAATGTAATAGCTTAATTTATTGGCATATATGTATTTTTCTCTTATCTTATATGATAACACTATTGCATTTTGGCACAGATGAAAGAACAGATGCAGTGGTTTTGCTTCCTTTACTTCCAAAGATATACATGGTCAACAATAAAATTGCACCAATATAGAATTTTAGAGTTACTAAAATTTAAGCAGGATCATTCCCACCATACAGAAGGAATAAAGCAGTAACAAGTTCAGGCAATGACTATGGTTCATAAAAAAATATACTTTCTATATATATGTATGTATTTATTTTTAATTTCTTCTCTTTTTTTCAAAAGTTATCCTTCCTGTAGATGACAGTACATGCTATAAGCCAAGTTTGAAAACTAAACTGTTTTTGAAACATCAGAATGCAAAAAAAGTCATACTTCGGTGTGAAAAGCATATGTTTATGCACAAATAACTCCAAAATAGCTAACCCTTATTTTCCTACACTTTCAAAAAAATCACTTTTAGGTTGAAAATGAGACTGGAAAAATCTAGCTCAAAGGGTTTTTGGTCTGTTTGAAAGCTATGACCAACAGCAAACAATTCTTAAAAGTCTCCATTCAGGGCTATACTTCTGGTATCATATTATTATATGCACTAATTCTACATTTATTGACTCTAGATTTACAAGCCTCTATTTTAAAAAAAAAAAATATTATGGAGGACAGAATACATTTCCAAAACTCACCCTATTTCTTTGTCCCAAACAAGGTTAGTACTTGAAAATTGTATGCACTGGCTAATAATGATATTATTAAAGTCTCATGAATCCCGAATAAATGCTGTGCTCTGGATTCTGAATTTATTATACTGCTTCATATGTTTTTCCCACGAATGCCCTTTTCCCCACTCATTCATGAATTTTCAGGTTTCTTACTGTCTTTTTATCTTGGTCTAACTGGAAATTTCCATTTTCTGTCTTCCCTTAAACACTCATTTATACAATTATAATTTCCTTTGTGAAATTATTGACACCAGAACACTTTTTAGTATTTTCTTGGATTTATTATTTAAAGCTAATTTATGAACACATATTGAATGTTTCAGTGTTAAGTTGATTATTATTGGGAGGATGATATGGTTTTCACTCTTTTCATTGCTAAGTATTCAGTATCATAGAAATTTCTCAATAGATATCAGATAATTTACTTCCAGATATAAGAATAAAATACTGGAATTTAATAAAGAATTCACAGTCTATATGAACTCTTTTCTTCTATGTCCCTGCTTGCAGAGTTCTTTCACTTCTCTCACAACCTGTTATCCTGGAGTAGCCCAGCTGATGAGGACGGGAATTGTGTGTATCACAAGAGTATTACCTGAGAAACTTACCATGTCTCTTGAACACCTTTTATGGAGAGGTGAACTTTTCTCTCAGAACATGGCTTCAGAGTTTTGGGAAAAGTCTTTGCACTTTACTTTCCCTTGCTCTGTGTGTGTCTATTGTCTAAAGGATGTTTTAAACTGGACAGAACAAAATGTTGTGAATATGCTCATGATGACTCTGCACCTGTGTCTGCAAACATGTCCTTATTCTGTTTTATTTGCTAGTACAGATGTAACCAGGCTAAAAGCTAAATTATAACCACTCAAAATTTCTTAATCACCCACAAATTTGAACATGTGCAAGAGTTAACCAGTTTGCCCAGCCAAGCTCCTAAACTCCTGCTTGAACTCTCTCATGACTCAGCTTCTGAAAAAGTACCTTGAATTTTCTAGGCCTCTGAAATTGCAGTGTTTATTACTCTTGCTCAGACTGGTAAACACACATAACCTATGCCTGCATGAGCAAGCAGTGGGGTGGAATAGGTGAAGATCCACAGAGTAAAATAGTTGGTGCTGAGGACCTGATGTCCCCAGTCCATAGTTCAGGTATTTCATTTTGAAGTAGCTCTTGTCTGAACTGAATGATCTATTACCATTACTACATTATGTATCTTTCTGGAGTGTGTTTTCTTGCTTCATTTCCAAAAAGAACTCATTTATGTGATATGAAGTATAGTAAGTAGGGGGATTGGGAGATTTGCTTCAGAATAATCTTGATGGGAAAAAAAACTCAAATGCAGATGTATGCAAAGCAGGTTGCAGTGAGTTCAGTACATGGCAGCTGCACTGGCTGTCAACATAAAACACAGATAGATGAAATAATGCTGTGTGACTTTTGGTAAAAATGTTTTTCTGGGAAGAGCAATGCTTATTCTACCCCAATATAATTTGCCACCCTTGGCAGTTAAAAAACTAGTCTTGTGCACTACATAATAGTTTCCTGCCTTTTTTTTTCTGTGGTGAATAACCATAGAGGTGCAAATATAAGAGTAATAGGAAAAAAGTGAAAGGAGAATATCAGATATGCTGATGTGTAGCCCTAGGAGTTAAGGCACAGCTAGTGGGAAAGGTTTTTAGTCTTCCAGGTGTATCTCTCTTTTTCAGTCAAGAACTCTGGCTCTGGGGACCACATGTGAAAGGTGTGCATGCATTTGTTCAAAATATCACAGAATCACAGAATGATATGGGGTTGGAAGGGACCTCTGGAGATCATCTAGTCCAACCCCCCTGGCAAAACAGGTCCACCTAGAGCAGTTTGCATAAGAACATGTCCAGGTAGGTTTTGAATATCTACAGAGATAGAGATTCTACCACCGCTCTGGGCAGCCTCTTCCACTCCTCTGTCACCCTCAAAGCGAAGATGTTCCTTCTCATATTTATATGGTAAATCTTGTGTTCAAGTTTGTCCCTGTTACTTCTTGTTCTGTCACTGGGCACCACTGAAAAAAGACTGACACAAGCCCTTTAAGTATTATAGGCATTGATCAGATCCCTCCTCAGTCTTTTTTCTCCAGACTACAAAGACCCAAGGCCCTTAGCCTTTCTACATAAGACAAATGTTCCGGTCCCTTAATCATCTTCATAGCCCTTTTCTGTTTCCTTTCCAGCAGTTCCTGTCTTTCTTGAAAGGGGAGCCCAAAACTGGACATGGTACTCCAGCTGGGGCAGAATTGAGGAGGAAGATAACCTCCCTTGACCTGCTGGTGTTTGTGTACACAAATATAAATGTGAACAGTACATGTGAATTTGCATGTGAATGTGGGGTAAATACCTTGGAAGCTAGATGAGTGCCGTTAGGTCTGTAATATCTGTATCTAGCACTCAGATGAGCACCTGTTTGCATGCTAAAACCAGGGTCATTCTCAGAGATAGAAGATGAAATCTCCTACCTCTAATCTCTATCTGAATTATGTTAATGTTTGAGAAACCTTACAGAGATATTTTTTTCCTAGAAGTTCAGAATCAAATAAAATCTCATAAAATAAAAATAAAGAAGGTGGAAAGTGGTTTGCACACCTCTTATAAATGTTTACCCTCCCACTCTGAGTAATTCATCATTTCAGTGTCACAAAGAAGATTTTCTCATTAGACTGAACCATTTTTCTTCTGCTCTGAAGATCTACTATCAGAGGAGGTAGGAGATTCAGTAGCAGTCTCTAGAACATCTCACTGTCTTCTCACTGTGCTGTCCATCGTTTTGTTATCATAAGATGTCAACTAATTTATGATTCATAATTCATAAATATAATACAAATAATATTATCTGCAAAAAGAGATCTGGCAACAAGTCACTGTATATTCTAGCTTATGAATAGTATAGGTATTTTTATTTCACTATTTATGATACTAATATATAGAGGTAGGCAGAGGAATAAAAAAACATTCCTTATATTAGTACTTTTATTTCATTTTAGATCTTCAAGTCTGACAACAGGATGAATCTGCATTTAATATTCATTGCTAACACCTCAAAAAGTAGATGCTACTTATTTTTATTTAGGATTCAAGAATATCAGCATTCCTCTGTAGTGTAAAGTTTCCAATATTATTTTGAAAACTCACTTTTTTCCATGGAATGGAACTGATGTGCTCAGTAACCAAGAGACTGGTTTTGAGAGTATATTAGTTCTAATTTGGAAGTATAATTACAAATGCTGCTGGGGAGGTCATATTTCAGAAATAATGATGCTAAATCTCTCCTGTAGGAAAGGTCTTATGGTTTGAGAATCTCTTTCTTTCTACTTAACTTATTGGTAATTCCTTACCATCGTTATGAACATGTAAGCTTTGCCTGGTAGCAGGATAAAATATTCAAGACTTTTGGAATCAACACTTTTCTGTTACTTTCCTTCTGATCTAAAATATGAAGTTCATGAATGTCAGTTCTTCAAATTTGAAAGGTTTAAACAACCAAAATAAAGATACAATACTCTTGCCAAAATCTTAGTGGGCTGATATTATAAAATGTCCTAAGATGGAAATTAGCTTTTCTTTTTGCTCAGAAAATGATTTAGAGGAAGAATACTATACATCTAAATGTAAAATATTTTTCCTTGAATTTTAGTTTTAAGTTTCACACTATTTTTCAATTCCCTCATTGAACCAAAAAAACTACTGATCATATGAGACAGTTACAATTATATTGTCTTTGTACAGAACTCAGCTGTCAAGGTTTTATTTAGGAGAAAACTACAAAACTTTTTCAATTTCTTGATTTCATATTCAGAAGGAAAAAAACATGAGTCATCGTCTGTCTAATTATTCAGACTATTTTGGTGAAGATTGTATACAGATTGAAATAATTTATGCTATCTCAACCTTTCCTTCAGAAATGTGACAACAGTAAACTGCAAAGAGATATGCATGCCTTATAAAATGTTGGATAACTTTCACTTAATAAAAAAATTGAGGATGCTTATATATACCACAGTATTTTGAAAATATAATAAAGTATGGGTGTATTATTTTATTATTGTTATGATATAACCGTGGAAAAGGAAAGAATGTTAAAACTTTAAAATTCAGAAGGTGGTGTCATTTTTTAATAGAGGTTTCTAGAGCAAAGTGAAACCCTCAACTAGCCTCACAGGCAGTAACCTTTCTTAATATAGCCAAAATGTGAATCTATTTTCGGATGAGCTCTAAAATGTTGTAGTTGTCTTTCACATCCTTAGTAATGTAGGTTAATATAATTTGCATGAATGCTTATATATTCTTATCCCTTTAAGTCCTTCCTTTTTTCCTTCTGGAAGCATCAGAAAGGTACCAAAAGTTATTTTATAAAAAAAGATGACAGAATTATTTATTTTTATTTCCAGAGCACTGAGAAAAATAGTGATCAGTCAACTTGAAGTTGTCTATTCATAGATGTGGAGCTGCTCCTAGTTCCCTAGAGGAACTAACGGAAGGAATAACATGGTGATTAAACAGGTAACTGTAGCCTTTGTGCAAAGCTCAGGGAAAACAGTAGATTTTTATTTATCTTGCTGTGATTTATATCAGGTTCTATATTTTTTGCTTCCCATGTTCAATTTTCTTTACCAAGCTGGAACAGGAGGGGTTTCTAGCATTTACAATATAAACTCCTGTTCTTGCCCTTTTTGATGACATAGTTTATATATTTTCTGACTCTTCCCTAATGTTCAAAGATCTGTGCTCCTCAGGGCTTACACAGAAGGTGAAACACTGAAAGCTTATTGTAAGTAACCAGTGAGAACTTCAGGGCAGTTTTTCTTGATTCTACCTGCAAAGTATAAAGCACACTTTCCACAGTATAAAAATAAATTTTCCCAGTAACTATCATCCCTGGTAGGCACATGGACATATTTCATATTAAGTAATTGCTTTTGGCTTGCTCTTTGAGGGTTTGAGTGCCTTTCAGTTCATACTGAACTTCAGGAGAGGGAGTAAGGTTTCTCAGACTCTTGCTACAAACAGCCATCATCTTTAAAAAATGAGTTTCTCCAATAACATTATTTCTGTAGGGGAAAAAAAAATCATCCTTTATTTATTTATAAAATATTTGTGGCATTTTTTGGGATTTAAATATGCATAATAGTTTTCTGGATTTTTATATGGCAAACAGTTCTAGATTAGTGAAGTAGTATCCTCTTATAATACATTTCTTCCCTTCTGGACATATTGAATTCATAGTGTAATGTCATGAATACATGCATTGCAAATTAGTATTTCTGGATAAATTAAGGCTTGATTAGAAATAAAATTCTAGAGAGTGGCCAAATGCTGCTGTTAATATAGCTGAATTTTAATAGGGGCTAAAATGGGCTTTGCATAACATTCACATTTCAGCTTAGAGAATGCTTTGAAATTGGTCATGATGTTGTGAAATTATTCTCACTCTATGTGTTAGGTTTAAAATAAATAAATAATAAAAAAGAGGCAATGAAAAGAATAACTTTTACTCACCGGATCCACATCACAGAAGTCTGTAACCTGTGGATTAAACAGTAAATAGAAATCCTCTAATTTTCTTTATCATAGATTCAACAATCCATGACCCAACTGCAGCACTAAGCCCTATCTCAACCTGTCTTTTAAATACCTCCAGGGATGGTGCTTCAACCACTTCCCTGGGCAGCCCATTCCAATGTTTAATAATCCTTTCAATGTAAAAAAATTTCCTGATATACAAACTGAACTTCCCCTGGTGCACCTTGAACCCATTTCCTCTTGTCCTATCACCTGTGACCTGGGAGAAGACACTGACCCCTGCTTCTCTACAACCTCCTTTCAGGTAGTTGTAGAGAGCAAGAAGGTCTCCCCTCAGCCTCCTCCAGGCTGAACAACCCCAGCTCCCTCAGCCTCTCCTTATAAGGCTTACTCCCCAAACCCCTCACCAGCTTCATTGTCCTTCTCTGGACACACTCCAGCACCTCCATGTCTTTTTTGTGATAAGGGGTCCAAAACTGGACACAGTACTTGTGCCAAGTGCCAAGTAGAGGGGGCTGATCACCTCCTGAGTCCTACTCACCTCGCTGTTCCCAATATAGGCCAGGATGCTGTTGGCCTTCTTGGCCACATGGGAACACTGCTCGCTCATGTTCAATCAGCTGTCAATTAACACCCCCAGATCCTTTTCTGCCAAGCAGCTCTCCAGCTACTCTTCTCCAAGCCTATAGCACTACACGGGGTTGTTGTGACCCAAGTGCAGGACCTGGCACTTGGTTTTACTGAACCTCATTCCATTAGCCTTGGCCTATTAATCCAACCTGTCCAGATCCTATCTACCCTCCAACAGGTTGACACTGCCACCTAACTTGGTGTCATCTGCAAACTTACTGAGGGTGCACTCGATCCCCTTGTCCAGATCATTGATAAAGATGTTAAAGAGAAATGGCCCCAGGATGGAGCCCTGTGGGACACCACTTGTGACCAGCCATCAACTAGATTTAACTGAGTTAACAGAGAGACTTCAAGGCTTGTTGTGACAGAACAAGGGGCAACATTTTTAAACTTAAAGAGGGTAGATTTATATTGGATTTAAGGAAGAAATTTTTTATGGTAAGGATGCTGAGACACTGGACCAGGTTGTCCAGATAACTTGTGTATACCCCATCACTGTAAGTGTTCAAGGTCAGGCTTGATGTGGTTTTGAGCAACCTGAGCTAATAAAAGATGTCTCTGATCATGGCAGCTATGTTGGACTATATGATTTTTAAAGGTCCCTTCCAACTCAAATCATTCTATCATTCTATGATTCTATCATTTATCTAAGATAAACAACATATCACAAATAGAATTTCCCATAGACTTGTTCACGTGTAGACCATATGAAGATTTCTATTTTGCAATCAAAATATTTTTCTCTGATGCAACTTAATATGCGTTTGTGGGAGTCAGAGGATGTCAAGCAGAAAGAGTAACAGTTAAGGAAAGGCCAGTATTTAATTATGATATAAATGGCTTAGATGCATGTTTTGGAGTCAACTGAGAGAGTGGAAAGAAGCAGTGAAAGTGATTGATGTTGCTTCACACTGTGCATTCAGAGGAGTCTGAAGACCACATCACTATTAATTTGCTACTAAATATACCACAGCTTCTGGACTTGTCACAGCAGCAAATTTTATAGACTTGTTTTGCATAAGCAATCACTCTTATTCCTTTTCAAAGTACAATTATTTTTTTTTTTTTTACTTTCTGTATGAAGTCTCAGGCAGGATCAGTCCTGAAGTGTAATGTTTCATAGTGTGATTCAGTACCCTGTGTAGTACCACTAGAAGTCAAATTATTAATTTGCCGTGTTCTTTTATACTATCCTTAATTAGTCCTGCTAAACTGACTGGGCATCATTTGCTCTGGAAATTTATGTCACAGCTGGAAAGGGGGGAGGTGTTTCCCTTTCAACTACATTTCTGAGGTCAAATACTTACACAGCTAATACATATGAGAGTGACAGTTCTATTTGCGTGGTCTCTTCTTGCACATTGAGGCCAATCAAGAGGTCATTAGTTACCTGTTGCAGTTCTTGGGTGTTGAGGAAAAAAATAAGTTGTCACAAGACTTTACAATTGGTTAGTTCTAAATCAGAAATGCTGGTTTAGAATTTCCTACAAAAATAGGCAGTACTTATTTTTCATAGCGAGCATCTGGTTCTTCATCAAGAAACCCTCCAGAAACTCTTTGCCTGCAAATAAATAATTAAAATATATTGTTTGGGGAAATTTGTATACATACAGAATTTTTATTTAATTCCTTGGAATGGCATGATATCAAAAAAAGAGAGAGAGAATTAGCAAGTAAAAGATTAACAAAATTATCTTAAATTAATTGCATCCTAACTGATGCAGATTTGGACTAAAGTTATCAATATATATGACAGTTATGTTTCATATTATATATAAGTGCAAATTTCAAGCATTTTAGGCCCATAGTCGACAAATTACAGTCATGAGAATGTTACCTCAAGTATCTGCTTCTGTCTGTTTCCACTAAGCAAAGAGTATAAGTGCTGAGTGCTAAGGAAACTATAACTAATTTTCCATGAGATTGATTCATCAAAATGGGGCTGTACAGATGAAAAACATAGCAAAATTTCAAATTTAGACATGTCATGACAGAATGTGAGACCTCCAGAGGGATGGAAGGAAGAAATGAATGTGGCACTGCAAAACAAAAATCCTTTATTCCAGCTGTAACTGTAGCAACCAACTTTAATTAAGTATTTACATTTTGTAAATTTTCTGTTGTGGTACATCAGGTAGCTTCTCTTTTAATTAAAGGGAAGATACAAAATGACTTAAACCTCAAATATTGCACCTCACTTTCTCAAAGATGAAAGCAATCCAGCACTGACAGAACTCCACACTGATGAAGAAAAACAAATCACTGGATCCTCTGAATTCCTCCTTCAAAAAACCTGCTGAATTCAAATGTGATTTTGGGACATAGAAAACATGGTAAAACAACAAGATCACTTACGTTACAAGCAGCCTTTTTAATAATAAGGAAGTGAAAAAAAAAAAAAAAAAGACCAGGACTTATACTTCAGGGCATATTCTGAAGCATAAGCCTATGTATAGAGATACCTACACACACGTGTGTGTATAAAGATATGCACACAATTATATAGACATATTTGTTATGCTTGCTATAATTTTTTGCGCTCCTGTTGACTGAAGGTCTGCTGTTTTGCAAAGTGATAGTGCTGGGTTGTTTGTGTGAAGTAGCATCCCGGCACTTGTGATCAGCTAATTGATAATTTCTTACCTTGCAGGACTCCTGCTGAGCTCTTGACTGTGGGAATGCCTTTCATACTACAAGCTGTTGATCTGTGCGAAAGGGGAACTTTATAGAAATTGTTAGATGGGAACAGGTGTCTTTCTGGATGTAGACAATTGCCTGTTTTTGGAAAAGGAAAGTCTTCCCACTCTTGCTGAGTTCTTGTAGACTTTGCGAAGCAGACTGCCTTTCTCTTTGTGAAGAAAAAGCCGGGTGCTGTCAGAAAATAAAATAAGGAAAAACATAGATATTGTCATTGAGAATTCAAATCCTTGTTTAAAAATGCAGTTGAGTGACATACCCCAATTCTTCACCTCCTTAGGAATAAGGCATCTACCTGTCCCCTGAAGCTTATTAAAAATAGAGGCCTGCTCCACAAGCTCTGAAGCAACCTTGTGGCCCACAAAAAATAAAATAAAATA
>VXBJ01000592.1:144309-159931 GCA_013400055.1 Nycticryphes semicollaris
GTCACCTTCTTTTATCCAGAACAGTATGGAAGAAAATAGAAAATAGGAAGCCTTGATGCTCAGCCTTCTTTAAGGTTGAAAGGCTTATGTTTTTCCTGCTATAAAAGCAACACATAAATAGAGTACTCTTAAATTTGATGAACAAGTTGTAGAAGATATTGCAGAGATTTTGCCTGAGGATCTCACCCAATAAGACAATATTTCTTTATAATGAAAAGAGAAGGACTTAATCTGGGAATACTTAAAAGATCTGTATTCAGTACTTTGAGATGATTTTTTTCCCAGTTGTGAGTTTTTATCTTGGAAATAAGCAAGGCGATATTTGAAAACAGAGCTGTATTTAGTAAGAATAATGTTTTTTCCACCTGTAACTGGCAAAACTGAATGTTGTAACACTGGGTAAAATATGTCAGGAGTCTAAACCAGTATGGCAAACTGCCAGCCTGTTTTTCTATCCTTGCTCCATTTAAGACAATTCTTATTTTAAGTTTATGAATGAAGCATAACTGCAGAGATCTGTTAACTAATTTGGTTACTTCAAAGCTTAAGAATGTGGAACTAACTTGAAATGAGTAAAACATTATCATTTATTCATAATGTTTTCAGCTGTACCTCATTATCAATTGTTCGTCTCTAAGATGTCAATCTAGATTAAAAATATTTGAGATAAAGACCGTGAGTCTGATTCTTAAATCTGCTGCTGTAATGCAACAAAATACCCAGTGGATATTTCTTTTGTGAGATAACTCATTCACTATGGATGTAATGAGAAAGGATAGAGACAGATGATAGTTTTGACTTTAGTGCATGTGCCTTTTCTTGGTGCACTAATCTTTAGGGATTTTGGCAAATGCATTTTCAGTAGACACACTGGATGTCCCTAGATTGGAGGGCCACTATTACAATTTTCTTTTCTCTCTCCCAGTAAACATAAAGCCAAACAAAATCACCCTCATTGTAAAAAATGTCTTCCTTATAGCTAGACTAAATCTACCCTCTTTTACTTTAAAGTCATTACTCCTTGTCCTATAGCAACAGGCCCTGCTAAAACGTTTGTGCGTCCCCACCTTTCTTATAAGCCCCCTTTAAGCACTGAAAGACCCCAGTAAGGTCTTCCTGAGTCTTCTTTTCTTCAGGATGAAAACCCTCAGTTCTCTCAGAGAGGGGTGCTCCATCCCTCTGATCATCTTCATGGACTTCCTCTGGACACAATCCAGCAGCTCCATGTCTTGCAATGCTAAGGACTCCAGAGCAATGAGCAGAACTCCAGGTGTGGTCTAATGAGCGCAGAGTAGAGGGGCAGAATCAATTCCTTTGACTTGCTGGCCACACTTCTTTTGATGCAGCCTAGGATACGATTGGTGCTGGAGTCAAACTGAGTCACTCTTGGCCACTTGGAGTTCAGTCTTTGTCATCCATTGTGTCCATTTGTGTGTCCAAGATCAACAATAATCTAGTAACAGTTTAGGGCTGTCTATAACGTTGGAACACCATTGGTAGGTGCTTTCAGCAGAAGGTGCAGTAATAGGCATATGACATAGCCACTACTTCAAAGTATTTTTCTTGCCAGGCCACATCATATCTTTTTAACAGGATTTCAGCTAAAACAGCTAGCTTTCCCTCAGGACTGTGTCTATGCCACAGAGTTACTAGAGAATTTCCATGAGAAAAGGTACGAAAAAGATCAAATATAAAATCTGTAACTTCAGTTTGTATAACTATAAACATGAATACTTTTCTTGCACTTAATATTAGTAGAGATGTTACTTCTGGCTATTGTGTGAATACCTGTACCAACAAGAGATAGCTATCTCTTTTCCATAGTCAAGTCTGAAGCATTTGCTTAGTCTCTACTGTTGCAGTTAGTGTGTAAACACTTATTAAATATCTTTCCCATTTATAAACAAACAAACAGATAAATTATGAAGCTGCAAAGCAGAGGATAAGTCGGAATATTACTCTCAAAGAACTCTCTGAGCATTCAAATTTAAGTTGAAATATTTTTAATAGGACTGTAATTTGGGTAAGCTTGATAATTAATAATGGACTGACAGAAAAGAAATGAGAGTCCCTCAGAAGAACTAGAATTGGTTGATATTCAAGCCTATTTCCTCAAATCAAGTTATTTCTAACAACCTTTATTTCCTGCCCTTCAAATACAATTGCCATGGTCTATCATCAAACACATGGACTATCGTAAAGTATGGATGTGGTTCACTCAGAAAATAGAAAAAATCCAGTTGTGATGTTAATACATCTGGGTCTGGGCACTACTTGCTAGATTTTACTAGCCATGAAAGGCATAGATTAAGTTATCTGAGAACACATACTCCAGGGAATGTCAAGTGTCTGGCTGTGTTATTGAGTGAAGGTGAAATAAGGACAGCAATCCATTAGCACTTTCATGTTCTTATAAAGCTCTGGGACCACTAATATATCATGTCAAATTTGGTGGATTTTTCTTTTGTGTGTATCAAAATGCATTTGTACATTCTCTTCATTTAGCTGTACTGTCTAATAACTTATAATTTAATTATTTAGTTGTCTTTCAACATATATTTATTTTTCAGTGTAAAAAAATCCCACTTTAACTAATTTCCATGCATTTCTAAAATTTTATTTAATGCAACTACCTTGAAAACAGATTGTCATGTGAAAAAAAAAAAAAAAAGAAAAGCTTTCCATTCTTCCTCTAAAAGACTAAACTTATGCAAATGCTGTGCTTCATTAAAAAATTATCAGCTTACTTTACTGGTTTAGCCTACGTTTCAGACAGCCATAACTAATGTGTATTCATACCTGCAATGCTGGGAGTTGAAGTGCTGTCAGACTTTGTTGGGGATGCCCTCCTTTATCCATTAAATTACCTCAGGAGAATCTAGCACTTCTGAGGCAACCTAGATTCCAAGCAAACTTCTGTCAGACAACTTCTTTTGTAAAAGTGGTGTGACTGAGCACTGGGCAGAAGACATACTGGGCTTGTCACATTTTGTCCAGGTTTAGAGCAAATGCTAGGAACCCTGACAACTTCTGGCAGTGCTGTCAACATTGTCCTATCCAGAATATAAAGAAAATATTTATGAATTAATTTCTCTTCAGCTCCAGCCACTGGCTGCTGGATAAACTGGCTGATGTTCATTTTTGTAAACTCTACCTGTAGTAGCAAGGCATAGTCCCACTCTTTTTTTCTTCTTTCAACTTCCACCCTTGCCGGTGAGCTAGATAGAACAACAAATTGTTAGAATCATTAAAGTTTGTTCTTTTGGAGGTCTTACTTTCCCAGAAATTGCTTACTTTTGAAGATGTCATTTCACCTTGGTTTACAGTAGGATTGATAGAACAATAAAATCCCTTTGAAGTGAAAATAGCTAAAATTAAAGCTTCTTCTGCTTAACCCACTTTTAGAAAACATTTCAAGAGACAAAATGGCTTAAAAGCAGACATTTTGTCAGGAGCCATGAGCTTCAGAAAAGCCGAACAGCAGCTCTCTAGCACATTTCTAATTAAACATGCAATTAAAAAGCTTTCGGTGGCCCCTAAGGCTTCCCAGCCTAGTTAATATAAAACTTCTCATTTGCTTTAACAAGTGAGATAAAACTTTTTTTTTTTTTTTTTTAAATCCACTGTTAAATAAAATGCCTTCTTATTTTGTTACCTCTCTGTGATTCAAGGATTTATTGTATGCTGAATCAAGCGGATAAGGGTTTTAGAAGCAAAAAAATAATGAACATTACATTCATTTTTTGAAAAATTACAGTAATACAGACTATATTTTATGTAATTTTTTTTGGGATGAAGTAATATGGGAGAAAGTACTGTGAATCTTGTAAGTAATTGTTTATTTAAAACTATTTAAAGGTTTCTATTTTAATATAAGAATTCATATTAGCTCTTTTCAGAGAGTATTTTTATTTCGGTTGGACTATCAATGTTCCTCCTTGTCAATGGATTGGTTTGGCACAGACAGTAGAAATTTGATCATAGAACATAAATTCGAGGATGTTGCTCCTTTAGTTCTTTGTCCTCCAAATGATCTTGCACCCTCAGCAAGTTTGCTGACAACACCAAGCTGTGTGGTGCCATCGACACACTGGAAGGAAGGGATGATAATCAGAGGGACCTGGACAGGCTTGAGAGGTGGGCCTGTGCAAACCTCATGAAGTTCAACCAAGCCAAGTAAAGGTCCTGCACCTGGTTGATGGCAAACCCAGGCTCAAATACAGGTTGGGTGGAGAACGGATTGAGAGCAACCCTGAAGAGAAGGACTTGGGGGTTTTGGTGGATGAGTAGCTCAACATGAGTAAGCAATATATACTGACAGCCCAGAAAGCCAACCATGTCGTGGACTGCATCAAAATAAGTATGGCCACCAGGTTGAGGGAGCTGATTCTGCTCTTCTACTTTGCTCTCATGAGACCGCACCTGGAGTACTGTGTCTAGCTTTGGAGTCCTCAGCACAGGAAGGACATGGACCTGTTGGAAAGGGTCTAGAGGAGGGCCACGAAGATGACTAGAGGTCTGGAACACCTCTCCTGTGAGGACTGGCTAAGAGAATTGGGGTTATTCATCGTGGAGAAGAGAAGGTTCCAGGGAGACCTTATAGCAGCATTCCAGTACCCAAAGGGGACCTACAGAAGAAATGGGGAAGGACTGTTTTATCAGGGAATGTAGCAATAGGATGAGGGATAATGTTTTTAAAATGAAAGAGGAGAAACTTAGATTAGATATGAGGAAGAAATTCTTCCTCATATGTGGAAGGGTGGTGAGACACTGGAACAGGTTGACCAGTTAAATTGTGGATGCCCTATCCCTGGAAGTGTTCAAGACCAGTCTGGATGGGGCTTTGAGCAACCTATTTTAGTGGGAGGTGTCCCTGCCCATGGCAAGGGGCTTGGAATTTGATGATCTTTAATGTCCCTTCCAACCCAAACCACTCTATGATTCCATGATTCTATGTTCTTTTCTTTTCTTTTTTTTTTTCTTTTTTTTTTGGAGCTGGGGGTGGGTCTAGGGTGTGGTCTTGGGATTGAAGCATGGATGAAAGATACACATGAAAATGGCATGTGGACACCTATGATGGATGATGCCAATCAGAGTACAAGGGAGGAATGGACATCATCCTGATTTCAATGGGGAGGTGAAAGTGAGACAGTGTGCAAAGAGAGAAAAGTGTACAAGGACTGTTGCTGGAGAGCAAATAAAAAAGAAATAAACCTATGGAAAATGTCCAGGGGTATACTGATAGTATTTTGTGCTGCCAAAGAGGCAGTTAGAACTAAAAAATTCTTATACAATATTGCTGCTTTTGAATTGTAGTGGTTGGAATATTTCTCACACTAGTATTAATCATAGTCATCAAGGCATTTAAGTTTGCTGACAAGTCATACATTTCAAGTGTTAATTTCCTCTCTTGACTGTTAATGGTTCTTTTTCACATGCAAATCCTTCTTTGTTCTTAAAAATAGTAGACATCACCTCGACCCACCATATGCTGGTGGGACGTGCAGTAGTGAAACAGCATATCTGTAGCTTATAATTCTTCACTTCATATAAAAACGTCTCTTTAGGTCCTTCAATAAATGTTTTGTAATATAGTCAATTTTCTGTCAAAAAAGATTTTGTGCAAAAGGTTACCAGAATCTTATAGCATTTTCTTAACATAATTGAATTTTCATTAATAAAGAAAAAAGAGCCTTACTGACAGATTAGTTTAGTACAGTAAATATTTGAAGGTTTTTTCCCCTGAAAAAAGACAGTCACTTTTGGAATGTGAATAACTTTTCAACAGTTTAGAAAACTTCCTATAGTGTTTCAAAACCTAAGAGAACAATTTACATGGGGGCTTGTAATTTATACCTCCTTGCACCTGTATTTCTTAAGGTTTCTTTTTAGTGTTTTAGTTTTTCTAGGAGTAATTTTTTTTATAAGTGATTCGTGTTTGTGTGGCTACTTAATTTCAATATCTGAATGTAATGTAGACATATATGACAAAGTAATAATTTATTAATACTAAAGAGCTGCAACACTTTATCTGTCTTACAGATAAGTGTATATTTTGAAATAGTGATGACTCTGAAAAGGGAACCGCATAAATGTATTCAAATAAATCCAACAGAACCAATTTATGATGTCCCCAAGTAATGCCGACATCAAGTAATTGATTTGAAAGATCTAATTTCCTATTGCCTTCTGGAAATACGAAAATGTGCAGCACACTGTAGCCCTGATATGCGCGGCTTGTCCAAAAGAAATCCTTCTCTTTTGTACCTGCTCTTTTTTTTAAAAAAAAAGGTGTTGGGAGTACAAAAATCTCTGTAACCTGATGGACCAGCTGCTTGTGATCAGCCTTTTGCAGTGGCTAGATTTAGACTCTGTTTTTCACATTTTCAGTTTATTTGAAATTGAGTTTAAGAGCAAAAATGTACCAAAAAATCATAAACTAAGTTTCCCTCCTATGTTCTCACATATAAATACGTGTGTGTATATGCACTTATGTTGTGATGAGGGCAGATTCTGCCTCACTCAATGAGTATCACAGAGTCAGGAGAACATGGGTTGCACTTGTTTCTTTTGTTGAGTGATCTATTCCAGGTTTTACTCAGTGAGAATAAACAAGTTGGAGTTAAATAAAAGTTTTCAGTTATGCAACTCTTTGAATTCCTTAACTAAAGAAGTGAACTCTTGGGACAGTACTTCTGTATTGAATATTCATGTTACTGAATTAAAAAATCCATGTTTTAGCAGTGTTTTCTAATACCACCAGCAACATTCTTATACGCAAACCATTTTCCAAAATAATAGTGTCAAGAGATAAACTCAACTAAAACAATTTTCTTACAGAGCTGAACTTTTAAGATGCAAGGAAGAGGGATATGAAGAACCACTATTTTACTGTGTATCTTGATCAATACATTGCTATGGAATTTGTTATTTCGATTTGAAAAGTCACTTAAGGTATGGTTAATTTTACATAATTAATAGATTACTGTCTGGGAACTTGTACCTCAGTGACTTACCCAAGATTCAGTTTATTGCCGATAAAATTATATAGGTTTCAAATGAGAAGGAAATAAGGACACATAAATGAATGAGAAATAAAGGTAATCTGCTTGAGACAGTGAAAACTCCAGAGATTTCTGCAGCAACAGGAATAGTAAATTGTTAGCCAAAGGGAAATAATAAAAATAGAAAAAGGCCTGAAGCTTAAATACAGTTAATAAATCTGAAAATGTGACTACTGCACTTACACTTTCTGTGTTTTTGAGGAAAGTTGTAACTAGCTTTTCCATGGATGGTGGTGTAAAGAAATGTCAAAGAACTACAGGTAGAAGGAGATTGATAATATCGCCTGAGATTAGTCAGGGAAATAACGGACAATATTGCTGAAGTAATCTGCAGTTTACCAGATCTACACGATGAAAAGGCATCAGCCTCATTGCTATTGAGGCCTGTATCCCAATATCCAAAATGTCAGTCACCAATGGTGCTCAATAACCGGTAGTATTGATGCCAAAGAAATACATCAGCTGCTGTAGATGCAATATTATTAAGATTATTCAGAGTAAATGAATTTGGTACCAGGAAAAGGAATTTGACACAATATGGTAAAATAATGTCCAACAGATTCTTTTCTGAGTTGCTATTTGACAGGCCCATCTTGGGCAGCTAAAGGATCTAGTTGAAAAATAAAAAAGATGTAAAACCCCCCACTTTCCTCAATACTAACTATTTATTTAGCAGGAGTCACAGTCTAATATTATTTCCAGAGAAGTCTAGCGAGAAGTATGGACAAACTAATGCTTTCCTGTATCCTTGAAAGACTATTGGTTTACTATCACCTTAATTTTTGTCTTCAAAGCTGTTAAATTTATAACTAAAAACATTGGACTGATTTAAACAAAATGTCAGATCCTGAGTCCTGTATAAATTACAGACTCTTTAGAAACAGAGTTTTAGCATAGAATTATATAATATGAACATTATTTTTTACTGTAGAAATACATATTCTTGATAAACTTAACCCATTTTTTGTAGAAAAAAAAAAGAAGTAATTTTTCTTGTGTAGCAAGAAGACGACGTAGCTTTAGGTCTATTCATAAAAAAGGTCAAATACGTTAAGCCATTTATCCATCATAATAACTATGTTACTATTATGAATAAAAGCTTCAAATACCTTTTCTTCCATGCCTTAATTTTCAAGGGGATTCATAAAGATTTAGTAACAAGAATCCCATTAGAACATATCATATATCTAAATGAACACACTCTATCCTGAAAATTGAGATGTTAGGACCCAATTCAGCAAACATATATTCAGGCAACTAATTTCACTTACATTTGCATTCTCATTACATTCAGTGGAACTACTGAATTCTGCATTTTCAGGATCAAACTCTTAAGTGTAGCACAGCAAAACAAATAGCTTTCAATCCTGATTCTAAACAGAATAATTTTTAAATGCAATTATAACAATAATTTACTACAGTATTGCGGATTCATAGTTTCTGAATTGAGCACAGCATGATCTTTCAGCTATCAGAAAATTATTTAGATTAAGCTTCTAGTGTTGAGAACTGGCTATTTTTTTTCCTCCCTGGAGTTTTTCTTACATAATCAATGGGCAATTATTTGCTGTTAAACATTTATACAAAATTAAAATCAAGGAGTTTAACATATGCAGCAAGGTTATTGAACTGATGATTTGTTCATTTTAATTTGTACACAAAGGAGAACACTATGATGTTTTGTGGGAATAGAAATTGTGGCAGCTCCAAATGTGCATTAGATCTAAATAAAATAACTATTTTATACCTCACATTTTCACCTATTTTGGAATTGTTGCTGTACTTTGAAGAATTAGCTTTAGGGAGCTTCATTTGGAGTTTCCTTTGGAAAGACTTCCCATTGTTTCTGTGGACTTTGGTGACATCTTAGGTGTTGCAGTGGGTTAGAAAACTAAGGCTATTTCAATTTTGTATATGGAAAAGAAACCACTAGAATAAATCTTCCTAAAATAATTGGGATGACCCTGCAACTAAAACAAAGAGAAAATTTGAAGAATATCAATATTCCATTTCACCTGTTTTATCTGATCATGTATCTTTAATAAGAAATGCATATTTGGATACATACTCACTCCCAAAAGTATTTTTCTTTTCTTATATGGTGGTAGGATTTAACTGTGGAAGGTATTAGAGGCCACAGCTAAGAGGGAGGATGTGAAATAAAAGCTTTCATCTCTTACCTTGTTAATCCCATTGTTTTAAGGGGAACTCTCTTGAAAAATTATCACACAACTATGCACCCATCTCACAGTGGACATAACATGTCTTTGGTCAAGATGCTGTGAGCAATACTCAGATGATGGAAGTATTTGTATGTTTGATAGTATTGCATTGCTGACTTGTCACTCCATTTTGGAGAAAAGATCAGAAAAGATAAATTTCAGTTTTAGTCATTTTGCATTTGTTGTGATAATGCAACTGGGGACTCAGTGGCATAGAAACTAAAGTCACCATTGTGGTAACATGTTCTTTGTGTTTATAATCAAACATAACGCTGACAGTTCTGGACATCATGGTAAAACCGGTAATCCAAAGAGAATACTGCTTGCTTGATTCTTTTTGGGTGTGGTTTTTAAAGTTGAGGTGAAAAACATGTTGTCTTACTTTAGTATATATTACCTACCGGAACATAAGCTTTAGGTCAGTAGTTGCTTTCCGTCCCCTTAGCCAGTCCACTACTAAAACCAATTAAAAATAGTGATATGAATAATAACTTTTTTTTTTTTTCTCTGAATGCACATAAGAGAGAGTGTTCTCTATCAAAACCAATCAGGTGGTCATACAGCACCATCACACCTGAACTGTAAAGCTCTGTAAGAACTGTGCTGAGCTCAGCACCAAAGCCCTCTCTGTAATGAATAGGAATAAGCAAGAACCTTTGAGGAATGGGACTCAGACCACCCACGTGGATATGTGAGTGGGTAACTTCAGCCAGCCAACAGGAAGCTCCAGGAATAGAAGTATATTGGAACATTTAAGGCTATGGTTTCATTATATGGTAGGCATTTCTGTCCCAGCCATATATTGCCACCTTGTTTGGATTGTGCTAGTTCCTCAGCTGTAAGTAGGGACAGACAACTATTACTGAAATGTAATATCGAATGGTATCAGGAACCAAGGATGTGATTGAACAAAAGATATTAATGTATTTAGTGAAGGTACCACTGGAGGTCTATTACATTATTCTGAAATCGTAATCATATATTTTTTCTGGTTTCATTCTGACTTGTGTTCAGTGAAAACTCCAGTATGATTTCAGTTTCAATACTTTCACTAACTGCATAAGAATATTTGATTAATCTCATTTCCACAGCCCATCTCACAGCACAAGCCATTAATAGCCATGTCTGCCTGCAGCTGGAGAGGTAACATAATGTTATTGTTTCTAGAATAAAATAAGCCAAACTGTCTTTTGGTTTAGCTTGGCATCAGTAGGGCTCCCTCATTTAAACCCACCTCTTTCACTTCCCCATATTTGTGAAGTGCACTTTTTCTTGGTTCCAAACTACTTCAAAGACAGAAATGCAAGAATTTCAGGAACAGCATAATGAAGGAAAAGTATAATAGTTCTTCAGCTTGTTGTTGGCTTGTTTAGGCAAGAGAGGAAATTTTCTGATTCTTTTTTTCTGCTTTTATTTCTGAATATCCACTCTAATATAAAGTCTTTTATGTATTATGCATAAAGATACGTAAGGTAAACAAGTCTGATACTTTTTGGTGAAATCTCAGAGCCTGTGGGATCTAATGAACCATACTTGCTTTTGCATGCTTTTCCATTTAACAGGATTTCAAATCTCAAGAGACCATCAGCAGCACTACTGTTGCACAAAGCAGCACTACTGTTGCACAAAGACAGTCCATTGTCCAAATGTAAACATAACTCTAAGTTTTCTGGTTATCACTATGGACTAGACAATCTAGATATTTTCCTCTTGTCTCTTTTTTTTTCCTCTGTAATCACTAGTCATGTAAAGAATACTAAAAAGGGTAATTGCCTAAAGTCACTCTAACTCTCTCTCAAATTATAAATCTCGTACCTGATCCCATTTTTCATATTATCTAATTGCTATTAAGAACATTTATACAGTGGAAAACGTAAAGAAATTTACAATAATAATTTATAAACCAGGGTATTTAAATTTCATTAAATTATAAATATATTTGAAGCATGCTAATTAGTTTAATTTCCAAAGTGAATGAAATAAACTAAATATTTTTTATTCTAATTAACAGATTTATTATAGTTTAGATTAAAACTATTATATAGAATATATCAGAATATTATATGTTCTCTAAATTGATTCATATATGTAATTCCCATTCATATTCCTGTGAAAAAGGTGGGGGAAACCATCCTAGATAGCAGTCATATGAAGAGATGTCAGTTTTCTGTTTCTGGCATTACAATAAATTTTTGCTTTAAGCAGAATGAAAATTTAATCTACCCAGAAATAATAGAGTTGACATTCAGTAATTGTTTGAATGATATGCTTTCTCCGGCCTCAGTCATTATGTAATATCTAATAAATACACAGAAACTGTAGCCCCTTGTAGTTGTCCTGTTTAATTTTAAAAGATAGATTGATCTTTATGTAACCTTATTTTGAGTGGTGGCATTTTAATTGCACTGAAGGCTGCACGCCTCTTTTATTGGCACCTTTACTGTTCAAGTCTGACATAGAAAGCATCCTGCTATGTAGTAATATGAGACCAAAACAGAGGACACTGGAAAGTTAGGGCTCACACAAATGCACACATTCTGACAAAGTGTCAGAAATTTCCATGCTAAGTGTCATTTTTACTTCAGTGAAGAATTTCAGCTTAATAACATACCTGAAGTTAGAGAGGCTCTTTTGTAAAAGCAACTGTTAGTATTATGTAAAAGCAAATATTAGTATTAGTAGGTTTTTTTAAGGACTTTTTGAATTGGAACCTGTACTGGTTTTGTCTTTCATGGAAAGCTTTAGCAGAATGCAGAGGAATTGTGTATCAGTGTCTATACTGTTCCTGTCTATCTTAAGAAAACTCATCATCAAATTAATTAAACCTTTTTTTTTTTTCCTGTACAGATAGAATTTGATAATTTAGAAGAAGGAAACTCAATAGAACCTTAAACTATGAAGTTACTCCTTTGCTAAAATAATGATTCTGATTAGAAGTGAAAGGGAAGAATACCATCTCTAAAACCTAGGTTGAGTGCCCAGTATTCAAAATAAACCTGGAAAAAGAATAGTTTAAAATCATGAGGAAAAATAAAGTTTTGAAAATATGGAAATAGACAATCTAGGTGTAATTTATGTAGAATTAAAAAAAAAAAAAAAACAAAACAACAAAAACCAAGCAAACAAGCAGACAACAAACCTGAAACTATGCTAGTAATGAAGGACAGACAAACATAATTAAGCACAAAACAGACCTATGTTAGTGGTTCAAAACAGAATAAAAACTGAAAGGAAAGGACCACAGAATGAAGTTGAGCGTAAAAGAAGATAAGAAAATCGAAGGTGGGGAGGTTGAAGGAAGGTCATACAACAGGGTATGATTAACAGAATTTTCAAGTGTAAGTGGAACAAAGGATTAGCAGGAGAAACAGCACACCCTATAAAAGATGGCAAAGGTAATCTATTGTCAAAAGATGCAGATATCACTTAAAAGGAAATGCATTTGCTTCGGTCTTTAAAAAGGGCGATGAAGGGTAGCTCTGAGAAATAGACATGAATTTCCCAAAGGAAGAAAAAGGAGAAATACTAAGGGTAATCACATCAGGAGAGCTGATGTAATTAGGACATCTAGCAGTTGATAGGAATGTAAGGCAAAATGAAGTCCATTGAAGAATTCGTTAAAGAATATAGCAAAAAAAGGAGAAACAGACAATTTTTTTTCTGAAACCCTAAGAGTTCTGAAGAAAACTACCTATAACATGTGCATAATTAAGTTGACAAAAGACAGAAATACAGTTTTAATTTATAATTGGTATTTTCAGTAATAACCCACAAACTATTCAAATTCAGAGTCAATTTTCTCTGCATCATTAAAAAATTAGGTAGTGATAATTTAAAGTAGGAACTAAAAAGATGCTTATATCTTCTGAGAATTTAATGTAAGATCCTTGAGAATAATATTTTGAAACTGTGATTAACCATTTCCAGTAAAACCCAAATAATTAAGTCATTTGAAGAGATTGTCATGCTTTATTTCTTTTTGTGCATGGTAATTTTTAATATTATCTTTACAATGAAAAACAGAAACTAAAAGTTTACCAAATTTTAAATTTTAGAGTTAAAATTAAAGATTGTCTGTTTTTCTTGAAGGTCAGAGTTAAATATCAGAAATGTCTATAACTTACACTGGATGTGCTTTTCTCCTATTCATTGAAGTGATGTATACTCATATAAACCAATACATAATCCACTGAAGTGAGCAGGATTTTTTCAATTAACTTCAGTTGCCTTTCAACCAAATCACATTGCACCGCTGTATAATGAGATGTGTAAGACATGCTACAAAGATTTTCAAAAGTTTCAGTTTCCAAAGAATGGCATTAAAGACCATAAAAAGCCACAGAAAATACTTTTTTAGAAGTATTTCATTGGAATTTATAGCTATGCCAGACATAGACTTTTGAATTACTTGGTATGTGACACCCTTGGTACCCATCTTGTGATGTGCCAGCTTTTGACTTTTATGTAGCTTGTACCCTGCAGATTTCAGAACTCCAACGTCATAGATGTTATTATAGAGCTAACTCTAGCCTGCAGCTGCATGTCAAGTGATGATGTGAAAGAATCAAGGGGCAGAAGTGACACCCTGCCTCCTAACACCCTACCCCTTGGCCAACAACGTTGGCATAGGCAAACAGCTGACACCCTGTCCCATGATACTGTGCCCTTTGACTGATATCAGCAACATAGGCAGGCTGCCATCCACATTGTCCATGTAAGGTATGCTTCTATCAAATCAGGCTGCCATCAGAGAAGGGAAAGGGGTGGCATGACTCTTACTCACCTTCACAAACCATTTATGCTATTGGCTGTTGCTGCCAGATGACCCAGACAGTCCCTAGCCATCCACCGGAGCCATGGCATTGCTTGTGACCCTGTTTGCTACTGGTGATTTGAGTGAATCACCATACGGGTGTGTTGTGGCTCATCATTCTTACTGTCTCAATAAGGCTTTACTTTATAATGTTGTTAAGCTTCACTACTGTTTAAACCACAGTAAGCCTTACATCAACCAAATTTTTAAAGTACTGTCCATTAAAGGTAAATGTCAGTACTGAGAAAATATTGAGCATAGGCTTGTCTGACATGCATGGAGTCAATAGCTACTAAAATACTAAATCACAGAATTAATTAAAAGAAGTCCACTAGTTCACGTCACTTATGTTTTAAAAAAATGTATTATTTAATGTTTTGTAGAGTTTTAAGTATATCAAGAGATGTAATGTCCAATTCTTTTACTCATGTCCTATCCTGTACTCCTCTTACTGTTTGTATAAAGGGCAGTGCCTGTGTCCCCGTTAGCTTGCAATAATAGAGGCATGTGATATTCTGATTTTGTGGCAATACACTTCTGGTTTTTTTTTTTTTTTTTTTTTTTTTTTTTTTTTTTTGTAGAACTACTGCTAAAATAGCTCCATGTTTTCATAGCCATGTCTGAAGTACTGCAGAAAAACTGAAAAACATGGAGTAAGTCTTCATTGATTTTTGGATATAGGTAGTTACATTAAGAGTATATGAGCAGGAAATATATGAAACAACAATGTCTTTAACAAGGGAAAATCACAAAATGCAAATTCTGTTGAAATTTTTTCTATTGTGAATTGTGGTATTAGGTGTAACAAAGTGGAGAGTAATGCCCTATTATTGGAGATGACAGAATTCCGGAAAACAAGATCTGGGCAAATTCTTAGTATCCTCATTCATCCAATCACTCTCAGATGACAGTGACATCAGAGCGTCCCTTGAAATGATAGCATGCACAAGACAAAAATCAGTAGTTTCTATATGGCAAGAAGTTCTTAACTGGAAGGATATGGGCTTTGTGCTATTAAATAAAACCAAACCAAACCAAACCAAATGAAAAGCTCCCCAAACAAACAAACCCCCACTTACCCATGTATCCTGTGAAACGAGAGCTGAAAAGTAAGTTGGTTATCAAGAAGGCACTGTCTTCTGTATACATATGTGCATGTCTGCTTCCTGAAACAACCTATAAATAAAAGTATCATGCTGATATTCAGTGTGTGAAGTCTTTAGTTACATTTATTTTAGTTTCTGTAATTCACAAATAATTTATAGTAAAGACAAATGGGAAGTCTGTTTGCTTTTTCCTTGTTACAAGATATCCTGGCTTAGACAATGTGAAAAGAAAATTTTATGCACAAATGGTTCTCTGAAATTTAGAGAGAATTTTCTCTGAGGCAAACATCTGTGTATTAAACCCATTTATCAAACAGCACTTTACCTGAAACAGGATTCATGCAACCTTTTTAAAAAACTGTATACACCAACAGTGTGATAAGTAGCAAGAAAATATACTTCTTTCTACTGTGGTGT
>VXBJ01000592.1:159940-196313 GCA_013400055.1 Nycticryphes semicollaris
TATTTTTTTTTTTTGTTTTTTTTTTTTTTTTTAAATAATGTCCTGGTTTTAAAAGTTGCACTGTGGAAATAGGGCTAAAGAAAATAAGGTCATCTGTTTTTTTGGTTGGTAGGTTGGGTTTTGATGGTTTTCTAGTATCATATTCCCCATACTGCAACCAAAATTTAAAGGTTCATAATGGGAAACAATAGGTATAAACCCATAACCATTATTCTTGATTTGTGTGCTCTTATGCTTGCATACTAAAAACTTGTATTTCGTCTGTGCTGACTTTTCAAAAAGTTATACCAATCTAATTTCCACATCTGTGAATTGAGAGTTTCATCAAAATCTTTCTATCACATATTTCATCTTTTCTTATTGTTTCCAGATCAGAATGCCTAATGCCATGTTCAAAATGTAGTGGAAAAAGATCAATACAGATCTTTTGTTTTCCTATTTACTTGAGAAGGTGAGCTGTGAACGTGCAGATGCAGAAGGAAGTACAGTCTCTTCTAAATACAAAACACATCAATATTACTGAGATTTTTAAACATGAATGGAACTTCCAGCATCTTGCCAACTGGGATGAGAAAAAGTGACTAAAAAAATTTTTTTTATCAGATTACACTCAGAAAGTTTTCTCCAGCATAAAAATGCGTGAGGACGATCATTGAAGTACAATAGGTTTGGTCAAGATCATTATCACTTAGTCATCTTCATAAGTACTATTTCCTGTAAGTTGTCCTAACAATGTCAGTTAGAGTATTTGTGGGCAAACATGCTAGTAGCTGGGAGGAGAACTAGGTCTTTTATTAATTATATATTTTTCAACTGCAGAAAAAAAAATGTTTGGAATTTCTTTTTGTTCAGAAATATAATATCAAAATAAATATAATATCTTTTTCGTTATATCCAATGTATATTTTTTCTTCTTAATAAAGTTGAATCTGTATATTTAATGTCCTTTGCATGGAAGTATGCTGAAAAGAAAGGATGCATCACTGAAATTTTCACATATTTATCATACAATATGGTGCTCATCAGCAAGAAATCTGCAATTAGCATTTTCTTAGCAGAAGCAAAGGAGCGCTAACTTTATGGTGACCCAAGGGATGCTATAATTTATTTTTAAAACATAAATTTGAAAACTTGTACCAATCCCTCTGGGTCAAACAGAAATAAATACATCATTGTATTTTTTCTTAAGCAATAACATTTTTTACCTAACTTTCACAGCTTCAGTTAAAAGCTGGTCTGTTATTCTTAATGAATCCAAAGTTCTAATGCAGAGCAAGGCAAAAATTAAAAAAACACATGCAGCATCGTCTTATAGTAAAGATTAGCTATTGGCTATTTCTCTGAGTTCAGTCAAAGTACCTCTTTTTGTTTTGATTAAAAGCCTCAGGATCAGGCTCAGCAGTTGCAGTAAAAAAAAATATGACATTTTTTGTGTTTTTTAAGATGTTTTCAGATGGCAGATGATAGTTTCTATTTATGTAAGAGTCCTAGCTCAGGTTTTTTTTTACATTAGACAGCTTTAGCAACTGATAATAGTTTTTGCTGTTACCTGCACTCATACAAAAGTAGAAGAGCATTACAAAAGAGTATCTGTTTGTAACTGTGGTGATATATTTGTAAATAATGCAACATTAATGAGTTTTGTAAATCAACTTACTTTTATGAAATACAAAAGATATTGGTTTTGGTTTGGTTTTGTTTGGTTGGTTTTTGGTGGTGTTTTCTTTTTTAATTTAATTAACCTGTCTACGTTACCCAACTGCAGAAAATGTAATAGACTGAGAAAGGATAAGCAGTGCTTTTGAAACTTCAAGATTAATGATTTTTTATTTATAGGTAAACTCTGTTTAGTTCTTTATTCACACCTGTCTTAACAAAGGCAAGCATGGTCCTTGCTACCTGCTCATGGAGAATCAGTTTCTTGGTACAAATTTGGAGTATCTATAGTAATACTGATATCACTAAAACCATTCTTTTATACTGCTGAACAGATTTATCTGCCCTTCCTCTAGGAAATAAGGAGTGAAACAACCAAGGGAACACCTGGGACCTCTCTTTTCTCCTCTTTTAATAATGGGAAAAGAATAAGTGAAAATTTCTCCTCTGCCACTGGCTCATCCATGCCCCTGTCCTGGACTCCTTAGACAGGATGAATTCCTCCTCTGAATGAGTCTGTGTTTTCAACTTAATACATTAAGGTCCCACCTAATTTTTTAGGTGGCAACATGCATTTGGCTTCAGTTATGCTTCTAAGGCTAAACTGAAGCTTTAAATAGCACACAATTAAAAACCTAGACACAGATTTGAGTTCTCTGAGTGCATTTGCACCTCCACTGTCACCAGGGCAAGGCAACATAAATGTATTTGAGCAGGTGACAGCTGCCTATTGCAAGTACTCTTGCTCTTAGCTGTTTTGAACCTCAGAGGAAAATGTTTATGGTCTCCCCCTTTTGCTCTGGAAGTTCTCAGGCTTCCTAAGTTTTACAAATTGTCAGGCAGTAAGAAAGCACATGTCCTCTGTAGTGCTCTAAACAATTTACTGTTACTGAGCAGCTAAATTAGCCTACGCCATGGATGCAGTGTGAGTTCACTTCAACCGATTACTAAGAATGCTGGTGATATTTTAAATAATAGAACAGCTAATAATTATTCAGAAACCATATATTGTAGTAAAATGACATGAGTTGTGCCCACAAATCAAAATTGCTAATCTGGTTCACATGGCCAGAAAAAAACCCGATCAAAAGCCTCTGCCGGAAACAAAATTGGCCTCCTGTCCTCACCATTAGTTTAGATCAATAATCGACAGGAGAGACAAAACTTCTCCTAGTGCAAAATATCTCACCATGCTGACCTTACTCTTCCTATTTATCCTCCCCTGAATGGTAAGGCCCCATGATGGCAGAGCAGATCACCTTAGCTACAGCTGGGCTGTGTGGTAACAGTGCCTGGGACTGTTGTCACTTTGGAGTGCTGGACCGCCTGCCTTGAGGCTCCCCTTTTGGCTTGCAGCTCACAGCTTCCTTCCCCTGGAAGGGCCTGATGGGGTCGGGTACATTCTAGCAGGAGGCCATGTGCAGCCAGCCCCCAAGAGAGGATCCTGGAGGTGCTCTTAGGTCTCCCAGCAGGGACGTTTCATGCTGAGCTAACGATTATGAACCCAGAGGCTGCCTGAGCCTTTCCTCACCTGACTGCATGTCCTGTGGTATGCCTGGTGCACCATACCATTTACAGTTGTATGCTTTTGTGCACTTTAATGCTGAATTTAATTGCATGACATTACATCATTTTTCCTTTTTGACTGCTGCCTTCTTGCCCATAAGTTATACGTGATAGTGAAGTTCCTGTCCTATTATTAGAAGATGGGAAAGACATCAAAGATGAAAGAGAAGGAGGCGATGAGAGATGACTCAGAACTTAAGATTTTTAAGTATTTTGAAAAATAGCTTCTGTGGTAAAACCTTTAATAAATATCTGATGCAATGCTGTGCAAATCACTAATGTTCCTCCATTTGCTTTAATATAGTCAGAGATGTGTTTGTCAAGATGAAATACATAAAATATATTTTCAGAAATGTTTTATCCTGACAACTATAATCTTAAATCAGGGAAAGCCAGGAGGGCTCTGAAAATGTTCATTCAAGTCCCTGTAAAAAGAAGGGGTTTTAATGAGCATGTTCCATTGCCCAGAAGAATTCCTGACTAGTAATTTATTCAATTAAAGAAAATGTTACTGTTCTCCCAGTTATGTTTTCTGTGAGATTTACCATCGCTGAGAAAACGTATTTTTCACCCTTGGCAAGATAATGGGTAAACCGCTTAATATTATATTCTGATAGTGGCTGAGAGGTGGACAATGCCTGTTCATTGTTGACAAAACACGATAATTTGATGCAGATACTTAGACACCCCCCCAAAAAATGCTACCAGTGTAGGTTAGACATCTCTAGGGTTGAATGGCAACTGAGAAAATGGTTTGAGAATTTTAATTTTGGAATAGAAGTAATTCTTTGTAGTGTACAAAACCCAGCAAAAGACAGTAACACTTATTACCTCTGAAAGCAAGAGTGGCTGAGATCACTTGTAATTCTGAAAATCAGGAATTAGTTGCCTAGGGTGGCCTGATGCTTTCAATGTTTTATAAAGTGCAGCTACTACCTATGCATGGCAGCTTGCTCCTTTAGAAATATCGGACTGGACATTTGGGGTTTGCGTGCGTGTCTTTGCACTGCCTTTGTGGTGCAGTATAGGCTACACTAGTAGGCATTCACACTCCTGTGTTTTGTGTAATTCCCACTTCATTAACTAGGACTTCGGTATTAAATACCTTTATTTATCCAGCCCTTAAATGCTTTTGAGGATCTAGCCCTCAGACACAGAGATGAGCACTATAAAAAAACACAAGAGGAAATCAATAATTCCCTATTCAGTGCAAGTTTTCATACTATGTAGGGACATATTGCAGGAGGACAATAAGGGAATAATGAAATGCTGTTGTTTCCTTCTCTGAGCAGTGGTCATCATCCTGTGCACAGAATAAAGCAAATGTCCTGTGAAGAAAATAACAGTATGTGATAACATTGTTGTTACTCTAATAATTTATCACAATAAGTTAGAATTCTGAGACTAAAATTAATCTGAACAAAATAATTCTGTGAACTGTGTATTTCTTGATTTAGTTTACTTTGGCATAGGATACGTATACATACATAAATGTTTACATCAAATAATGACTTTTTACACTAATAGCAGCATGTACTGAATAAGTAGCATCCTAGTTCACTACAGACATTTTAGGATGGCATAAGCTACTAGACAGTAAGTATATGTGATTGTATGTATCCTCAACTTCTACCCCTTTTTTCTACTTGTTTGTCTCAGAAATTTAAAAAAAAAAAACTATCTAATAGTCAGCTCTTCTGAGCTGCAGGAGTATGTCTTGTGCATTCATTCATTTTCAGAGCCTTTGGGTATTATTACAGAACAAATAAATAATGGCAAAGAATGGAAAAAAACCCAAGGTAGTTAAAAAGTGATAATTTTTGTAGAGTTTGAGCCAGCAGGAGTCTCTCTTGTTCTGTTCTTCACAGAGGCACATACAATGCTTCAGTAGAAAGGGTTTTCCAGCTGATAAAGAACAGTAAATTTTAATACATTTCTTACTGCAGAACTAATTACAACCATTGTAATACTGCTTACATGTATACATTTTCTTACTCAACACAAAAACTCAGAGCTGCAACATAATGAATGTGGTTTTGTTTCTCCTTTTTAATCTCAGCATTTTAAGGAAATCATCCTGATGCAGGCTATGTTAGTCATAATCATACCTGCTGTTGCAAGGAGAGTGTACACTGAATGTATAACTGAAGCACTGAAAAATATCCTTTAGGCTTTTTGTTTGTTTGAAGGTGCATAATGTATATAATAGGAAGTGTTAGGATAGTACTCTGTTGATAATAAACTGATATTAACAAACTTCCAAAATGTTGCATATGCATTTGTAATTACTTTGGCTATTTATATTTAAGCTGAAAATGAATAAAATAATAAAAGACATATTAAGAAAGTGGCTTTTCTCATTTTAGACAGAAAACCAAAAGCAAAAATAAAAGTTATGCTTAGTAAAATTGCCATATGTATAATTTTATACAGCAATTTTGAAAAATCGGTGCTAAATTTTTTTTTAAAGATGCTTTTTACGTACAGTTTGGAAAATCTTAAAAAATTTGGAAACTTTTTAGGAAGATTTATTAACTTATACCAACTTTTCTGATCATTTGTGGATGGGGAAGTGAATTCTTAGGCACTTATTTACGGGGACAAGTTACTGGGGGATTTTCTAAGCTTTTGTTGTTGTTGTTCCCCAACAGGTTGTGTGAGAAACCCAGACCTTTGGGAGGAAAAAGGGTATAACCAGGGAAAATACAAACATAATTACTATTCAGAAAGGATATCGAGCCTGTTAAGGCCAGAACATGCAACATAATGTCAATGAAATTGGCTTTCCTGAATGTGTATACCCAGCAATGAATCTTTAAACAGAATATAATTCCCCAATTAAATAATGACCAAAGAGAGAGAGCCCCCACACTTTTTAAAATAAGTTTGTGATGGAAGCAAGGGACAGGAGATTGACAGGAACACAGACTTATGACTATAATGCTAGGAGATGGCATTACAGTTACAGCCATGGTAGCGCTGCATGAGATTGTCGAGGGGCAGACATAGGGCCATCAATGAGCAGAGAGAAGTAGTATATGCTTGTCTTAGCTTAAAGACCAGCTCTCTGGAAGCCTCCAGTCTGTGTGCATCATGCATCTGATGAAAAACCTTTTTATAAAACGTTAAACTGGGGTTTGAAACATGTAGGAACCAGACTGGTATATTTTCCTTCTGCAACAACTCAATACCTGAGGTGCCTCATCTGGGTGATCCAAATACCATGGGCACCATTTTACTGTTGTTCCTACCTGTATCCACCATGTTTTAATATGAGTCAGCACACAGCCCCTTCCTTGCAGTATGTTTTCTCCCAACCTGACACCCCTTTCCCCTACCTCTTCAGAGCTGTAGAACTCACAGCCACAAAAACCCCCTAAGCAGCGTCAGGGAAGACATACAACTATTCAAAGCAGTCACACGGAGGAAAATTCAGAGTACATGTGCATAGCTGATTAACCAAGTTAATTGAAATCCTGTTATGCCAGCCTTGATTCCTTGAATAGTTAGCACTGCAAAAGTCACAACACCCAGGAAGTGTCAAGTAGTTAGCAAAAGAACAGGTGTTCATGTCAATGTTAGCATGAGGAGGAAAGTCAGAAGCAGACAAGTTCTCAGGTTCCCATTTTCTGAATGTTCACCTCTGCTTTGAATGTCGCCCAAAAAGTTTCAGACTTTTTTTTTTTTTTTTNTGTGCATGATCTCACTACGAAATCCACTATTTGTCTAAATGTATAGATGAGCCAAAGAAGTACCCCATGGAAAACTTCTATGCTTAATTTTATTCAACTAGTCACATTTTGCATGAGCCATGAGAATATCAGATAAGACCAGAAGTAACTTCCTAGATGCATTTCTTTGCAATGCTTGATATTCCCTTCCAAAGGACACTCTACTTTTCATTAACCTGTCTACGAGCATGTCTTATTTAGTAGAGACTAAAGCTACTTATGTTTAAATCACTCTTTTCATAAGAAAGAAGTAAAGAAAAGATACTGAAGGATTTCAAGCTGTGGTCAAAAGTATTTTTTTGGATGTAAGGCATAGAGGCAGTTTTGGTTTGGTTTGCATTTTAAAGAATGACAAAGAAGCTGTATTACAAAACACTTGACACTCATCCAGACATTTGGGACTTATTAAAACTAGACACATCCCCAAGCTTTTAAGTGTCCATGTATATGCATTATAGACCGATTTACAGTATATATTTTAATGTAGATTGTAGACTATACAAGTGCTAACTGAAGAGAGCTATCATGGTCTCTGATGGACTGTCTTAATAAACACACTAAGCATACACTTTAAAGTACCACATCAGTTTAAAAATGAATAAAAGACAGTATAAATTCAACTTGATCCCAGTGGTAGTAAGCTTTGTAGATCTAGCATCAGGTATAATTTTGTCTGCCTTCATGCAGTTTGCAGGATACACAATTACTGAACTGCCTGTCTTATTTGCCTTTGCCCTTTGGGTAATCACTATCATTTTAGTGAACTTCTGACTGTACTCCAGGGTATAGGCAATGAAAACCAATATCAGATGCATACAGTATTAGACAACCTTATTGCAGTGCTGCCATCACACATCATTACTATCAATTTGACCTTGTCAGCATGCTGTGCAATATGTTCTTTGCTTTAGGTTTTATTACTGCTATTCTCACTGTCTGCAGTGATCTAATTGATCTCAACAGTACACTCACCCATAACTAGAATAAGTCCTCCGTCTTCAGGCATATTATTGTAGTGATTTCTTGTATTTTTCCAGAGCTCATATCTTAGCAGACCCGTTATGTGCATTATTATGCACTGTAATGTCTTTTGCCTTTTAGATAAGATCTTGCACTCCCTGTCATTCATTCTCCTTTAACATGAGTAAAGATCTTATTAGGGATGCATACTTCATCCTCTGAGATTAGCTGCTGTCAATGCATTTATGCCACCATTTGTTCCAAAAATGTTGTAGGGAAAATGCTATTCAATAAACGTATAGTTTTTTTCATGCTTATTCAACATATTAAAATGGTATTCAGGTCACTGAGTTAAATGGAAGAGTCCTTGAGACTAGAAAACCACAATGCTTTCCAGTTCCAGTAGCAGCATCATGAAGAATTACATGAATTACAGATGGAAGGCTTACAGAATTACAATACATAGTTTATCAGAGAGATTTCAGCTTGTGAAATTGCAAGGAAGAACTAGGTTAACTCTTACAGCATTTGGAAAACTTTTCAAGGGATTGATGAGGCAGCCATTTTGTTAGAAACAAAAATCAACATTTGTTAAACATCTGTTTGAATAGTGAGAGGGAAGAATGGAGAAAGCTGATGAAGGAGAGATACTGACATAGCTAAAAGAGAGAGAAGGTTTTAAGAATCAAAGCAATAAATGCCGGTGGCATGGAAAGAGTTAAAATAAGGAATAGAGAAAGTTATGATAGCTTTGGCATTAAAGGGTGAGCTTCAACTCATTTACTTTAACCATGTCAAAGCCAGGAATTTCATCTAATGAAGTCGCCTAAGCTGCCTCAATAGTTTGTGGAGTGGGCTATTCCAAGGGCTGGTTCATGTCTTCTCTGAGACAAGTGTTGTTAAAGAGGAAGAATTAGAGATGCTTTGTTCTCATTCTCCCTTTCTGCAATGATAAGAATTTGAACTATCTGTCAAACTTTTACACGGCTTCAGTCAGGAGAGATGCATTTCCCCAACAGTATCAAGATGGTTTTCACTCTTAGAGCAGTACAGCCTGGCAGGCAGGAGCACCTGGGATGATGCAGCAAAATATGACACAGAACTAAGACAGAGACAGAGATTAAACTTAGCACGAAGCTGACCAAATAAAAAAAAAAAAAAAAAAAAAAAAAAAAAAAAAAGGAAAAAAAAAAAAAAAAAAAAAAAAAAAAAAAAAAAAAAAAAAAAANGTATTTTGGTTCCAGAAGAAATATCATGATTTCCCATGAACTGCCTTCTTTCCTTTGAGATCATGTATTTTGCATCCAAATCTCGTATGAAATAATTTGGTAGATAAAGGTAACTTACCAATTTTCCTCTTGCTTCTAGAGACAGCAGCTTCGTAACACCACGACTTGCCAAGGACAGTAGGAAGACTTAAGCCGTACTGTCTGTATATTAAATGCTCTTTATTCATTACCACTTTTGCAGTACCACAAATTTGTTTGCCAAGCTTGAAGAACATGAGGAAAAAAAATTGCAATAATGGCTGAAAAAGGAAGAAAAATATTCGGTTTTGCAACAGCCAGTGTCTTACAAGTATGTGAATCCTCCTGTGTTTCCAAGGCAAAAATAAATTTGGACTCTTCCTTTTTGTTTGTTTGGGGTTTTTTTTATTGTTGTTGTTCTTTCTAAAGTAAGCTTTATTTCCAGGTGGAAAGACCAGACTAGGTAATGAAGAGACTCCTAAGAAACAGGAATAAAGCAATAACACAAGAACTGTAACGCAGGAACTTGACTCCTTTTGGCCTTATTTGAAATGTGTAGTATTTCATATTTTATATCATTCATACAACAAAACATATAAAAATATTGCCACTTCTGAAAAGTAAAAATTAACATTGTAATAACAGATGAATTAATTTCATAAATATATTTCTAAATAATTCTTTCAGACTGCTCAAATACATCCACTGTTAAAGTAATGTTTATTTTCAGTGCAGCCTAGTGCTCTAAAGGTTGAATCCTTTCTCCTAAATAGAGACTCCACCACTGTGTTTGTGGAATGCAGAGTAACAAGGAGTGACTCACAGCCTCCAGAGTCTGGGCCTCATACCAAGCTGCTGCACAACAGTGTGACAGATGATCTATAACACATTCAGCATAGGAGGAAGCCTAGATATATCCAAAATCTGATGTATTTCTTGCTTCTAAATCTACATGTTTTTAAATTAAACCAACATTTCACAGGCTTAAAATCACTAGCAACTTACAGCCTTAAATTGAAACACCTCATAAGTGTAACATTATTTATCAGAAGACCATTCCATTGATAGAAAACTTGCACCTGGAAAATGGAAAAAAAAAATCATAAAAGGATCAAACCCATAAACACAAGTAAAAAAAAAAAGAACGTAACTTGCTACAGTAAAGCATTTTACACATACTTTCAAGAAGCTTCCATACTGACGAGTTTTTCGAGTGCACCTGTATCCTTAGCAGTTACGTTATCCCTATCACTATAATACATGGTATATTTTGTATTTATTTTTTAGAAAACCACACAAACAAACTTTTATCATACTTTTATTGATTAAAATTTTGCATACATGGATCTCTTCAGTGCTGCAGCATAATATATTAATTTATAGATTATAACTGGAACAAAACTACGAGAGTGCCACTCATATAAGAAGCTAATTTAGACACAAAAAGTAATTTAGGAGGTGCAAAATAAATTCTGTTGTAGATGTAGTCTGTATGTTCTATGCTTTATTTAGGTAACTGATGCTTTTCTAATGTAATTTCATTAGTCCTGTTGAGAAGCTGCATAAAGAAGCATACATCTGTGTCTTTAGCTCAATAAATCATTCTCTAGTTGAAAATAAATGTATTCTATGATGGTAATTAATTTTATCTTTCAGGGTGTAGTTACAATTTTTGACTAAATAACTGTTACTTGTACTAATCATTATAGGTTAAAGTATTATTTGGGTCCCAGTAATTTACAAGGTAAAATAAACTAAGTGGTTTGTGAAGTTGTATTAAGTTAACAGAAGTTCAATTAGATATTGGTATGCCAAAAATAATAACATTATATTTATTTAAATAAACCCACCAAAACCAGACAAAATCTAGCAACAACAACAACAAAAAAGAAACTGATGGAAAGTTAAAAAAATAGATTATTTGTGAATGCTTGTTTGAATTGCAGATGTTTTTTCTCTTCAATTTGGATCATATATCTTTCAGTCACTAAGAATGAGATTCCTGTAAATTATGTGTTTGGAGGAATGGTTTTGTATGGTTCACTACTATATTTCTAAGTGGAATAGCTTACATTTACAGACAAAGGTTATTACCATAAAAGCAAGTACATCTGTTGTTTGTCTGTGTCCACATTAGTGTGCTTGGTAAGAGCAGTAGCAAGGTTTCAAAGTAAATCTTCTGGACATCCTTGAGCATTGATTCAGTTGGAAAGGGATATTCATTAACAAGATTGATCGATTTTGGAGGTAACCACAACATGAGATCTTCTCTCAGCTATGCATCAGATGCACTCAAACTGCTGGAGCAGATCTAACTGTTTGAACCAATGATCTCTCCTGTTGGACATCTCCATATCATAAGGATGATGGGGGCATTTATGCATTAAACTAAATCTAACCTGGAAGAAAAACTATATATTTTACAAAATATTGCGTTTATTGTAAATGTAGTCCCTTTACCTTTGGTATTTTGATCTAGAGAGCCTCATCTGTGGTATAAAATTGATTTCTAATGTGGACATAGTATTTTTCATGCACTGTTTATTATTTACTTCTCATCTAAATAAGACAAAGCAGCCAGAGGCAGAAACAATTAAATGTAATTGGTCACCAGACACCAAGAACATGTAATACTGACTGCAAATACTTAAACTGAATAATTTGTGAAGAATTCCAGAAATTAATTTTCTTTACCCACACTAGTTAGTAAATAAATTTGAAAAATAATTCTCCAACACATGCAGAGAAACCAGAATAATTTTGCAGTGCTTTATTAAAGGGAAAAAAACAAAAACAAAAAACCAAAAAGACAAATACTTGATTTAGTTGTAATGGATAATTTGGGCAGATCTCCATTTCCCTTAAATTACAGGAGTGTAGCTGATGTCACCACTCTACAAATAATTACTGTAGATGGGCAACCAAATGTGGTTTCTGCACAGGCACTGAACTGGAGTTGCATGTAGGAGGCATCCAAATAAATAAAAGTTGCAGAGGACAATACAAACACAAGAGGCTGCAAATTCGCAGGGCTTCCTACTAAATACACCGGAATAACTGGAAAAAGCACCCCTCACCCTGCATAATATACCCATGAGGGTGGGAGGGGGAAGGGGAGTGGCAAATAGCACGAAAAGATCAGGCACAAACGACGAAAATTGTAGAAGAAATAAGACAAGACATTGCACTTCTGACTTACATTGTCAACGAACTCTCAAAGCTGATCACCTTAATGTTAATTAACTATGGATCACGATGAACCATAGTCACCATAGATGTGGTGTCATATACACGCAGCTAATTCAGACTATAAGTATTGAAGTCACTTTGTACACTTTGTGTTTACATTTTGTTAGAGACACTGATACATTTTGTATCAATATTGATGAATTTTTAATGTGTAAGAACTAAGTGTTAGCATGAAGTGTGCTGTTAATTAAATTAATTTAGTAGGGATTTGTTTTGAAGACTTGCCTTCTCTTCCAAGCATTACCTTCTAATGCTTCTAAGCATTGTCATCACAGCAATTGATTTTTTTCTTTCTTTCTCTCTGTGTATATACATATATATACAAATATATTCTCTTGCAAAATAATATATAATTGTTCTCATTTTTTGATTTATTTTACACTCAGATGTAAAGAAATAGAGGAATTTTTCATAACAAAAGAGGAAAACTGAAGCTGTATTTTATATTTCTTTTGATTTACAGGTAGATTATCACCTGTTATGCCACATCATAACATCTAAAATCTTAGCACCTGCTATTCCTTATCTTGCATTTCCACTTTATTTCCTCTTGACATGATACAGATTAGCTGTCTCTGGCAAATTGGCTAACTAGAGAGTAGCTTTTGAGTTTTCTGTGTCTTTTGGCTTCTTTATATCAGAAGTCAAGTCAGTGCAAGTACTCATGCAATTACAGTGAGTTCTTATTGTTTTCTTATGGCTTAAAGGGACATAGATGAAACTTTTCTCCGTCTTGGCTCTAAAAAAACCCAGAGACTTGCTCAAGTTATTTACGACATATCAATGAAAGCACCTTAAGTATTCATGTTTTTTGTTAAAAAAATGGTTTTACGATTACCAGTCAGACAGTTATTCAAGAAACATCACTTTTAACTCAAAAGATGAGATATAGTTTGTTGATTAATGAGCTGATTCTGGGTCCTTCATTCCCGATTCACTGCTCATACATTCAGTATTTCTCTAAAGCCTCACTGTCTATTTCTTTATCCTTCCCTTTAAAAAAAATCTAAAAATAAATTGGTTCTTCTCAAGAACAAGAGAAGACTCATCTTCTCCATGCCACACTTTGGGAAAGAATGATAGTTAACATGTACGACCGAGTTATTTCCTTTACAGCATAGAAAAAGAATCTCAAACAAGCTGAAATTAATTAATTAGATGTAGTAATGAAACATCTACATCAAGGTACACAGAGACAAAAATATTCTTTATTCATTGTCTAGTAGTTTTATTCATTTTGTGATCTGTAGTCAATGTTTTAGATGGCAAAATCAGGAATGGTCCTAAAATTTTGATTCTTTTCTTGGTCCCTTATTTTTTCATTCACTTCTCTGTCTCCCATAACTCAGCAATTCTTGACTTCTGTTAATTACCAGTCCACTTGACACAGCTCTGAAACACAAAGCCAGAAAGAAAGGAACTGCGTTAGAGACATTTCCTAATGTTTAATGAAAAAGGTATCCTGATGAGGACTAGCTTTCTGCTTAAAACATTTCAGTAAAAGGCAAAAAGTAGGGGAAAAAAAAAAAAAAAAAAAAAAGAAAGCGTAGTTTATAGAATTGTACTATGCTTCCATACTGCAGATAGTGGAGAGGTGATGAGGTCCCAGAACAGGTACAAGAATAAGCAATATAAAGTTAGCTAGGATAAATTAATGAAGATCATTTCAGCTGGTATCAGTTCCACTGAAATTCTTGTGCTTAACATTCTTAATGCTTGGTGCTAGGATTTCAAGGGTACCAAACACATGGGTGTGCAAAAAGTTCTTTTCAGATATGCATCAGATTAACAATTACTACTTCACTAATTATATTGTTATCAAGTTACACATGTTATTGTTTTATATATTCATGTATTCAATAAAATACTTGTAACAAAAATTTATTACATATATATCAGAAACAAAGAAAACTGCATATCAATGCCTTTACTAATGACAGATAAAATAATGCACTGAATAAAAAAAAATCAAAACATAACAATCATTCATTTTTTTTTCTTTTGAACATGCTTTTTAAATCAAATTGTCAATGAAGATGTTCTCACATTTTAGCCAGTTTTACCCTTAAAAGTTACATAGGAAATCTCACCTGAACATAATAAATATCAACTGCAAACAGTTTATCAGAAATTTAAATAGAATGTCAAAAATTAAGACAATTAATTGAAAAGCACAAACATAAAGCTAAAATACTTGATAAATATTATAAATCAGATATTAGAGGTAGAAATACTAGATTCTTGTCTTAGTAAATGGAGAAAAAGCATACCATGACACTCTAGAAAGGTTAATTTTTTTCGTCCCCAAATAAGTTTCCACCTCGGCTCAGAAACATTTTTCTTCTCAGTAGATTAAATAGAGAGCCTAGAGTGGCTTGCACAGTACAACATATTTCTTTAAGCTATGTAGGCTTTAGACGCCTAAAGTCATGTGAAAAGAAGTATCTCCTAAGTGCCTACAATTTTCAAAGTGCTTGAGTTGCAGCAGAAAACCTGGGGGAGTTTCATCTAGTGATTACTACATAAATATAAAGATCACGAAAGACTGCATAGCGATTGTTAAAATGAACATGACTTTGAAATGTAATACTTTGTTTCACTGTTTTGCTCTCTACCAAATCAAGAAGTTCATACCATATTACCATATTGCCCTTTATTCTATAAACTGATGATTTACAAGGAAGAAAAGAGTTCAAAGAATAGAAGTTTGAAACAGAGTTGTTTAAATAACAAAAGCAATACTGTAATCCACGAAGAAGACTAAAAGAAGAGAAAAATATTTCCTAGAAACTAAACAAATGTATCAGTAACAGGAATTTAATAAATGTCAGGGACTAGTGGTAAATTACTGCAGAAATTGAGGATAACATCTCAGACAATCTGGGCAGAAAATGCATATTGCAGATTCTTCTTTTTGAAGAACTGAGAACTCGGTAGCAGTGGGGTAAAAAAAATGAAAGCCTAGTGAAGTGATACTGTGGAAAAAAACAGATGTTATCAAGGCATTGGAAATGTCAGCTGCCTGCTCTCTCATCTTCTCAGGTGCAATAAAGAATTCTCTAGACAGCTTTGCACCCTATATCCTTGATATTATTCCAGCCATCTGGAAAATAATGATATTTTAGAATGCATTATCAAACTTAACCCAGAAAGAAAGGCTGCATAAAAATTTTCATGTCAAGTGACAGTGGGACATATTTTAATTTTCTTTTTAAATATAGATGCAAATTAAAAGTTAGTGTAAATATTTTTGTAGATTTTTGCCGATTTAAAATCCTAAACATACACTCATTGCATATTTTGAATTTTTAAAAGATTTTCAAATATATAGTGATATGAGAACATCATTATACCTAAATTTTAAATCTTCTTAAATGATATTTGTGACTGAATATACATGTTGTCTTCTAATTTGATAGAGAGCTAGAACTTTTATTGGCATATGAATTTGGATTATTTATGCTATGCAGTCTGTCACCTTTGAAGCATTCATGTCCTTATTTCAAGCAGAAGATTCCACTTCCAGATGTACCCTGAGAGAAAAACAATAATGACACAACCTACTAATAAGAATCCCAGGTAATTTATTTTTACTCAGCACCAATGCTTTGTTGAAGTAAATTATTATACCACTGCTTGATCTAGATTATGGATTTAGGTAATTGACTGACTGTAGATTTAGGTGAGTGACTCAGAAATTGCTCAGGAAGCCTTCTTTGGATATTCTAATTTTACTTTTTTTTTTTTTTTCTAGTAGTAATATGTTTTTTCCCTTCTGTGTTCTGTTAGACTTTTAAAGAATTTAGATTTTGACTATGACAAAATTATTGGCAATTGAATAAATTAAAAGAATTAGTTCAATATAATGCAGATATTAAACTATTTTCATCTTTCATGCTGCTAATAAAATGCTTTAATATCTCTGATCTTCAGTGAAAAAATCCTGTAATCTAATGGAAAGAAGAAACAGCTGGGGCAATGAATGATGTATAGTAGTTGGGGCTGTTTGGCTTGGACAAGAGAAGGCTAGAGGAGAGATGGGAAGGGACTCTTATCAGGGAGTTTAGTGGAAGAATGAGGAGTAATGGTTTAAATTGAAAAAGAGTAGATTCAGACTAGGAAGAAATTATTTATTGTGAGGGTGATGATATGTTGGAACATGTTGGCCAGAGAAGTTGTGGATGCCCCATCCCTGGGAGTGTTCAAGACCAGGCTGGATGGGATTTGAGCAACCTGGTCTAGTGGGAGGTGTCCCTGCCCATGGCAGGGGGAGTGGAACTAAATTTTCTTTAAGGTCTCTTTCAATTCTAACCATTATGATTCTATGATTTTTGTAGCTTTATAGATTTTTTTTCCCCTGATGTTGAAAAACATTTAACATGAGACAGTGCTCTTGTACTATCCGCTGTGCCTTGGTTCAACAGGTGGGGTCCATTTACAGTCTGATCAATGATAGGCATGCTGGAAAACCTGGTAAAGCCGGAGCATTTGTCTCAAGCATGGGCCTATTGTTTTGTGTATTCTTTAACTGTCAGGAAACACAGTTTAGGTCTGTGTTGGCTAGCAGTCTTCCAGCACATAGATAAGTTTCAGGGATCAGAGAGGCTGGAGATTGTCTCCCATATGCAGTTTGGTGAGGTCCCGTTGGGTTGGGAGAAAGAGCCTTAAGCACAGTATCTCAACCCTGACACTTCTCACAGAATAAAAATTGTTCTGTTTTGTTTACATGGATTCTATTCTCCACGGCTGACAGGAAAGACATATTCATTTCCTGGACTCAACCAAAAAAACCCCACATTTTATCTAGTGAACAGGCTATGCAATCAATACAGAGGTATTAAAAAAATGTAATAGTAGCAGGTATGTAACAATTTGATTGCATGTAGCTTCCATGTTTTTGTATTAAGCATGTCCAGAAAGAAAAAAACCCTTACAATTCTTTCTGAAATAGAACAATCCTTTGATTACATTCTAGATACAACTTCCTTTTTGTTTGTTTGTTTATTTTTTGGCTTTTATTTTATTCCCTGAGTGGTCTATTTGTATGTGGTACACAAAAGCACTACAACCTCCACACTGGTATTAAATCCTACTGAGATAAACACAACAGCCTGCTTTAGTCAAGGAAAGAATATAGACTGATTATTTTCTTTTTCAACATAAGTTATAATTCTGTACCTGACTGACTACCCTGTTAGAAGAGAGAGTTCTTATAAGAAATTCATCCCGTGTGTGAAAGGTCAGATTCAGAGGCTAAGTGTTCTACAGCAAGCCTCTAGGCTTGTTGTTGCAGAAACCCAGAGGAGAAAAAACATGTTCAAGTCAGGCAATAATGGGAAAAGAGAAATGAAAAAAAAAAGCTCTGGAGGAAAAAGTAATACTCACCTCTGTGTTCTCAGAGGAAGACCAGTCAGGAAGAAAAAGATCCAGAGAAAGAAAATCTCTATTGTAATAGACTTAAGTGTAAGAACCTGTATCACACAAAGCAAATAATTTATATAAAAAACACAACAAAACAACTAATTCTATCGCCCAAAATGATTATTGCAATATCTTATAATTATCCACAAATTAAACTGCAGAAAAGAGTACTTAAAGACCCCGAAAATATTAAGCTAATAGAAAACCACAGTGGAATTGTCTATACAACCTAACTTTGCCTCAAAATGATGTTATGCAGTAATGATTAACTTTTATTTGTGGTCTTGAGTGAACCTGAGGACTCACTGTATTTGTGAAAACACTATTTCTTACCCCCTCACACTCTCCATGGGTAGCCATGACTAAAATACAGCCTAAAATGATAAAATTTGAACTTCTGTGTGGAGCAGAGAAATTGCTATCAGCTGATACTTGTCATATATATTTCATTGTAGATGCAAAAAAATAAAAAATATTTCTCTTTAAAAAAAAAAAAAATAAAAAAATGTGTTCCTATCAGTTCTCAGACTTGTCATTTTACACTCCCTCTTTTCTCTCATCCTCTCAGCCCTAGCACGGATAATTACTTTATGGAGTAGAAAACTGGTATTCAAGGATGTTTCTCACTGCTACAGTCAATTATCCAAAGAGAGAAGGCTGGCTTATATTATTGGCTCCTATAGAAGCTTGAGGTGGTTTTGGAATGGTGATAGGACATGTCCAATGATACTTGTGCATGCCAGCTGCGAACCTGCATACTTTAAAAATAACATCCTGATTCATAATGAAACAGAAAAGAGCCAAAGGAATAACAAGGATGATAACCAAGTTTCTTACATATGAGTAAGTTTCCTTACTACTGCAGTTAGTCTATCTGCCACCCTAAGGATGATAGTAGCACTTATCAGAATTAAATTACTGAGAGTATAAACAGTATAAGAGTAGCTGCCAGTCAGACTAGTAAAAGCTGGTCGACTGCAGTCAGGCTCTTACAGGGCTTACCACGTTATATGCCCTGAGCCAAGGTCACATCACTTTGCTTTCTGACATTATGAATTACTTATTTTCTTACCCTTATAAATGCAAAAGACTTTACCATGATTTCTCTGATGCCATAATTATATAGGTATGTAGGAGTTAAAACCAGTCTATGCACAATGCAGTTTAATTATTTCCTAAATATAAGACTAATTTCTAATCACTTATACTGAATGTAGTACATACTTGACAGCTATTAATCTGTACAGTAATTAGCATTAGTCTTGAAAACCGAAGGTAATGTAAAAGCTTTTGCTGAAATATATAAAGTTCCAATGGTTTGTAATTAACAAACAGCTTCAGTTTCTGATAAATAATTATCTCTATTATTAGAGGTTGTTCCTAATTACTGTGAATGAATAAAAATGTGTTATGCGGTCCAGGTCATATAGCAATATTTTTGACACAAACATTTCTTCTATGTGTTAATTTTCTCCTTTTTTTTCCCCTTTTGTCAATAAATTTCTGAAATATCCTTCTTTCAACACTGGCAGGAAGTTTTAATTTAGTCTAGGTTATGAACCACCATATGAAAGACAGGAAAAGAAATGATATTGCTATTGTTAAAAGAATAAACTAGAGTCTTGTAAATAAGTTTGCACTCTGGAATATAATTTCATATGCCAGAATTTAAGAACTGTCCTGATACTGAAGAAAATCTTAATTATTACATAATTTTTGAATGAAATAGCATAACTGTCATTCTGCTGCTATTAAAAGCAAAATGTGGGTGCAAATCACCATGGGTGTTTGAAAGCACATTTAGAAGGCAATTATTATTATTTTGAAGGTGTTCTGTGATGGAAACAAACTTCTCCAGTAATTTATATGTAATTCAGGTTCTAGCCACTATCTTCATTGAGAATTGCAATCTCATATATATGCTCATATATATGAGCATATATCCCATATATATCTCATATATATGCTTTGATTATATAAATCGTATATATTTTAGATAAATAGACCATATATATACCTGTACACGTGACACTATTTCCTTTAGTAACAGTGTAGCACTCAGGAACTATTATTTTGTATCAGTGATCAAGACTAAACAAAGTAAAAATTATATTGCATTGAGAAAACATCTGTACATATGCGAAATCAAAAATTGTGTGCATGATATTATATATTGACTTCTAACATTGAAATATTGTACTTCAGGCCTGTTAAGGTTAACCTTAACACCACACACCATTTCACCATACAAAAATACATTGCCACAGGTGTTCTTCCTTTTATGTTGCTTTAATCAGACTGGTTTTATGTGATAACAAGCACTACAGCTGAAAACTATGAATAATTTGGGGGTCTGCATGAGGAGGCTGAAGTCAAAATGATGAAAGTGTAGCCCATAATAAAGAACTAACTATGCTGCAATATTTTAGAAGGCAGAAAAACTAGTAAAAATAGACAACTAAGGTGGACTGCATAAAGTGGCTTCTCATAATTTTAATTTATCTCAAATTTTATTTTCTTAAAAATAAGGCTCAAACCAAAGTGAAGGTATTTATGTTACTACATGAAAAATCAAATCTACTTAAAATTCCTTCTCTCTGTCATGACCTTTATGTTCAAATTTGACTAAGAAATTGAAAGAATCTACCACTTTTCCAAACAAATAATTTTTCTTATGTCAGTTCATCTATAAAAGTAAAAGTAAAGTTCCCCCAGTGTACCGCCTACATGTTTTTAAGTGACATTTGGACTTTCTTCTACATAAAAAGGCATCAGTGTTGCTGGAATTCTGCAGCACGAGCTTTATGACATGACATCTACTATCTTGGACAAGAACTGGAAGATTAAAATAAAAAGAACACATTATAGATTACAAGATTATAGAAAAAATATAGAAGACAGAGGAATACTGTGCTGTAAAATATGTGGCTTCATTTCACAATGTTATAAGGAGTGCCTCTGTTTGGTTTGTATGCAATATCAGAAGTCCTGTACTCATCTCAGTTTCAGATAAAGAGAATACAAGACATTTCAGGAAAAAGAAGAATAAGTGGATAAGTGTCTTTAAGGATGTTCATATTTTGCACACAGAGATGTATTTTTTGCCTGTAAACATATATCAAACCAGCTACAGATACAGAAAATATGTGAAAGCATTTTAATTTTCTTTGTAAGTTAGTCCTTCAAAACAGTGAGTAATCTCCATGTATTTGAAATACTTTCAGCACAGATCAGAAAAAAAGAAAAAAGTACATAGACAAAGACAGGCTGTTAAATTGTTTACTTCAGAAGGAAATTCTTAGAAAAAGGCCCTAGACATTACAAAGAAATGCTTTGAGGGAAATGTTAATGTTTAACTTAAAAACCGGTAAATTGTTTTTCTCCTTAGGAGGAAAAATTATCAGTCCCACCTTAGTAAGTAGAATGAGAAAGACATTCAGGAGCAAAGTTATCTTTTTTTATTCTGTAAATGGAGGTACCTTGCTCCCTCCACTAAATATATACGGAGCCTGATTAATTGGTAAATTTAGTGGCCTGAAGTTATATGCCAAAGTTGAGTAGAGTGTGATTCTTTGAGGAAAAAAGGATATTAATAGATGTAAAGAAAAAAGTGTTTTCTGCTTTCAGAACTACTGTTTTAAATACACATGTAACCTTAAATAGCTTTTACATGCAAGGTAGGATAAAACGTATATGTCATTGTTTCTCGAAACTAAATGCATCTCATTGCAGAATCAGGGCTATCCTCCTTTTACCTGTCATTATTAGTAGTAAAGTTTAGGAAATCACATACAAGGATTTTGGGTTTTTTAGTTAGTTACTTATACCTAAAAATATGCAAAAAGTCAAAATTGTAAATTACTTTGAAACATTTTTGAACTAGAATAATGGGCAATGAATTTTGACCTTTTGCAATGACTGGTGCTATAAGAACAATCTCTTAAATACAGCTACATTTGATGAATATAAAATGCTTTCTAAGATTTCTGAACCAATGTGAATTTTAATAATTAATTACATAGAATTAATTCAATGTTCTTTTGCATTGAAAAAGTCATGGTTCAGACCTATTGTATATGGAAGTTAAATATGGCTTTCAGCTGAGATTTTAATGTTTTAGGGTGAATCTACTGCAATTTGTACGTATTGCTGTACTGTGACCTACTGAACAGAGAACAAACAAGAAACCTGTAAAAGATTCTGCAAAATGTAGTTTTATGCTCATGTAAGGTATTTTGTTTTCTTCTTTCAATTTGCAAACTTTGTCAGATGGTTTACAAAGTATTAAAATATAATCTTTTTTCTGTTTGTTTTATTCCATATTCAGTGCTACTGTCACATGATGGTACTGAGCAATCTCATTTCTCGCCAATACTGACAGGAGATAACACATTACACATTACACAAAGTATTCACAGTTGTTGGGCCTGGAGAAAAGAGAAGCGTGGTAGATGAACATGTCTTTGTCTTTCTCTTTATGTAAAATGGTGGCATAAGGAGTACTACACTGGAGTTTCTTAATATTACATAGACATCTGTAGTGGTGAGAGAGGAAAGGCAGTAATGAATTAATAATATAGATGCATTTTAGAATGGGTCTAGAGGACCCATGCGACATCTGCTGAAAATCCAGGTCACTGGGTTCAGCAGCATCTGTTTGAAGATGAGTATCAGTCCCTATGCACGATTTGAGTTCTTTAGGTCCCCCTTTTTTCCATCAGTCAGTTACTTGATTAAATTGTCATCAGTTTGGCTTCAACTATGAACAGAAAATTACAATATCCCTTTTGAAAAAAATAAATATATTCATCATATTTCCACTAGATATTTAGAGTTTAGATTTTTCTTTCAGCTTTGTTGAGTAACCATTTTTTTTCTAAAAAAAGGTAAGATAGGAAAATTGAAGCAGAAGCAAACAGTTAAAGTATTACTGATGCTTTGTATAACATGGTCCAGATTTTTTGAGTTTGATAAGTAGAGCAAAGTCTGCATTTATACATAATACAATGGAATCATACTGGTATTCTAGAATAATTGGTGTGTTGGGAGCTGCTGTAAAACTGCATTTATTTAGGGATAAGAACTGCTCTTCTTAGAGATAAGGAATATTAATTGGCCTGGCAAGTTTTGAAGAGCTAAAAGGATAATAGCACAGAACTCAGAGCCAATAAATAATCTTTCTATGCAACTTTCAACACAAAAACAAATCAGCACACAGTTAGAGATGTTATTGAATTTTATAAATACTGGGAGGTGCAGAACTGTAGCTGCCACTTAATCCTTGATGAGGCAATATTCTCAAAGTAACTCCATTACCATTAATGTATTTTCAGGGTGAACAAAGTCCATGACTTCACTGTCCATTTAAACATGTGAGAAACTTGAACTTAATAAGACATTCCACTGCTGTAATTACTGTTGTAATACTCAAGTCAAGCCAGTCAATGACAATAAACTTGTTTTTTCAGCTTGTGTTGATGCTTATATCTTGTAAAAAAATGGGTGAAAAAACCTAGCAAGTCTGTACTTGTTATATACTCTTACATGTTGTATCATCTCAGCTATTAAATTACTATATAGGTCACCCAATACAAGACAATGAGAATTAAAAAAAAAAAAAAAAAAAAGCATATGTGGTCTCTAGAGTTTTTTACCTTTCACATGACTTAACACTAACTTGTGCGTATAGTTAATTTGTTCTGATTATCTGACATACACTGGAATCATTCATGAGCCAGACACAAGTTTCAACTCTGGAAGTCCCTAACACATTATTTGCAAGAAACCAGTAGGGTATATGAGGAAATCAAGCAGTTTTAAAGCACAGCAGTGATCATTCGGATTTTTAGTTTACCAGCAACTGTTACACAGACTTACAAAGTAATTCCTTCATGTAGAGCTCAAAGGCAGAATAGCGCACCTGGTATGTAATGAGACATTCTGTCCTGTGGGAGAAAAAAAACCACACCAAACCAACCAACCAACCAAAAAAAACCAAAAAAACACACAAACCCACCATTTTTATCAAAATCATACAGCAAAGCCAAAAAAGAGTGCGTGTAAGGGGAACGTTTGCAAATCTCAGCAAATCTACCCACCTTGCTAGCAGTAGTTTTGTCCCTTGTTTCACTCCAGGAATTCAGTTACTTTCTTGATGCATCTGAGAGAGAATAGCAGTTAATGGAATACAAATCATCAAAGGTCAGAGGGAAACTTGGAGAAATAGTACAGTAATACATCTCAGCCACCAGCTGTGCAGGCAAACTATAAATGATACAAGGGAAGAGAGAAAACCATGTTCCCTTTTTTTCAGTGGCAGTGTACTCGAAGACGAAACAACCTACCTGCTGTTTGTATTTTTCTTCTAATCAGCAAGAGGACCCTGTAGCAGCTGTGCAAAAATGCCAGCTGTTGCACGTGTGCTTTTTCTTTTCCCTAATTAATTTTGTTTTGCCATTGACTGTGCTCAGTAATTCTGAGACCCTTAGAGCAGTCACCTGTGCAATCACATCTATCTCCATTATCATCTTCTCCCCCCTCCTCTCCTCCTTAGTCCACATTTCTCTGTTTTCTTCTGTTTACCTACTGCTTTAATCCTAGAATTGTTATTACATCGTATCACATTGCATTTTATAATTCAGTAAATCTGTAGATGTTCCTACAGTAACAAGAATGGTAGTTTGGCATTCCAATATAAAAGAAAATGTTTACTTCAATTTTTTTAGGTATTTTTACCAAGTTTTGTCTCTTAGTTATATGTATGATGTCAAGTGCCTTTTTCTTGACTTGTTTGTCTTTATGTGCCATTGCAGTGACACAAAGAAGATCCAAAAATCAAGGGTGGGATTTTTTCTTACTTATTCTAACATGAATGTAGGGATTGTGCATTCAAATCTGGCATAAAATCTCATCACAGACTGTCCATAGTTCTCACACTAACAATGTTTGCATTAGAGGAAGTTCAAAACTGGACAGTCTGATTTTACCAGTTTAAAAATATTCACACAAATTACCTTAATTAATCATTCCATACCTTTCATAAATTTCCTTTTCAAAAATATCTGGTTTTCATTATATATATTTATAGCTCACAGTTATCATCAAAGTGTCTGAATGCTTTCCTGGTATACCTGAAATACTGAAGAGTATTAATTATATCCCCATTTGCTTGCTTTCTTAAACGCTATAGCACTTATTGTGGCAAATATGACTGTAAGTTAACGCAATAACTAAATTTTGTTGGTTTCAGTATTATATGAAAACGTTTATATTTTTTGAATAATATTAACAAATACTGTGTAATTTTTTTTTTTCCCAGCTGTAACAATACGGTATACACACTGAAAACATTGGATAGATCTATAATAATACATTTAGTTTGTTCTGTGCTTAATGTCATTATTATGAAATTAATTTATTCTAGAATAGCTAAAGGAGGGAATGATTTAATATATAAAAAAAAAAACAAAACTACCTAATACAAATATTCATTAAAGTAATAATCCCAACTGGGAAATACAACAGAGGTGTTTAAAATGACATATATAGATAGGACGAAATGACATCAAAGGAATATATGATAATTCCCATACAGAAATAAAAAGACAGCTTTTAAAAGCTGTATATTGTGCTATATCTTCTATAGTACCCATCTGCTATAAAAGGTCCTAAAATACTTCATAATAAATATGTCAACAAATTTATGCAAAAAAAACTTTACATGTGTTCAACAAAACCTTGGTTTTTAATGAAAGAGAGGCCAAAAACCTATATTTCAAAGAATCAAAAAGTAACAAAAGCCCAGAAATGGGAGTTAATCTTATGATTGCTGGATGTTGCTGAATGTTGCAGTGTTACTTCAGTAAATATTTAGAAGCATGCTTATATTCAAGCATGAGAGATGTCTGAAAGAAATATTATAATTGACATTAAACAAATGGTGAAGTAGGGCCTGAATGTTCAAAATGGAGGGTTTTTTTTTTTGTTTTGTACAATGATAACAAAAATTTTCTATACTAAATAATGTGCTAAATAATTCTGAGAGGCTAAAATTTTGTAAATGTTATCTGAGGTAGTATCGGAAATAAAACCCAATTATCAGAATGCCTTTTTTTAGGATGTTTTCCAAAAGATATGTGCCATGCAAGTTGGTTAAAGATCAGAAGGTTCAATCCAGAATCCCAAGATTCTGAATAAGACAGAAAATAGCCATTTTCATGCAGTTTTTTTCATTTATGAAAAGTACACACGCGTTTACAGCTGTAATATGCCACCACCAAAGAGAACTCCTAATGTTAGAACTTTTGAAGAAAAGGAACATGATGAAGATTTTTTTTCTCATTAGAGGTTATTCGTGTCTTAAAGATAATTGAAAGTACGGAAGAATATGCTTATGCCAAACTTACTAGAATGAGCAGATTACTTATGAGACTCATGGCTTCTGTCAAAAAATTTAACTCATCAGATTGAAAGCAGATAAGTATAAAAATGTATGCCCATGACAGGTAGAAATGTTAGAAATAAAGGTTTTCAATGGGGTTTACTGTAGGTGGTTTAATACAAGAGTATTTTGAAACTTCAGTTTTTATTTCCCTCCATCTTACCCTAAAATTAATAACCGCGCAGATATCCATATTTTAAACATAATAAAAATATTTTTATGCTTTTGTCCTGTTGTTTACTATAAGAAAGTCAAAAGCTTTGCATAAAATTTATTAACCTGCATATTCTGGGTTGTTGAGCTAAAATCTTGTTCTAGAACTCTAGAAAGAACTGTAACTGTATCATATGAAGTGTAAAGGAGCATAACTTCCAGAGTGGTGAAGAAAACTTGTGGTCCTGGTCTTTTGAACACCAAAGCGCAGAGTTACTTAGGTGTAAAGCCTGATATACAGATATTTTTTGTCTATGGACTTTTCCAGAAAAAAATAGTTTAAAAAAAGTACTGCAGTGAAGGTAGAGATCAGAGTAATTTACTCTCACCCGATACGTTGGAGACCATCATGTTGCGTAAACAGTACAGCACTAGTGTAATCATGAAGCTGTGAAGGTGATCTGGCAAGTGTGCTTCACAGTGGCTTCAGTAGCCTTGTAGGCTCTAAGATTGTGCTTACACCCAGTGAGATTTTATAATTATCTGTTTTTCATAGCAGGAGAAGCTTGTCACGCTACCGGACATCTGCTTCTGCATGTTATGTTAGAACATAGAAGAAGAGGTAATATGTTTTCATTTGAAGAGGCACTTAGAAAAATGGATCTTGTATACATGATTTCATTTTCATCCAACACTGATTTTATCAGACCTCAGACATGTTTGTTCTTCTCTGTACTACATGCAGTAGAAGAGAAGTTAATTTTTTATGGACATCGTCATGTTTTGTCTTCAGTAAGAGATGGGTTTCTGTTCCAGATTTCAAATGAGAGTCTACTGAATATGGAAATTCATGTAATCTATTATTAAAATTTTGTGATCCCTGTGGAGAACAAGAATTAGATTCAACTGGACTTTAAATATCATCTAGTTCCAACTGCCCTGCCGTGGGTAAGGAAACATCTTACTAGATGAGCTTGCTCAAAGTTCCATCCAACCTGGCCTTGAACACTTCCAGGGATGGGTCATCTACAGCCTCTCTGGGCAACCTGTTCCAGTGCCTCACCATCCTCACAATAAAGAATTTCTTCCAAATATCTAATATAATTTTTCCTTCTTTCAGTTTAAAACCAATACCCCTTGTTCTAACTCTACACTCGCTAATAAGGGTTCCTCCCCATATTTCCTGTACTACACCCTCTAAGTATTGGGAGCCTTCTCTTCTCCAGGCTGAACAATTCCATACTCTCAGCTTGTCATCAGAGGTGAGGTTCTCCAGCCCTCTGATCATCTTCATGACCTTCCTCTGGACTCTCTCCAACAGGTCCATGTCCTTCTTATGATGGGGGCTCCTACGATGGGGGCTCCAGTCCTGGATGCAGTACTGCTGGTGGTGTCTCACAAGAGCAGAGCAGAAGGGCAGAATCACTTCCTTCAACCTGTTGGCCATGCAGGTTTGGTGCAGCCTAGGATGCTGTTGGCTTTCTGGGCTGAAAGCACACATATTGTCTTATGGTGAGCTCTCTACTCCCAGATCCTTCTCCTCAGCGCTATTCTCAACCCCTTCTCTAGCTAGCCTGAAGAAAGTGCCTAGACCCAGGGCAGGGAAAGGCAGCAGACCTGCCTGCAAAAGGTGTACGCAGGTAGAGGACCTCCTGCAGCAAGTAGCTCAGCTGCATGAAACTGCAAGAATACACTGCAGCCTCTCCCTTCAGCAGCTCCGACTGGGCAGCCTTTTCTCTCAGACTAATGCCCACTATTCTGCCTTGAAGGTCAATTAGGATACAATTTCAAGTCACAGAAGATGATCACAGACCCATACAGATGGTCACATCATACTAAGGAACAACCAAGTTGTCTATGTGATGTTGGCAGATATGGCACAGAACCAAAGGAAGTCTGTGTTCTTTAGAAGTTGAAGGTCTGGTGGAATTTCCCATGGTGTATCAAATATTTATGGCAATTTAACTGTGAAGCAGAGATATATATACAAAAGTTACACTATGTCGTTGTGGTTGTTGCTGTTAAATGGAGCCATAATGTAGTTTCCAGTATTGACCCACTGGTAACATGAAAAGACCCATGGTAGGACAGGTGGAGAGTCTTTATTGACAAACATTGTTGATTCATATTCACATATTATCACTTAAATTGTGAATTCCTCTACATTCTTATTAAGGACTGAGGTTTTGTGTTTCTAACAATGGATGGAGCTGGGGAGGATGGAAACTGGAGCACTCAAGGACAGAACACTCTAGATGGGACATACATATTGAAAGTCAAAGGATTTCTACAAAACTAGTCTAGGGTTATGTAGAAAAGATTGTCAAGGGTTATGTAGAAAAGATTGTCATTCTTGTCTTGCTCCTCAGAAACTGCCAAATATTGTTACTAATATGGTAAATTTAATTAAATATTTCTAGAATTGACATATTCTTTGAGTTCTGAATAAATATGTGAGGCCAAATTGTGGAAGCTTTAGACATGCTGAACAGCAATTAGCACAAATAATTAGTTATTTTTATTCCAGTGATGCTATCCTCAAAACAAAATACTATTCAGTATAATTAAGGTATCAAACTCTGCTGGAAGTAACTAGCAGCTTATGCTCTTATTTTCTGTGAGGTTTAATACTTTGCAGCATTCCATATTTTTCTGGTATTAACTGAAATGTTATCATGGAACACTGGATGACTGGAATAATTTATTTGCACACATTTTGTACTTACTTTCTTAATGTTTCATACTCTATATTAGTTTGTCGGGAGTAAAAAAAAATCCTTCAAAATACATTCCTTTAAAGAAAAATCATAGACTACCTAATTCCCACCCAAATAGAGGGAGCTATATGAGAGTTATTTAATTAAATTCTACACTGTAAGTATATGAAACTCTGGAGGTGGAAAGATTTTTTATTTGAATGAAATATGATCTTCAGGCAAGAATGATATATACTTTTTAAAATAGTATAAACTGGTCCATGGCATAAAAATCTTTGCTTTTTCTAGTGATTGCTTTATCACTCTGAACACATAATTTCTAAAAATGTTCAGAACTGCTTTCTGTAAATAGCAAAGATAAATTGTTTATTCATTTGCTTTAAACAGAAGCTGTAAACTTTGGTGTGTATGCAATCAATCTAGTTTCAAGAGAAACACAATACTGTTTAAACAGTATATAAATAAAAGAAGTTTGGGGGGGGGTTTGTTTTGTTTTATTTTTTGCTTTTAAATGATATATATTTCCTTTGTTAGGTATGTTGCCTATCTGAATATATCTTTCCAATATTTTCTCATGTAATAACAACAGCTAAAATTGAAAAATCAGCAATGTATTTAACACTGAATTTGGAATGAGTATCCCCCAATTTCAAAGTACTTCTGGCAGGTTAATTCAGCTGCTACAATTGTCTGCACTTTTTATTGAAAGAACAGCAAACATGGACAGTTGTTTGTTTGGGTATTTTTTTTCAAATGCAGTGAACAGAGACAGGACAGTATCATACAGACGGCTCCTCTTATCCACTCCTTCTGTTCATGCCTTGTTCACTCTTCTACTGCACCTCGGGATCTTAAGGTCAATGGCTTCAGTTTGGCATGTATATGGGGGACGGAGGGGGTCATCACCATTTAAAATCCTTTGCTGTAAAGAAGCATAATGATGATGTTAGCTGTTTCCTTTCCTACCTTCTAGGTTTGTTTCTATATATTTAATAACATGTTTTTAAACCCTGCTTTTAGTCTGCAAGATATACCTAATTTTACTGTATGATGTGGTATATTTTACATAGGTCAGAGCCTTGTTTATTGTTCTGTCATTCCTAAAACTAGTTGTTCATATCCAGGTCTACTTTACATTTCTTTAACTAACCATGAGAGTGTTTCTTTAGGCCCTGTCTCCTACCATCTTTGTGCCTGCACTCCTTCCTCTACATCCTGTGTCCCTAGTTCTCAGTGCTTCCACTGTCAAACCAGGACTATATTTCTCTACACATCACTACGCCAGTCATAAATACTTCATTATAAAAAGAGTAACTACTCACTAGTACTATTTGTACAAAAACTCTAAGCTTACCATACAAAAATAAGCATAGGTAAACTCACTCAGACACATCCATTAGAAAATAAAATTGATTTTTTTGTTAAAAAAAGTAATTGAAAAATTGTTGTTACAGCTAAAGCAAATAAAAATAAAGCTGCAAGCATTCAAGATGGCTTCAGGCAAGTCTGACAAGCCTCTATTCCAATGACCTGCAAACTCAGTGGTCTGTTCCTGGCAATGGTAATACAGTATTGCTGGACTAGAAGGCAACAGTAGCTTTCAATTTAACTCCAGTTAGCAGCTGAGGCATTTAGTGTCCCTCTATGGTCTTGTGATCAGGGAACTTTGCAGCTTGTGTTTCCCGCATTAACAAATTTTTATAAATATTTTTATTTTTTAAATAATTGAAATAGAACCTGTAACTCAACAGTCTCCTTTCTCCTAGGTGCAGCTGTATAGGGTATAGAGTTATTCCACCAAGACAGAATAAAAAGACTTCTGTTTAGCTGCAGTAGATTAAGAATCTTCCCAACTCTGTCATCCCATAGTACCTTCTTTTTTAATGTATTTACAGTGATGACGGCAGGTTTAAGTCCCTTCACCAAGAGTAAAAAAACCTACTTCATCCATATTCTGTATGAGATCTTTAAGCAGTCAGCCACTGGATAAATTAAGAACACATTACTTCCTTTTTACACTTACCTGCTTTGACTAAGAAGGCTAGAGCATCTAATTATGCACAGCAATGGCAAATATGCATGCAAGAATTATTGCTGTTGTGCTGTATTAAATATATATGGGTACCTGAGCTTTTAATATATTTACACATTGACTGCAATTTCTTGCCAAGTAGCAGTTAAGCAGTTAAGCAAATATCCTCTAGTCTTTTACTTTAAAATATTAGAGCTATGCTGGTTTCTGATTACATAATTATTTATTATAAAACAAGATATATAACCTCCATTCTCCAAAGAACAAAAGGAATTCTTTTTTATTTTTTCTTTTTTTTCCTCAAGAAACACATTCTTGATCCATACAACTACATTAGGAGAATTATAAACCACAGTAGTCATACAGTAGGAGGTTTAGGAGGTTGCCTAATGTTTGGCAGTAGTACTAAGTATTGAATATTACTATGACTCCATTTTTTCTCATAGCTTTAGATGCTGGGGGCAGAAATGTTCTAGTAGACCTCATAATTCTCCTATGAGAGTAGAAACAGATGGGTTTTTTCTATTTTTTTTTTCCCCAAAAGGAAAAGATCTCTGGCCCTAGCTAATTAGATTTAGGTGTCTTAATCTTAGAAAGAATCCTCACCTGTCCAAAGTGAAGCACAAAAGGAGTTGGATTCAGTTATCCTGAGATAAACATCCCATGACAGCTGTGCTATCCTTGGATATTCCTCCTTGATTTCAGTGCTGCTTCAGAACCATGTCGTTTTACACTGATAAATTTAAGAAAGGAGAACTGACATAGCAGGTTACATATACCTATGGAATGACTACCTATTTATTTCAAGGTTACCCTTGTACCCTTGTAATAGTGCTTTGAAACCAACAATAATGCTTTAGAAATCTATAATTCCATCACACCTGCAGCTTATATTTAATTATAAGACTTTTGTTCAGAGTGACTACTGGACTTGTGCTAGTTGTGATCAAATTATGAAAGATATGTGGATGTTTGTAATCAAGGAGCTATTAGATTACCAAGAAAGTTGTAGGAAAATATTTAGCCCCAGAAATGAAACCTTCTGTTTCTTTCTTAATGTCAGAGAAGCTTCACAGTAGACAGTGACATAGATGAGAAAGCAGAGGGTTGGAGAAAAAAATATTAGAAGAAACAGAAATACAGGTCTTGGACTTAGAGATCCGTTAAAATTGAGAGGGAAAAAACAGTTGTATGGAAGAAGACCTATTAGAGAAATACAAGTGACATTAAAGACAAAGAGGTACCAAGAAGACTGCAGGTATAAATTGTAATAGCACTTCCTGCAATATAAAACCAAAGCATTGGCAAGTGGTTTAAAATTATGACAAAAATTACACTTGCTATTCTCAGCTGGTAAAAGGGATTAGTGATTATGGTTTTTTTTATAAACATGCCCAAGCTCTTGTTAAACAAAACTGACATAAGTCTAAACCCACCATATTCGCAGGTTTTGATTTGTAGTTATACATGTTCTCACAAGCAACCACACAACCAAAATACATACTATGTCTAGAACTGAATCATATCAGTACAATAGTATGCTAATAAGTTAGATGCACTAGTAATTACATTATAATTTATGACTGTTTTTTTATACCACTCTGCTTGGAGCCTATAAGTTTATAAGCTTATAAATGTGAAGAGATAGGTATGGTACCCGTCTCAATATTTTTATAAAGTAGAAAGAGCAACAAAGAACTTATAAAAGAACAAAAAAATACATACGTCTTTACTTATTCAATTTTTAATTTAGTGTTTGCATAATAAACTTTAGTTTTCTCAAGCTATCCATTTCTAAGTTATATATTGACTAACTTAATGTAAAAGTTGCATAACAGTGGGCCTTCAATGACAACTGAAAGTAGAAATGTAGTAAATTAATCAGCCAGCTCCAGTACACTGTCTCAGTGGGAAGCACAGAGATATTTTGGGCAGGAGTAAGGCAAGCAAACAACTAAGGCTGGCATCATCTGCAGAACAGTGGGAGTGCATTGATGGTAATGTGACAAGAGATGAAAATTGATTAAGTAGTGGGGAGCTGACCTGGGAAAGGTCTTGAAAATGAGAACAAGGCCTTAATATAGTAAAAGGGTGAGAATTTCCATAATAGAACATTAGTTGAGCTGCAAGATCATAGTAATGAAAAGTCTTGTTTTAACAGTACTTTTTTCTAAGTAGATGCCAAAGACGCAAATGACTTCCGTAGTATTATCTTAAAACTAGAGCATCGAGACTTAAAGCTAATTCCAGGCTATGTCTCTACTGGTAAGTAAACTGGCAGGGAACATTTTGCTGTTTCTAGGGCCAAACAGGATGCACAGCTCCCATCGCAGATTCTTTCCCATGCCCCCCACCCCCCAATCAGGATGGTTATCCTTAGGCTGCCTATTAGCAACAGTCCCTTGTACAAACTATTGCTTGAACTGTGCCTCTAGACCTGTGAATTGTGTGAGAGCAGGCTACTACTCCAAGACAAATTCAAACCACTTTATCTTAACACTGAATTAATGCCTAAATGTGGGCACATTTTCTGCTGCTGCTCAGTTCTCCTGATATAAGTACCTATTCTAAAACCAACAGTGACATCTGAAGAAGAGTCAGTGCAATGGTCCTTTAAATCCCATCATAGTGCTCTATCTCCCTTGTGCCAGTCCCTCTCAATCATTTGACATTTAGGTCATTTATGAAATACTGGGTTCAGTTCCTCACTCACCTACCATTTCAAGGTGGTTGCTGTCTCCTTGATTTTCTATTGCTTGTTGGTGGTAATTGCTGCTTTTCATGGCTCAAATCTGTCAGTGTACTGAGGAAAATGAGGTGCGGGCCTTGACTGGGAACAGTGCAATTCTCCTGTGAGTCCTGTCTCTAATGGCAATGGGCTGATACCTAGTGGCTAGTCAGCCACTCAAACATACCAAGGCCTAGTTGCTTTGATTGCTAGCAGAGTGTAAAAATGCATTATTGCAAACATACACCTAATTTTTCTAGTTGATTCTGTATGTGGTTATTTCTTCTAAACAGTGATCTGATTGTTGATACTATTTAGAGGCAAAAAGATAAATAAAAGGTAAATTCCTAGATTCACTGAAGTTAATTAGTGTTTTGCCACTGAGCGCATTAGGACTTCAGAATGCTTTTCTGTGATTGAATCATTTCCAGAATTGGAGACACTGGCAGTAGAAGTCAAGGAGATTATTTTCTCGGTAAAATGTAGAAGCTGTTTTCAAGAAAGCTCTCTGTTATCTGTGTTATTAGTGCATCATGTGCTATCTCTACACTGTAAACATAGAACACATGCTAGAAACTATACGTTTAGGAAAATGTGTACAGAAACCAAAGACCAGTCTTGTTTTATGCCTCAATATATGAAGTAAGCCATTACCTAGAGAACCATCACACTGCTAGCACAACTCATTTCAAGAAAACCATGACTTTCAGAAAAAAATGTGAGCAGAGTATTGGCTTCGAGAGCTGAAGCACAGATGGAGAGTCTGATCCCTTTATAACTGGACTTCTATAGAGAATAGAGACTGAAGTGCCACCTCTTCAAGTGACAAATCAAAAATTCTACTAAAATGAATGTTTCAAGGCTTAACAAATTTACTTCAAGTAAAAAAAAAAAGAAAAGCAAATTCTAAATATACAGTTAAAACTCAAGAGTAGTTACAGATATCAATTATCAAACCAACTTTTGATACATATTCGTAAAATAAGAGTTGAAGAGGGAGTCATGAACTATTTTCCTTGCAGTAAATGACTAGCTCTTCAGTCTCCTCATTTACCCAGCTAGGAACTGAATTATTCCTTAGTTAAAAAGGCAGAGGGCTAATATTATCCTTTAATCGTATCATAGATATGCCAGATCCTGTTATATTATATCCAGTGTGACCACATGGCAGACAGCTTATAGCTTCAACCAGCAATTTCTTTTATGATGACTAGCAGCTTATAAATCTAGTAACTTTCTGTCCTTGAGGATGTAGATGTCATTCCTTTGCAATATGGTCTTTTCAACAAAACACTTAGTGCCTTAGACATGCACAATTTTCTATAAACGTGCTTTGATTAGGTGCTGAAGGCTGAGTTCAGATAAGGTACCTTGACTGCTGAAGACTGTAGATTCCCTTTTAATAAAATTCTGCTGATAAGAATAAAACAGCCTCTTACTCAAAACTCTTAGTAATTAGAAATTTGGCTGTTTGGAATAGGACCTTATTTTTGCCTTAAATTAAAATATTTCCCAGAACAAGACATACAGATTAAAGCCTTTATTTCTATGTCCACTTTATGGCTCCATAAAATCAGAATCACATTGGAAGACAACTCAACCTTAGTTTAATGAATATTGTGGAAAAATGGGTTTAAGTAACTGAAATAAAATAAAAAAAAAATATTTTCTTCATCCTTAGCTAATCAGGAAAGACTATGTACCACATTTGACTGAAAATGAACATCTACTCAAAAAGCTACACTTCTGGAACTTCTGGAATCACTATTAAGTTATCATAGTTAACCTATATATATATATATATATATATTTATTTTATTGCAAATGAATAGGTATAATGCAAAATACTATAATTATGTATTTTTCTTTCTTTTCTGTATTTCTTACTTGCAAGCATCTCAGTTTGTTGGGTTTTTTTTTTTTTTTTATTCTCCCCCAGACATTTCTTTTGCATTGCATTCCCTGACTCTGTAGTGAGATTTTTTTTTGCTGCACGAGGCTCCACAGAATCTACAGAATTAGGCAGCGTCTTCTGTAAGAAACCACAGCTATATTGAGTTTGGAAACCAGGCTTTAGAAAACCTTTAGGGCAGGATCTTAAAAATAACTTAAGAAAACATGTCCTGCTGAAAGTCATTTAAGCATGCTGGGAAATTGCCTCTTTATCAATTNAAATGGGTTTAAGTAACTGAAATAAAATAAAAAAAAAATATTTTCTTCATCCTTAGCTAATCAGGAAAGACTATGTACCACATTTGACTGAAAATGAACATCTACTCAAAAAGCTACACTTCTGGAACTTCTGGAATCACTATTAAGTTATCATAGTTAACCTATATATATATATATATATATATTTATTTTATTGCAAATGAATAGGTATAATGCAAAATACTATAATTATGTATTTTTCTTTCTTTTCTGTATTTCTTACTTGCAAGCATCTCAGTTTGTTGGGTTTTTTTTTTTTTTT
>VXBJ01000592.1:207417-242030 GCA_013400055.1 Nycticryphes semicollaris
TGGGCAGAAGCATACATAAATAGAAAAGGAAGGAAGGAAGGAAGGAAGGAAGGAAGGAAGGAAGGAAGGAAGGAAGGAGCACAGATAACTCAAATTGTCATGTAACTGTTAGCAACTTCATATTTCAATCACTCATTTAGGGGCTGTGTTTATGACCTACGTAACAAATGCCAATTTATCTACACACGGGGATACCCTTGATCCATGGTAAAGGTCTGAAATCAACCAGAGAGGCTGAAACCTTAATTTTCACAGCTGTGAAATGCGTACATATAACACCGAAATCACTATCTGGCTGCTTTACTCATCATGTTTAGTAAATGANTTATCTAAATTAAAATAAACCCAAATACATTAGAACAAAGAAATAAGTTTTTCAAATTGCATACAGATGGAAAGTTTTGCTATTCTACAGGTGATGTTTTATGAATAATTTTTCAATACTTGTGGCATTCAAATATTTAATATAATATTCCTCCTTTGCCTAAAACATAAAAACTAAAGGGAAATAAAAATTCCCTTTAGCTATTCAAATGCCAAAATCCATGTGGTTTTGAGCTTAATGTACTGCTATTACAAAGTCTCTGGAGGAGTTAAGGGAATAGTTCTTCGCAATAAGTAGAGGAGAAAGTGTATTGTTATAAGGAAACTATAGAAAGGCAAAGAAGTGTAAGGATGCATACTAATAGAGTTTTGTTTTTACCTTCAATTTATACTGCATAATTGAGGACATTTACTGTTCAAGAAATCAACATTAATATTACTGTCACATAGGGACTGATCAACCTTCCAAAAGGCAGAAGTAGTGGAAAGTTAAAGATCTTTAAATATTTTTTTTTTTTAATTTTTTTTCAATTTTTTTTCTGCTGTGGGATTTTAAACTGTTGAGTTTTTTCATACTAGTTGAAGGACTTTTGACCTTCATGAATTAATGAATTATAGATAAAAATGGAATGAGAGGAAAGTAGTGAAGATTGTATCTTCTGGAGAAACTGTGAAAGTTGTATTTTCAGAGGCATTCCCAGTTGAAGGTGTAATATTTGGAAGTCTACTTGCAATAAGAAACAATTGAGGTTGCCAAACATTGATGTTCAGGTGATATTCATGCATAGAATCATAAATCATAACAGAAAAACATATAAGCTGTTGGCTATGAATGTATTATTCTAATATATGGACTGTACACTATCTGCATAAGATATTGATGGTTGCCTACCCCAGGTTTTCTGTTCTAACTACTCCACCTGAAGTCCATAAAAAATAAAAAAAAAACCGTTCTTTTCAGATAAACTGTGCTCCCCATCCCGCCATATCTGTAAACTTCTTGTGGCTTGTACCTTAAGCATTGTATAAAGAATTAACAGAGAATGAAAGGCTGTACAAACAAAACAGGCTCATTTATTGCTCAGTTCTGATAATTTCTGTTAATTTATCTTAAAGGTTAATCTCACAGAGAGATTCTTTTAATTTTCATTATGGGGTTGTTTTTTTTTTAAATGTCACTGAAATTTTGATATATTTTCCTTTGATATTCATGAAGCATCTTAATTGTAGATTAATTCGTTTTCTTGCCAAGGATTTTCCTTCAGCTTTCAATAAATTTGTCAGAGAAAAACATTCTTAGTCTTGCTATAAGGATCTATTTATTATCCAAGAAATATAAAAATTACATTACTTTGTAGATCATAATTGTGATGGTTGGTTTATATAGGTTCTGCACTTGCTAGAATAGCATGTTTCCCTGCATCTAATTACAAGTTTCTTAGTATCATTAGCCTGGATGGTTCCCAGCAACTTTGCAGATTGTGTTTGTAGAACTTTGATCTAAAAGGATGTGAGTAGATGGTTTCAATTTAAGAGAAGTGTTTTGCAGGAAGGCTTAGGTCTAAGTGGGGACACAGACAGAGCTTCAAGTCATTTCACTTCAAGCACTTACTTACAAATGACACATAACCTTATTCCAGCTGCCCATAATGAGTGCAGAGAGTGCAGTATTTTGAAAGGTAACAGACCTTATGGAGGTGGAAAAAACCTCTGAAAGTAGCCACCCTTCCCAGCTGACTCCAGTGGGAAGTTAATAAGACTGTCTTCCGAACTCAAATGTCAAAGGCTGTGTCTACATTAGCAAGTGATTCAGCACAACTTGAATGGACTTATAGAGTGACATAGGACCTATAGAGTGAAATGGGAGTGAAATGTGAGGACCAAGAGCCTATGCTATATTAATTTTAGGCATTGTAATGTATGCTAATTCTAAGCTGATCCCATGGGCTAAATTCTGCATAGGAGTTGTAATACACAAGGTGACTACATTTTCCTCTATACCTTTATCTCGAAAGAATCTACTTTGGCATTCAAAGACTATTAAACTCAGAAAGTGAGGGTAACAGAAATTCTCTTTCCACCTTCAATTCAATTGCTAAAATGAGGCTGGAGTGAATCCAGGCCACTATGGAAAATTAAGACTGCATGTACGCATAACATTGTATCTTATTTAGTTGGTTGTTGGATTTAACTGTCCTTGAGATCACGCTGATTATATTTCCTCAAAAAAGTTCTTTCAATATAAGTAATTTTTTTTCATTATAGAATTATAATTAAATGACTGAAGAAATCACTTTTTCTTTAATACTGCTGTGACCTCATACATCAAACTTGAGCAACTTTCTGCCAGCTCTCTTCTATTCTTTGATGTTATGAAGGGAGCCTTACTTAAATGGTCATGCAGGCAGCAAAAACCAAACCAATCAAAAACAAAAAAACAAAACAAACCAAACCAAAACCAGAAGAAATTAAGGCTACAAGAGAAAAAGAGAAAATTTTTGCACTGTAAAGGTGCAGAAGTACAGTTACCTATGCTATTCTTTTTCTTAATGTGTGTCAGCTGAATGCGTAACTATTCATAGCCAGTACTTTTTTGTTGTATCTCTAAGCCATCTGAAAAATAATCCATTATTTGCAATTCCCTGTAATACTTCAATGACTTGTGACAATGTAATTTTACATTAAGATACACCACTCAGGAAAGATTTTCTGAACACAATTATTATGAATAAGGAGGAAATGTAATTAGTTAAGTGACCTTTGTAAACAATATTCAGGTACTCAAGAGAAACAGGGTGGAATTCAAGTTGCACAATACAGGTATCTACAGGGCCGGCATATTCATCTAAGCTAGTCACCCAGTCATCCACAGGTCTTTTGTAGGATACTGAGAGTTAGTCTTCTCAACTTAATGTAGATATAATGGCTAGATTTCTCCTGTTTCGAATGTATTTCTATCTCTTTATTGACAGCAATGGTATACCTTAATTAGAGGTTTACAACAAAAATACCCCAATGGAAATGTCTATGGACTATATATTTAGAATATTCTTCATTGTTCAGATCCACATTCTATCCTGGACGCTAAAAGAAGCCTGTCTATATTAGCCATTTTATAAGATTTCCTTAAAAAAAAAAATAAATTGTATGTATAGTTATACTGATTAAGAACATGCACACAGGCATATATACATCTATATATGTTTGTGTGTGTACTTTCTGTTTGTTAATGACTTGAGATAAAGAAAATTAACACAGACAAAATGTTTCAGAAAATGCACAACATTCTTGGAAAAAGGTTCATAATATTTTTTACACATCCACCTATAACTTGGGAAGAAAAACAGATATTAGAAGAGCCAGGAAGAAACTTGATTGGTGCTTCTTAGAAATATCAAATAATTGGATTTCTCTAGCATTCAGCATTCAGATTCTTTGTGACTAATGGCAGTTTGGAGCCAAAAAGGTACTACTGACTTCTTTTAATTTAATGAAGTGGCTAAGAAAATATCTTTTCCAGAAGGAGAGTGATCTGATATATGACATGGTCCTGGAGAAAGTATCTTTATAAACCAGCATGTGGAATGATCTAAAATATTGGTTGCCTTTTTGTTAAAGCCTTTTCAAATACTTAACTTAAAAGAATCTGATATTTTTTGTGTGTGTGTGATTCTGTGATTCTGTGGCAGCTTCTTCAAAAGCCCTCCTACATATGTGTGTGAGTAGGTGTTTGTATACACAACCATATATAGTGTGAACATACAGAGAAATGCCTATGGATTATATTTTTTTTCAACATGTCACATTTCAGTTTTCCCCTTAAGAAAGCATTCTGATAAAGTAATGGTGTAGACAAGAGGACATTTGGGAATAGAACCAGAGGTGATACAAAATGAGAAAGTTCAATACAGCAAAGACACCACTTTCTAACTGATCTGGTCTACCCAGCAGTTCCCACTTCAACTTCCAAAAACAGAAGAGTTATTTACCCTCAAAATAAGAAATACTAATGACAACTTTAATAAAAAAATTATAAAGATATGGTTTAAAAGATGTAAAAACAAATTAAAACAAAGAAAAATAACTGGAAAAGCTGATCTCCAATTCTATAGAAACTTTAGTTACCATCTCTTAAATTCTGTGAAAGGGTGAAAAAAAAGGGGAGAGAGATTATGAGATGGGATGAAAATACTCTGTTCCAGTAGAAACAACAGTGTATGTTTAATTTTCCCATCCAGTTTCGTAGCCATATGATGTCAGCAATTATATGAGACTGAGTTAGAATTACATGATGCTTGTTCTGTGCCAACAAAAGGGCTCCTGAAAAAGACTTCGGCTTCATCGGCAGCTTTTGCAGGATATTCAAGCCAAGATCAATGCACACATGTGGTCCAACTTTAATTCTCAACTGATCATTCTTAGCCTTTCTTCAATTAAATTCCTAATATTCAAACTTCATGACTTGTGGTCTTACACAACCCCTATTGTTCCTTCTCTTTCTGTGCTTATCAAGCAGAAAGTTAGACAGACCATTACAAAAGCATGTAATATCCAGTCACATTGATTCCTAGATCTTAAAATACATTTTACTTTTTGTTTTAAAAGAAAGATGATAGCCCCTGAAAAGTAAATAGATTAATTTTTTAATCAAAGTTTGCATTTTCTTCATCATGTTCCTACAAAGTAATTGCACACATGATTAATTTTTGTGTATCTGTATCTGCACATTTTTTTATTTAAAAAAAAAAAAATAATCCTTCAACACCAGGATATCAGTGAAAAAATGAAGAATTAATTTATTAAATATCATACATCCACTTGAACACACCACAATTGCATGTCTGTCAAGGGCATTGGTCATCTTCAGTAATTTGCATTATTCATGGAAATCAACATTTCATTAAAATTTATTTAGTAATTACATGTGATTTTGGGTTTCTTTTTCGAAATAGCTGATGCAAGTATACCAAGCATCAGTTTTGGACTTGTAGTATATGTGCTTATATGTAATCTCACACAAATATTTTAGGAACATGGGAATGTTTTTTTTTTTTTTTTTTGTAGGAGGAAAAATTCAGTCTTTATCCTTTACAGAATTGCAAATCTACTAATTTTGTACATCAGTGATGCTCTCTTAGAAAAGTTTGAAGGTCATTAGAATTTATATTTCTTTATTTTGGAAACACAAGTATTTATTAACACATTTACAGAATGTGTTAAATTTACATATTTACAGAAGTGTTAAAGATACCTCCTATTTACAACAGCATAATTTCAGTCTAGGCTAAGAGTGTAACAAAGTTACAAAAGTAGTATATGCACGTTTCTTCCCCTGAAAAACATGTATCAAATAAAGGAGCTGTTGAAAGAAACATGCATTGTCATCAGTAGGAATTGAATTTGTATTAGCTTTAATATTTTACAGTTTTTAAGTAAACAAGCCCTTTTTTTTTCCCCAGAGTTCTCCCTTTTGATTTAGGCAGCAATGAACAACTTAGACAAATGTGCATAATTTGTTCTGGGACTTATCAATCATGAGGAAACTAAATCTTCCACAGAAGAATAAAGTGAAGTAAAATGTGAGCAAGTTAAGTGCTAAAAACTGAATCAAAGTCTCAAAACAAACAGAAAAATATATAAGAAATTGCAGAGTACAACAGTAGCTTAATTGGATATACTTCCAAGACAAAGCCTGAAAACCAGACCATTCACGTTGATACACGCTAGCCACTAAAATGTATGAAAGATTAACTTATATTTATTGTTAAGAATAATTTTAATAACTCCTAAGTCATGTTTCTTTGTATAAATTATTCTAAATTTCTGAAAGATTAAATTAAGTAACCCTTCTGAGACTGTATGACAAACTAGTGGGAGGCTAGTTCAAGTTGATAAGAATTACAATACCGAGGAAGAATTTCATGAGAGACTTTATATTCCTTTAGAGAGACTCACAAATAGAGAAGCATTTTAAATAACTGAATTGGATAAAACAGGAAGGAAAAATTAAAAAGCTAGCACTCTAGAGGAGATTTATTTGATCTAGACCAGTTTACTACATCGTTTTTCCTGTACACCATTGATGAGTGATAATTGAAAATATTTAGCATGTCATCTCAAATGTGGCTTTTGAAATAAGATTAAAGTGAACTGAATCCCTTAAGTTTTTTAGATTCGCTGTCAGTTGACTCATACTTCCTCTCCAAAAATGCACTTGGATCTGATTTAATGTTTAAAAAGCTGTTTTATGCATACGTAGATCTTTACACAGCAGATTTAAATGCAGAAGCATGATCAATATAAACTTGTGAACAAATCACATAAAGAAAATAAGTTGTGTGGGAGAATATTCGGTGAGACCCTCATCAGATGTATAGGCAGGATTCTGTTAAGGTAATGACACCAGGCAAGTTTATGTTAGTGTAATATTTTGCTATCTTTATGCACTTGATTGATGGCTTGAATAGGTGTGATATTCTGCTGGATCTGTTATTCACAAAGAAAGGAGATTCCACTGCAGATAGGAAGGCTGAGGGCAGCCTTGAAAGCAATAACCATGAGATTTGGAAGTTTAAAATCCTGGAACAAGTGAGAAAGATCGGTAGCAGAACAAAAGCCCTGAAATTCAGGAAAATAGATTTCAGCTTTCTCCAGGAATTTCAGCTTATTTGGCAAGAACTTTGGCAAGATCTTGGCAGCTTCTTTGGGAAATAGCATTGGAGAGCAAAGGGCCTCAGGAGACATTTTCTTATTAAAGGCAACCTCTTTACAGAACAAGAATAATCCATTCCAACGTAGAAAGTTGAACAAATTCATCAGACATCCAGCATGAGTGAACTGGGAATTCCCTACTAGTTCAGCCCCACAAGAAGGAGAAGTAAACAGAAAGTGGAAACAGAGATGGGTCACCAGATGGAATAGAGAGGCAAGACCCAAAAGCTGGAGCTAAAACTAGAAAAGGTTGTGAAGTGCAAGAAGAGCTACTGTAAACACAACAGCAGCTAAAGAGAGGTTAAGAAAAATGTGGGCCTTCTGTTTAATGGGGTAAAGGACCTGCTGACTAAAGTCATAGAAAAGATTAAGGAATAGAGGGCCTTCTCTCATTATCTCATTATGATTCTGGAATTTCTTTTTAAGATAGGTTTAAATTACTATCCTCTTCAAGCCATTTTGAGATACTGAAAAATTCTTAGATGAGCTCAGAAAGGGCAAAATGTTTTTATGCATATTAAAAAAACATCAAAATATCAGACAAGCTTGCTTTGTGAAAGCTAGCTCATACAGATAATGAAAAATTAGAATATATTATTATTATTCCTGTAGTGCAAAATGGATAAAATCCAAGGGTTATTGGCACATGCTTAGGAAAAACAGTGTAACGGTAAATGAAGAATAGTCTTTCTACTGTCATTACATTTGGAAATAACTGTCCTAAGGAATTTTTCAGATATAGATTACATTTAGAGTTATTGTTCTTGATGGCCACTAATAAATATGTCCTCTGTGACTTACTTCTGTTCCTGTTTTAATTCCATTATATTTTTGGCCTGTATATGCACCATGGCAAATTTCACAATTTAATTATGTCACATGTGAATAAAGCCCTTCACATCCTTCATTATTAATTTTAATTTATACACTTTACAAATTAATTTGCCTCTTTCCTAAAGTGATAATAATACATTTGGCAGACTATATTTTATATGTATATTTAAGACACTTTCTTCCACTAGTTTCTTTGCATTTATTGACATGGAACTTAATTTTCATTGTGCACAGTGCAAATACAGTGACATTTTTGATTAAAGATCTCAGTGGTCACGTATTTTGAATAAGTAAATAGTACCAGCACTCTTAGTAGTCTTATTGTTTTCTAGAAGATTTACAAACATATTGAGTGGCACAGTTTCCTGTGCTGCTACAATAGTAAATTCCCTCTGGAGTGAAAACTTCATTTTTTGCTCATACCCTCTATTACTTATAATGTACTAAATTATCAAACTTTTACAGAACCTTCTGTTTCCCTTATTTTTCCTTTAAAAACCTTTTGAGGCCAAGGTCATTGTCAGATTCTGGAAATTTGAATGCATTATGACTAGATGACATAGATCAATGTGATAATTGTTTTCTTTAAAAATTGCTGTAGATTTGTGAGTTAAAATTTTCTGATATAAAAGATTTTTCGTCTTTGCCCCCTTATATGCTGCATATAGTGGTATATCTAATTTCATCTTTTATCAAATACGCAGGTCGACTTGCTGTAGTTTCCCTTTTGCTGCTAAAGTCCTTTTTCAAAAATGTGCTATTAAATATAGTAATTTTTGCTTTCTACCAAACTTGACTTAATAACTTGTGGCTTTTTTTCTTGAGTTATTTTAAGATCAGTATTTGAGTTCCTTGCCTCAACTGGCTTTCTGTAACAAGCTCCCCCCACTGTGTCATCCTCACTGTTCTCTCTGATCAATATCCACTGACATGCTTAGTTTAAAACTTTCCTCACCTTGTTAGCAAAGTTTCCTTTACCTCAATTTGACAAATAGATCCTGCCTCTCTCTAACAGTCTTTATTCTTCAAAAAGGGATCCATGGTCATTAAAGCTGAAGTAAAGCTGAAGTACACCACTGGCTGCACTTATAGTTGTTAATTTACAGGATGCATCCAGTCCCATCCAGCCTTTTCCCCTCCACCTGTGGGAAGGAGGTGAAGACCATCTGTTTACTGCTCAGCTAGCTCCAGAAGTTTCCTTAATGGAGCCTGATCCCTCTCTTTGGTGATTAGGGCACTGAACTAATTCTGTAAATTTAGGTTTGAGAGTTTTATCCTGATGTCAGAAAGATAAAGCTTCCAAGCACTTCCATCTTTGGAATCTCAATGCTCCCCTTGTTCAGTGTCTGTGAAGACGCTGTCAACACCCTGTTGCTACACAGCCTGCTTACCTCCTCCTGTAGTTCCTTTACCTGATGACTCAGGTAAATGATGGACCACATGCCATCTCCCACAGGTAACATCACCATTGCTCCAGCTGCAGGAAGTCCTGCAGTTTAAGAACCAGGTGGTGGCATCTATCCTCTGGAGGACTGTCCAAGTCAAGGCTATAGTCTTCAGGAGAGAATGTGCTGTTTGAAGTTGTAGATTGTAGCAGCTCAAAGTGTAGATTGTAAGAAATAATGAGGCAAATTTAACAGAATTGTGTGGGAGGGGTCTACAGTGATACAGAAGAAGGAAAGCATTAATGTCATACTTCTTGTCTCCAACACATGCCATTATTGTACTTTATCACCTCTTTAATTTCCCTTACACTGTCATCAACATAATAAACATGGAATTACCTTTCTGGAGGTGTGCAGTCAGGACCTAACTCATTGAATGTTTTACTTTCCATCATAAATAATTAGATTTGCTCTATTTTATGAAGTCTTTTCTTTCTAAATGTGCAATGCTGCACAGAAAACAAGTGTAATATGTACTTAAAACTTACATATTTATATTGAAAGCAAACCAAATGTTTTTAAAATATTATTTGTTCCAACTTGGCTGTAAATCAGCAAGCACAATTTAATAGATTTATTTATTTACTTATTTTTGAAAACAAGTAATTAAGTCCTATTTTTAAAAATGTTTCTCTTTCGAAACAGCTGGGTAAAACTGAACTGTTTTCTATAAATGAACTTTTAATAGGAATATTCTCCAGAATGCATTTCTAGAGAACATTTCTAAAAACTTTTTAAATTAACAGAAACGACTGAGGATCATTTGCCACTGGGCAAAAGCCAGGAGGTAAGCATTATGTTTTCTTTTCACTTGTCTCCAATGGGATGGCATGTCAAAAACGTCTCCAGGTTATCAATGAATCTTAGCAACATCTGAATAAAACTGAACTGTTTGGTAGCCAAAATTGCTTACTGTTTAGAAAAGGAAATTAAAATCCCATTAAAAGTGAGGAAAGTGAATACATGAAATAAAACTGCCTAGAGAATGCAGAAATTTAGTTGTCCAGACAGGAATTTAGCAAAGACATGCATTCTCTTGTGGAAACTGTGGAAATATCAATACGGTATACAATAACCCAGACATCAATTTTACATATTATCCACAATGAATATAGGAAACTGTCACGTGGTGAGGAAGCATATCACCAAGTAAACATTTTATGAAAAAAACCTCAACACAACCTTTTCTACAGATTTATTTGCCCTTAGGGTTTTTTTCTCAAGATGAATGATTGAGTGCTTCTTAGTAAGGAAAATATGAAAGTAAACTGACTTTGAAATGTTATTTTGCTGCTTTCCTATCATAACCATTATCTTTTAATTTATTGATATGAAACATTATAATAACGATTATATATTCAGAATGTAAATCTAATACATTTTGTAGTCGAATGACAGCTATCCCAGAGGCAAAATGCTTATCATGCATACACTGTAAAATATGTGTTTGCTTCAGTCTTTTGGGATTCCTCAGTATACAACCCAGATCTCAGCTGAAAAATGTAATAGGAATTGCATTTCATAGCTGTCACCAGGGACTAAAAAAAATATGGCTGACTGAATAATATTTAAATGGAGTTCTCTTTTTCTATGCTTCATGTCTTTGAACTTATCAAGAAAAGTATTAATCAAGGACTTAAAAATTGTTTGTTAAGACATGTCCAGATGCTATTGCATTTGAAACGACAGTGCAAAGAGAATCTCAAGTACATTATATTTAAGACTTCTTGCTGGGATTAAAAAAGAAAAATCTTCAAATAAATGTAGAAGATCAGAGTGAAAAATAAATTTATGAGTTTCATAGCTCTTTGACTAGTCATATATCAAAATTGCTTTGAAATGTTTTGTGTTTTTAATTACTTGTGTCAGATGCTGTGCATTTCAGAAATAAACATTCTAGCTTTAAATGAGATAAGGTTTTATACCTACAGTGCAGACAGTTTTGATTTTTTAACACTGGCACAAAGTTGGGACGTAATGTTAACTTGGAGAAGGACTGAAGTATTACATGGGAAGAAACCACTAACCTTTATGACACTGAAGGAGGGCAACATGTAGGGATACAATGTCAAGGTCAAACATACAATTAATTTAATCTCTAAGATGTCAGCTTATCTCTGGAGGCAAATAAAGAAGAGAATAAGTAGGCCACATTATTAATAGCACAATGTGTGACCAATAGAAATCAGATTTGGAAATAATTGGGGCTGTAGAAAAGTTCAACTTAAGTATATCTAATAGAGACAGTGAAAGAGTGATTTATGAACCATATTGAGATTTTGTTTCCCTAAGCTACTCTGATCATGTAGGTACAGAAAAAGTTATCTAAAATTAAAAAGATGGAAAATTAGAATAATACAAGCCTATATCAATCAAAGGAAACTAAAGAAATTTGATTTTCTTTGTCCTAAAGCTGGAGGAGGACATAGATAACAACATCCTGGCTTGTATCAGGAACAGTGTGGCCAGCAGGAGTAGGGAAGTCATTGTGCCTCTGTACTCGGCACTGGTGAGGCCTCACCTCGAGTACTGTGTTCAGTTTTGGGCCCCTCACTACAGGAAAGACATTGAAGTGCTGGAGCATGTCCAGAGGAGAGCCACCAAGCTGGTGAGGGGTCTGGAGAACAAGTCGTACGAGGAGAGGCTGAGGGAACTGGGCATGTTTAGTTTGGAGAAGAGGAGGCTGAGGGGAGACCTTATTGCCCTCTACAACTACCTGAAAGGAAACTGTAGAGAGGCAGGGATTGGCCTCTTCTCCCAAGGGAATAACGACAGGACCAGAGGNGATCAGGGGGATAAACAACTCTAAAAGAAAGTGAAAATTTTCAGAATAAGCAGGGCAGAAAACATGTACAAAGTATCTACCTTCTAGAAGAAAGCATTTTCAAAGGTTCTGGACACTATTTCCATCTTTTGTTTTGTATAGAGTGTTTATTTGCCCTCCTTTCCCAGCTAGCTTTATAGTCTAAGCATTTTGTCAGACATTCATGCAGTACATATATGCAAAAGGCTCAAGACAATAGCTTTTGTAAATTGATTAATAACATTGGGTTATATAAAAGCATTCATTTTTAATCTTTATTACTTTTTTATAAAAAATGGATCTTTTTTATTTTTTATAGACTACAGGCCTTTAAGTCATTGATCCATTCTTTGAACCTACAGAGACAGAAATAAACAACAAAACCAATGCTAGGATATACAGGTTGGGTGGTGTTTTGGCTTTTTGTTTGCTTGTTTTTTTTGATTTGTATTTATGTATTCTTATCACTCCATTCACTACAATTTAATGATATTTCCAGTGGTATATTAGCTTTAAGCATTAGCCTCTCTCACGCCAGTCAAAGATCACCCTATAGCCAATACATTTAGTTACTCTTTTGGGACGTGGCTACAACTCCCTGCTTAGTCTAGAAGTGAAATCAGAGAACTGTAGAATGGTTCAGGTTGGAAGGGACCTTAAAAATCACTTAGTTCTGACCCCCCTGCCATGGGCAGGGACACTTCTCACTAGACAGGGCTTCTCAGAGCTCCATCCAGCCTGGTCTTAACACTTCCAGGGATGGGACATCCACTACTTCTCTGGGCAACCTGTTCCTCCAATGTCTCACCACCCTCTCAGTAAAGAATTTCTTCCTAGTATCTGATTTAAATTTGCCTTCTTTAAGTTTAAAACCATTACCCCTCGTCCTTCCTCTACACTCCCTCATAAAGAATTCCTCCATATCTCTCCTATAACCTGCCTTTAAGTACTGAAAGGTTGATACAAGGTGTCCCTGGAGCCTTCTTTTCTCCAGGCTGAACAGCCCCAACTCACTCAGCCTGTCTTCATATGAGAAGTGTTCCATCCCTTTGATCATTTTTGTGACCCTCCTCTGTACCTGTTCCAACAGGTCTTTCTGGAGACCCCAAAGCTGGACGCAACAATGCTGGTGGGGTCTCATGAGAGCAGAGTAGAGGGTCAGAATCACTTTCCTTGACCTGCTGGCCACACCTCTTTTGATGGAGGATGCTGTTGTCTTTCTCTTTGTAAAATGACCACAGTATGAGAGAAATAACAATTCTCCCCTCTACTCCTTTTTTTTAGCCATGTAGATACTGCCTCACCATCTTGATAAAAAAATAAAAAATCATTATCTGGACATATAACAACTACAGACATACTTACATGCACAAACAACACACACATGCATATGTGCGCGCACGTACAAAGGGAAATTAAACCTCCGAGCTTCAGGTCCTAGGCTCTACCACTAACTAAGGAAAATTATGGAATTTTTTCTCTCTGGATGGCAGTTCAGCAGTTGTCTTCAGAAGTTTTCTGAACATGAAATGTATGAACTTGCTACTGTGAGGGTTAGGACAGTGGACCAGATACTCTGATACAGTATTACACCACCTGAATTCTAACACTACCCAGCTTGGGGCATACCATGCAATACAGTTTGAAGCAGCAGTCTTTCATGCAACTGCTCTTGAATGGCAAGCAATACGGCAAGCAATCTGTTACAAGCCTTTATAACTAGCAGTCACTCTTATATGATTGTCACTTTATTAATAAAACAGTGGTTTTCCTTAATTTTTTTTAATTAGCATATTTTTCAGAAGGTTGTTAAAGTGAAAACAATTGGGTATTCAAAAAAAAAATCATAAATTTCATGACACAAATTATATCCTCTTAAATTTTAGAACAGTTTAAGAATGTCAGATTTAAAAAAAAAAAAATATTTTGTTTATATTGTTTCTGTTATATGTGTGAAATCTCCAACAAAAGCAAGTTTGTTCTTGCCCCCCCTCTCCCCCCTGAAAATGTGTAGATTGTTAGTTACAGCTGAAGTGCATATTGCTACACTTCAAAGTTTATTTGGTTTCAACATGTTAGTCTGAGGAGAGGTAACTTTATAAATCACATAAACACTTTTTCTTCATCGTACTTGGGCACCCACATTCTGCTGTGTTGTGAAAAAAAGTGTTATAAAGGCCAAGACAGTGTTGGCTATCCAAATACTTATCACTTTATAGCTTGCAGAGCTGAAAAGCAAGGCAATTCATTTTACATAATGCAACAGAGAAGCTGAATGATACTTGATGCTCTTGATGTAATGCAAGATGAATAAGATAACAGAAATGAATCACTTGATGAAAAATGCTCAGCACTAATCCTCTGGAAAGTTACAGCTATTCACCTTTTTTGAATTGTGGTTATTTCCAAATGCACATAAAGAACTATGAATTACATAACCAGATTTGCAGGATATACATGCACTAGATAGTACTTTCCCACGAAAGTGCTCACATTAAATTCAATGAGACTGTAGCTTAGTATTCAAACAAACAAGGAGAAAGATTTTATCTGTAATTTACTTTGTAAAGACATCTTCTTTTGTCGAAAAAGACAGTGTCCTGAAAGGATCGGTGAACACTGAAAGGTTTAAAAATAATCCTGTACATAAGATCTTCAAATAAAAAAACAAATTAAGCCATATGTAAAGTAATACCTGTGCCACAGCTTGCATAATAACCTTTTAATGTATCCATTGACTAGACCAATTATATATTGGACACTTTCACTTAAGCTTTTCCATACATGAAATAAGTGAGAGTTGTTCTTATTTCACTTGTGTGATATATATGCCAATAGAAGAACAGAGAATTTTTCAGGCTGTACCATCATGATGAATTATTGTGTCTGTTTCATCATAGTACAGTATTTCTCTGCGACATTTTGGACTTTCATTACTCTCAATAAAGAAAAACAAAATGAAAATAAGTAGAGAAGTCTTCAGAATTGTTATCTAAACAAACTCTAAAATCTTCATTTAAGTTTCTATTTCTACCAAAGTTGATGTGGGAATGGCAGATTAGATTAGATGAATAATGTTGATAAGGTTCTCATATTGCACTGGAAAGTTTCACTAAATGAAAAACAAGATTGAAGGGATTTTGTACCATAACTTCAGAATTTCCTGACTTCTTTTTTTTTTCTTAACAAAAAATTGTCCTTCTGATGTACTAGTAAATAGGTTACATTTGTATTCCTGCAGTAAATGCTGACAGACAAGATCTCTTGGATTTGCTATGATTCAAATAAATGTAACCATTTCTTTTTTCAGTATTACTTAGCTTGATAAGAGAGAAAATGTTACCATGGTGCTGAAAAAAAAGATGGGAAAATGAGCTTATCTGATTATTGCATTTTTTTTCTTGTCATATGTAAATATACAGCAAAGCTTTATTAAAAATGTTTCAGAGGAATTGACTGTATTTTGCTGACCTTCCCTAGGCTGTGCAGCTTATTTTGAATCCTTTCAAATTTATGATGGTTTACATATTTCTCAGCTTTTTGGCTATTTTGAAGTAAAATTCTTCTCTTCCATGCAAGACATTCTTAACTGGTGGAATGTGATTATTACACTATATAGTCTGTTACAATACTGATACTGTTGTTTAAAATAAGCAAGCAGGGCACAAGATCACCTTGGCTGAGCAGGAAACTCTGGAACACGGAGGGAAAAATAAATGTTATGATCTATGGAAGTGAGGTAATGTTTTGCAGGAAAATTGCAGAACTGTGGTTTGCATATTGCAGGGACAAGACACAGAAGGCCAAAGCTCAACTAAAGTTGAAATTGGCCAGTGTTAGAGAATCACAGAATCTTCATGGTTGGAAGGGACCTTTGGGATCACCAAGTCCAATCATAAACAAAAAAAAAAAACCCAATGAACAAACCAATAAGAAACAACAGCAAAACACCACCAAATAATAACACACACACACCTGAGCAGGCTGTCCCAGTGCCTGACCACCCTCTCAGTAAAGTAATTCTCCCTTGTATCTAATCTAAACCTCCCTGCTGTGTCAGACATCAAGTCTTTTTAAATATGTCAACAGCAAGAGGAGGTCCAAAGAAAATATTAGATCAATACTTGTTGAAGGTGGTCAACTGACTAATAGGAATAAAGAAAAAGCAGAGGCATTTTATGGTTTTTTGCCTCAGTCTTTAACAATACTGATAGATCTTGGACTGCCCAGTCCTCTGAGTCAAAGGAACAGAGACTTTCCATTTGAGGACAGTGATATTGTATGGGACCAGTTTTATCAGCTACATGCTCACGAGTCCATGGGTCTTGGTGGAATTCATCTGAGAGTACTAGTGTGCACTAGCGGATGTCTGTCAGACATCTCTCAGCCATCTACCAAAGGCCTTAGGAATCTGGTGAGGTCTCTGGAAAATTGTGTCTGGAAAAATATTCAGTGCCAACTCATGAGTTGCTAAAATTAGAAGATTGAACTGAGTGTTTTTTTATCATTTTGCCAACCAACACCCATACTGTAATTTAACTGATCAACCTTGGACAATGTCTGAATTAGTTACCTTAGGCATCCCTTTTAATAAACAGACAGTAATAAGTATTTCTTCTTCTTCTTCTAAACAACATGTTCAAACCAAGGCAGGTACACTGTCCCTTCTTAATCTTTAAAACAGAAACAATCCAGAATGGTTAACTGAGAAGTAGGCATCCACATTACAGACATATTAAATTAGATCTGCTATAGTGAACATGGCAGACATTAAGCAGGGCCAACACTACCTATTCTAACTCTCAGAATGAACAATAACCGGTCTGTAAGGGTTTTCTACTGCTAAACTAGCCTTTAAAGTTTCCTCTTTTGTCAGGAATCTACATTATTTACAAGGTAGATACATGAACAGAAAGGAGACAGATTAAGCTATGAGACATCATTAAATGTCTAACCTACAATATCAAGAGAATTATGTGGTTTTGCTATATTTATCCTAATACTTAAACAAAGCTAGTGAATTATTATTTGTCTCAGGAACACTATTTGTAACAGATAGAAACAGACAACTGCATCTCATTAGGCTTCTACGCAGATGCCAGATCAGCTAAATAACTGGAAAGGTATTTTTATCTTTACTTAACATAGAGTCTCCAAGCACTGAATTTAATCAAATACCTAATAAAACCTTGGTCTGTCCATTTACTTGTAGTCAATGACTTCAGTCATCACCAAAGGGTTTATGGATTCCTATGGGGTTAGGTTTTGTTTTTATTCTGTTGTGAGTTTGCAGGGGGTTTATTTTGGTTTTGTTTTAGGCAGGGGTTTTTGTTGTTTGTTGTTTGTTGGTTTTTGGGTTTTGTTTTGTTTTGTTTTGTTTTTTTTTTTTAACTGGAAATATATGTTCTTTGTTCATTGTATTTCCACAAAAGTAGGCTCCTTGTGCAGCAAGCATAAACAAAATTCAGTTATATACAGCAACTCTATTTTGGCAGAATACTGGAGTGTAAGCAGTGAAGTAGCTAATCAAATTTCCATCTGTTTATGCTGCATTCAGCTTATAATAAGCGTTTTGTATTTTGAGATATTGTATTAGAAATTAAGTTAGACATTTAATTATAATAACTTATGGATAGAGCTAAACCTAACCATAAAATTTCACTGACATTCATGGGAAAAAAATCAAAATAGAAAAGTCTGTTAGCAGTCATTCTAGGCATCAGCTATAGGAGAGTATACTCAAATGAATCATGATTTGTGACATCAAGAAACTGCAACTATGTAACATTTAGATAAAACTCAGATTTCCATCATTAAAACAAGTATTTGGATTTCTGATATGATTAAGTTGATTGGGTTTTTTTTCTGAAAACAGTTCTTCCAACATCCTAGTGCTGCATTAATTTTAGAAAAGTAGTCTTATGCTAAGAGAAGTGTTCATAGTGATGTTCATTAAATGCAGATCATGTCATTACTCAACAGCAGTGTTTTAGAAGATTGAGGAATGTAATGCTGTTGTGAAAGAGTGGAGAAATATATGAAAATTAAAAACTGTGCTTCTCACAGCGTAGCTAGAAAAGAATGATTCACTGGGGGGTGGGGAGAAGCGGGGGGTGAAGGGGAGAGGGTGCAAGGAAGCAGAAGTTTTCCAGAAAGGCAAACCCTCTGATCAAATGGTCAATAACATACATTAATTTGTAGATATTCTCAAATGTCCAGCCTCAGATGACTTGAATTCAATAAATTTTCAATCAGTTCCTTCAAAGGTAAATTGTCAGAAAAAAAAGAATTTTGGTACTGTTGATAGAAATGACAATAAGTAAATTATATTAGTATAATTTCCATCATATTATAAAATTTAAAATGCACATTACCAAATATTCATTTACAGTATGAAAAGATTATGTTAAAGGAGGTCAAGTACTAGGAAATTGTTTGAAATATTACCTTATGAAGAGAGTATTATACTTCACAAAGTCATGAAGTTTTGTCTCAATGAAAGAAATACGTTAAAACGTATAGTTTGAGAATAAAATATCTGATTTATATATGTGTCCGCACAAAGAGTTATGGAAATTGAGACCTTTAACAACCACATCATCTGTCTGTAATATAAGGACTGAATTTTCTGGAAAAAACAGAGAAAAAGAAGAAGTTTCATAGGGGTAGATCTCCCAGGTGGCTGCCTTGGCTAAATTATATGGATCAAAAGAAATATTGTAACTAAAAATCAGCATATAAATACTGTGCCACTATTATGAGTCGAGTGACAATAAAATATAAATAAATATTTTTTTGCTTTTGTCATTAATTTACAAATAAGAATTTTGAGTTCATAGTTATTATTAAAATTGGCAGAGTTTTGATTAGTTACAAAACTACATAACTATTTGCTGCTGCTGCTCTCTGGCTAGATGAGATCTGCAAAACACCAGAGGAGCACTTATGAGAAATATTTGAGGTGAAATGCAGTCCTTTGTATGAGTACATGTGCTTGTTCTATTTGAACACCCGAATGTTCATAGAGGGAAAGTAGAAAAAAAGATATTGAACCTGGCCAGCAGATCATGTCTGAGTTGTATCTATGTATGAATGGTTGAAGACTTTATTTCTATCTTTAGATTAGTTGCATGCAGTCAAAGCAATACAGATAATCCCAATTTAATTTATGAATGGTAAAGATATGGATACCAGCAAAGCTGCAGTTAGCAATAGATATGGAAAGATTTTAAAAGCTAAGTACATGGAATAGGTACAAGGGCATTTGACAGCAAAAATTTAGATGAGACATCAAGTTATAGCCCTAAAGAACAGTAGTACGTTTGTCATAACTACTTTTAAAAATTAGTCTAGCAAGTATCCTTTATTTAATAGCTCTGCACTATTCATCTTCCCTGCAGTGAGTGAGTGAGTGATGACCCTTGCAACTGTAGTAATTAAACTTTTCAGTTGCAATAAGGGCCTCTGACAGTCTCAAAAGGAGAATTATAAATTAGAACTCTGACAGCCCAACTCTCTGATAAGAAAGAGTCTATTTCCTCTTGGCTTTTTAACTCCAATTCAGTCTTGACAGATAGAGTCAGGTGTGGAAAAAAAAAAATCACTTAATTGATCATAGATCTGAATGTGCATTTTCTATTACTTTAATCATGGTGATATAAATATAAAATTATATTCTACAAGTTCATTAGCTCTCCATCTAGTGGGAGAAGAAGTAACTGAATATTCATTATGGACTAGGCAGTGAAAATGATGCAATAAAAATGAAGGAGAAGGACATGAGCAAGACCAGTGAGTAGAACACAACCTTATTGAGATTCTTTTAGCTCTGACCACAGTGTACCGCACTGACTGTTCTCTAGTAACCTATACTTAAACCATGACCAATTCAATTATGTGCAGAGAAGAAAGTAGCTTGCAAAACAACCTAAAAGGCTAATTTTTACCAGAACTACTGGAGATGTCTTAACCTTTTATTCAAGGTTTAGTACGGATAAGGTTACTGCTCAACCCATTCACCATTCAGCCTTCTGCTAAGAGGTTCTCGGCTGACCATTTCATATCCATTTATGACTTTGCTTAAGCTCTATTTTGACTGTCTAAATTAGATCCTCTGTGCTGGGATATAGAATACAAACTTTTAGAGGCATGATTTGTGTCCAAGAGATCAACTACAGAGCCTTACTCAGTTCCACATAATCCTACACTCTTTCATTATTTAGTCACTGTTTGCTCTTATTGTTACAATTTCTTAAAACAATATGTAGTAAATTCAACTTTGCTTAACGCCTCCTGTATTGAGTGTACCCCCAAAAGCCTTACTAAGCTAAATAACAATAATACACACTTAAATAATAAGATAATTACTTTTGCTGAGGTGAAATTATCATTAATAAATTTAAATTATAGTAGTGACCTAATATAATAATGAATCACGCTATTTGAAACTAGAAGTTAATATATTACACCACAGATTTTCAAAACACTTGAGGCTCCAGGGAGGTATAACTTTTCTCCTTTCCTCAATGACATGGGCTTTGTTCCCCAATTAGTTTGCCTTTAGGGGTCAGAAAAATGTATTCTCATAGATTCATATATAGCAGTTGAAAAAGTTATAGCTGAAGGTGATTTAATTTAATCCATTTCCTAGTTTGTATTAAAATGGATTGGAAATATTCATACTGTCATGCATCTGAACTATTAAATCCTACAAATAAAAGACAGCATTGAATAACATACAGTGGCTTCAAAACCTGTTCTTACTAGATTCAAGACAGAACAACAATAACTTGCATAACTTTCTCTTGGAGACTTTCATACTCATACCAAGGTCAACACCTCGACTATAATGATCAACTAACCCAAAATTAATTGCATATATATTCAGATTAGTTTCTCCCTCCCATGTCCATAAACTGTGCAAAAGAAACATGGCCAGTAGGCTGAGGGAGGTGATCCTCCCCTGCTACGTTGCTCTTGTGAGAACTCACCTGGAGTACTGTGTTCAAATCTAGAGCCTCCAGCACAGAAAAGACATGGACCTATTGGAGCTGGTCCAGAGGAGGGTCATGAAGATGACCAGAAGGCTGGAGAACCTCTCCTATGAAGACAAGCTGAGAGAGTTGGGATTATTCAGCCTGGAAAAGAGAAAGCTCCAGGGAGATCCTGTATCAGCCTTCCAGTACTTAAAGGGGGCCTACAGGAAAGACAGAGAGGGAATTTTACCAGGGAGTGTAGTGATAGAACAAGGCATAATGTTTTTAAACTAAAGAGGGGAGATTTACTATTTAGTAGGAAGAAATTCTTTACTCTGAGGGTGGTGAGACACTGGAACAGGTTGCCCAGAGAAGCTGTGGGAGCCCCCACCCTGAAGATGTTCAGTTCCAGGCTGGATGGGGCTTAGAGCAACCTGGTCTAGTAGGAAGTGTTCCTGCCCACAGCAGGAGGGTTGGAACTAGGTGATCGTTAAGGTCCCTTCTATCCCAAACCATTCTATCATTCTATGACTAAAGGTCTTATTCAAGGCATTAATCCTATGCTATAGCAGTATTTTAATTTATTTATGGCAGAGGGCTGCCAAGTAAGGAAGTTTAGGTTTTGTTTTGTGTGAAATATTATTTATCTTTTTTGCATTTCTGCCTGAGGTTAAGGTAAGCGATAGGTTCAGTGACTGATTGGTGCTATGAAAATCTGTGAGAATAAACACCAGTATGAAGGGTATTTTTGTTTTTCCTCTCAGCTATATTTTTTAAATTGCATCCTCAAGTGACACTACAAAGCTTCCTCTTGTTTAAAGTAACATTAATCCATCTACTACAGAAAAGCAGTCATATGTATATTTAGGATGAAAATCCATAGAGTGCTTGTAATACAAGTATACTTTTATTTATTATTAAAGAGTTTTTCAGGAGAATGCATGAGGTGATATCACCCCACCACTCACCTTGAAAAGTAGTTTGTTCTGTAAATTGTCCCACTGATTTCAAATAAGCTCTATAATCAGTATTCTTTTTGAAGAACTGAATACAGTCCAGGTTCCCTGTTGTTGTACAACAACATACATCCACTGGATTTAGTAGAATTGCACTGAGTCAGACCAGCTGAAGATCTGGCACATAAATCATGCAAAAATGCTATTCCAGTACACTGGGAAATCAGTAGGTCTATTGGAAAGTAAAGATCATCTGGATATTCTGGAAATGTTCCTATAAAGCTTAAGCATAATAATTATTATTGATGGTATATTGCTTCTCTATTTCCAAAGGTGAATAAGGATGGCAGAATAATGTATAAGAATAGATGTTTTCGGGTTAACTTCCTTATGCATTAAACACCTTCTCTCAATTCTGATGAAGGCTTTTTGCCAATGCTTTACTAAGTGCTGATGGAGAGAGACAAAAATAGCTTTCTGCAAGATATACTGAGAGGCCAGTCTGACAGAATAAATCTCATTTGTTTGTGTCCCAGGCTCACACTTACACTGCTAAGCCTTTATATTCTTGGCAGTATGGATCCTGTGTCCTGAACACAGATCCCTTTTTCACTTGCATTTATAATGCAACCAGAAAGGCATCTTGGTAGAACAGTCACCTTCACTTTGACTTATAAAAAGGAAATTGTTTAGACTACAAGGATATTTAGTTGGAATGTGTCTTGAAGCAATATTTCAGTGCTGCATCCTGTGCTTAAGTGCTTCCATCTTTCAAATAAAGCATCTACTCCTATTCAAATAAAGAACAAGAGATCGTCCTCCTCTTTATATTGTCTTTGTCCTACTGCAGTTTTAATTCTGACCTCGCAAATACAGGACAGGAAAATTTGATAGAGAGTAGAGGGCACTGGTTTTCAGTCTCTTTTGAAATGTAGGATGTAAACGTTGATTCAAAATGGGCTGTGAAACTGAGCAAACAGTTTTGGGGTTTTTTTTTTTTTTTTTTTTTTTTTTTTTTTTTTCTCTGGCGAGAGAATGAAATTGAACAGATTTCAGCTAGAAAAGAAAAATATATACTAAAATTAAAACAATGTTGAAGCCACTTTAAATTATTATTTGAAGTCAAATTAACCCTTGGTTTTACTTCATGGGTAAATTTTTGGTAAGTTCCCAATTACTGGAATGTTGTTAACTAGTAATTAAAATAAAAGCATGATGATTTTAGTTCCTCTTATTTAGTAAAATAGGTTACATGTTATTTATACATTTCAAGGTCTGAATTGAAGATTTTGTTTCAACTGTACCTTTTGATGAAATGATATCAGCATGAGCATGTATATAATTTCCAAATACTGACTTTACTAAACCAGGATTCTGTTGTAAGCATCAATTTTATTAAAGATTATAAATATATTTCCATATATGCATCTATAAGTTTGTCTGGAGGAAAAGAATCTGCTATTTCTCCTTGGAGTGCTGTGACTAACTGCATTTGAACCAGAGCAATTTTATTGTGAATACTCCAGGGCATATTCTCTTTTGACTCAGTTCTGCAGAGCTGTGTGAAGTGCTAAGCATCTACAGTGTTCACTGCCTTCACTGGCTTTCAGTGAGAGCCACTGAGTACCTGCTAAGATTCAGTCCTGTGCTCAAGGGCATTTAGAGGACTACGCAACTCCAAATGAGTGACTGAGTCGTGTTATCTTCATTAATGTCAGCTGTAAAGCAAGGCATGCATTTGGGTAATCATGTCAAAAAAACCCCAGCCTTCTATCGTCTGTTACACATGCAAAGCAAGAGAAAATTTTTAGTATCACCTGGTTTTCATGGACTGAAGCTCCTCATAATTACAAACTCTGTATTAATCAATATTAATATATTCACACTGGATTACTGTGATTAGTGTTTATATATATACAATGCAAATATGGAAACACATCCCATGTGCAAAAATAGACAGTGAGATGAAAAGTGTAGAAGCTGCAGTTCTGCACAAATGACTCTGATCACTTAATGACTCATAATGGCTCTCTGCAAAACTGATGCATAAAGTAATGAAGTACAGCTTGTTGACAGACACCCACATCTGTCAGCCTGTACAGTGCTCCAATGATACAGCAATGATATTACGTTACAAGATTTTAAAAACCTTTGACTGAGTCAATGTGAGGTTTAGACCTAAAACAGAAAATCCAACTTGCAGGTGCCCCTTCCTTTATTAGATATATCCCAGTTAACAACTGGAAATGAGCATGCAGTTCATGCTGGAAATGGACTGGTGGTTTGATGGAACTGGGCAATTGCCCACATCAGAAAATTTGCACATTATTTGCTACAGCTCGGTACACATTTCCAGCTCCAGTTTCAGGCAAAACCCTTAAGGCAAATTTCCATACAGTGAGTGATCTCAAAGCCCTGAGTGAATGGAAACTCCTTCAAAAGGACAGTCCCATGTCTGTGACTTGGTTCACTGGTTTTATCTATAAACGAGATGCATATTTTGCAGTCTTACGTAACTCTGGGCAAGTGATAAAACAAGGAGAACATGCTTTCATGGCACACAAGGAGATACTATGTTTTCCCTTCCTCAGTGACAGCCAGCAAGTACTTGTGGTACGAAGAACAACATCCTTTAAATTTCTGGTTTTAGGGAACCATTTCTAAATATTCTTATAAAGAAAATGCAAGCAGTATAATTTTGTGGGAACAATTACAGTTCAAGTATCCTCAACAAAAAATATTTATCCTAAACAAAGCTGTTTATTTAGAAATATTCAATTCAATATTTAGGATTTTTAAGTAACTCTCCCTCCAACATTTTCCTCAGTATTTTCTTAGTACTCATAGGTAATTCTGATTATTGAAAAAATATAGACAGAAATGGAAGAGAAAGGAAAAATGCACATGCTTGCAAAAGCATTCTTTCCTGGAGCTTCTATTGCACCCAATATTCTTCCACCAATTCTCATCCCAGATTGTTAATCTCATGTTCAGATCAAGGACGTACTTAATGTCATACCTCATTTTATGTATGCAACTTCTCTTATTGGATCTGATCTTTCCCACCCACTCCCTCAGTTGCTCTAAAATATATATATTGAATAAATCATGACTCAAAAAGCAAAAGACTTTTTTGGTTTTGATTTGTTCTTTATAAAAGTAGAGAGTTTTAACTAGACTGAAATCCATGTGTAACCATGTACTGGTTTTAGCTGGGAAAGAGGTTTTTTTTTCTAGTAATTGCTGAGAAAGGAATGTCAATTATAAATACTGGTTCAGTTGTTACTAAACAATATTTATATTTTTCAAGGACTCTTTTCAGCTTCCCATAGAAGCTGAGAAGGAGCATAGATGGAACAATGTAATGGGCAATGGAACATTCCATACCATAGACGTCATGCTCAGTATTTAAATGGAAGTGGGAATTCACAGCTGTTGCTCTGGAGGGTGCAAATTCATCAGTTTACTGAGTAGTGAGAGTGACTTGTGTCATTATTATTATTATCATTGCTATTTTTGCTTTTCTGATATTGTTCTATTAAAACATTTTTATCTCAACCTGTGAGGTTTTTTTTTTTTTTTTTTTTTCCCCTCTTTTTCTCCTTATTCTTGTGGGGGTAAAGGAGAAGCACTGCATGAGCCACTGCAGGGTCCTGGCTGCTGACTGGTGTTAAATCACAACAAAACATTAAATACATGTGTTTTGAAGGTGTTTGGAACTGGGGTTTAGGTTTGAATTGTTCTTCACATTTTCCAGAAAACACTTGTCTGATAGAAAAATGAGAACTGAAAACTATACATAGAATAACTATACTTAAATGACATCCACATAAGGATTAGGATATAATAAAACTGGTGATTCCATGAGAAATGTATTGTTCTCTAATGCACTGGGAAAAGTTACTTTTTAAGACAGATGTATACCACTACTCAGAGCAAGGAAATAATTTGTTAGCAGAACATTCTGTCCTTTTGTCCTGTACCTGACTGAATCATAATGCAAAGGGTATAAGGCTGAAATGTTTTGGATTATTAAAATCTCCTTGCCACTGAACAAAAATGTGATTGGATGTCTAGTGAACTGGACTGTGAAGAAGTACATAATGATGGTTAGAGATTAAAAATCACCTGCTCGGAGTCTGTTCAAGTGTTCTCATAATAATTTAAACATGAGGTATGAAGTAGAACGAAACACAAGACAGTTCTAATTGACATGGATTTTAATGGGAATTTTGTGCTAGCAGGCGGCTGAAATTTCATCCATAACCAACAGTGCAATTTGATTGGCTCAAAATGGAGTCAGAACAAACTGTGCCTAGAGTTCAAAATTACATATTCTAGTCCTGTAGCAGGAAAACCAAGTGAACTGTTTGTGGTTTTGTTTTAATAACAAAACTTTTGGCATTAGACAGCTTTGTGTTGACAACAACTCTAATTCTTCATTGCTCTTGAATACATGTTGCTATTGTATTGTGACTTGAAGAAGCTGCATGCAATATTTCATTAAGTGAATGGAATGGAACAGCACACATGCATGTTTGTTTGCACATGCACGCAGAATAGCATATCTGCTCACAAAACCCCGTGAGATAATTGCAGAACGTTTATAGATTGATAGTACTTGTTTATTTAATAAAATGTCATTAAATTAAAATAATATCTAATCGAACAAATCAAACAAAATCAACGAAAAAAAAACAACCAAAAGCAAACACACCATATTCATACACTTTCATAAAAGATACTAGGTTACCTGCAGAAGACAGTGACATACTGTGGCTTTTCTGCAATGGCACGATATCGGCATGCATTATTCTTTTGCAATAGGCATCACCATAACTGCACAAATTATTTTTCTCCTACAGAGTCATTAAAAACTTATACACCTGGATGCTTCTGCTTTGCTCAAGCCTATGGAAAGATGGGTTTCCATTTCTGACTGACACAAGCATGCTTCTTCCACTGGAGAAAGCCCAAATGTTTTCCATAACACTTTCACAGCATGAGAAGGTCATAGTTGTTATACTGAAGTATTTCCTACATAATAAATACACTGACAACTCTGGGATGACAGTGCTGTTTTTGAACCTCTTGTAATGTCTCTCTTTCTCCCATCTGGAAAAGAGTATCTATATTATTTTATGTTAACAATATTTTCTTTTTCTGCTCCATTTTGACAGCAGCAGGACGAGCACTGAAAACTTTCACTAAACGTATATACAGAGGTGTGAGGGAGATAAAAAGTTGATGGATCTTGTCATTTATCAGGTGCCCATGCAAATACAGCCTTCACATGCAGAGGATTGCTTTAAACTCTCTTGGCCAAATGCAAACTGGTTTTCACAGGTCACCAAATGTTCCTGTCAAATCTCAGATCTCTAGCAGTTACCGCAAAGCTCAGATGCTTTAAAAGCTTAACTTTTAAGGTTTTTTGTTTGGTTGGATTTTACTTTAGTAAAAGATTTTACTTTAAGTAAAAGATGACTTAAAAAGTAGGACGCAAACATTATGTTAAACAGCCAGTTAAGTATTTTATTTGCATTCTACAGTTTTATAAATAGTTGTGATGGGTTTACACTGGCTGGATGCCAGGTGGCCATGAAGCCACTCAATCATTGCCTTCCACACCTGGACAGGGGAGAGAAAATACAACAAAAAGACTTGTGGGTCAAGGTAATAAGAGGGAAAGATCACTCACCAATGCCCATCTCAGGCAAAACAGTCTCAGTCTGGGGAAATTAGTTTAATTTCTTACCAATCAATTCAGAGTAGGATAATAAGACATAAAAAGTAAATCTTAAAACACCTTCCCTCTATCCCTCCCTTCTTCCTGGCTTACTTTTACTCCTGAATTCTCTACCTCCTCCCCCTGAGTGGTGCCGAGGGAGACAGGGAACAGGGGTTGTGGTCAGTTCATCACATGCTTTTTCTGCCACTGCTTCTTCCTCAAGGGGAGGACTCCTCACTAATTTTCCAGCTCCATCATGGGTACTTCCACTGCAGGCAACCCTCCATGAACTTCTCCACTGTGAGTCCTTCCTATGGCCTGCAGTTCTTCAAGAACTACTCCACCTTGGGCCCTTTCCTTGGGTGCAGTCCTTCAGGAGCAGGCTGCTCTAGGTTGGGTCCTCCATGGATCCACGGGTCCTGTCAGGAGCCTGATCCAGTGTGAGCTTCCTGTGAGGTCACAGCCTGCTTAGGACATCCACCTGTCCCAGCGTGGTCTCCTTCAAGAGCTGCAGGTGGATATCTGCTTTACCGTGGACCTCCAAGGGCTGCAGGGATACAGCCTGCTTTACCATGGTCTTCACTATGGACTGCAGGGCAATCTCTGCTCTAGCACCTGTAATGCCTCTTACCCTTTGTTCTTCACTGACCTTGGTGTCTGCATAGGTGTTTCTCCCACATATTTTCACTCTTCTCCATCTGCTGCTGTTTCACAGAGGGTGGGTTGTTTTTTTTTTTGTTTTGTTTTGGTTTTTTTTCCTCTTAAACACTTTATCACAGAGGCACTACCACTGTCACCGACTGGCTTAGCAATAGCCACTGTCTTGGGACTTTATCAGACACAGGGGAAACTTCTAGCAGCTTCTCACAGAAACCACAGCTGTAGCACCTCTCCTACCAAAATCTTGCCACACAAACCCAGTAGAATAGTTGAACCATTTTTATTCAGATATTTTAAGAGCATCAGTTGTGACTGCTTAGATGACAAACTCAACACAAATGAAAAAGACTTCCAATTTCTCAGCTCTTAAAGAAAGCTATTTTCACTATTAAATATGGGTAGAATTCTAGACTGCAGAGGCAAAAAGGTTTTTATTAGTATTTCTGACTTGTGCAAATAGGAGCTGCCTGTTCATGTAGCACAGAGCAGTGAGGCAGCAAATGTGGCTTGTATCAGCTGTAAGAAGCAGCTAATTACCTGTATCAGCACTGCAGCTGTAGCTCCTTGCTAAGGAGGAGAAATTATGTACCTCCCTTTATACAGGAGTTCATTTAGTACTATTTCATGCATAGTTACATTCCTCCATGATTACCAGAACACCAGGGGGAAAAAAAAAAAAAAAAAAACAACAAAAAAAACCAAACCCAAACCAACACAAAACAATTATTTTATTGAAATTTTCTGAATAAATACTGAGTATTGTTGCCTGTACAGTCGAAAGAAAATCAAAGGCCAAAAAATATTCAAGAGCATAGTCAGTAGCAAGCCATGAGAGTATTTGTCACTTTCAGAAATTGCAATTATTTCTATGTAATAATGCATTTTTTTCAGGAAATACATCTTAAATAAATTCATTTTGCATCTATTTATTTTAAAACATCCACCTTTGCAAAAACTGCCTCACATATTGTTTCCTTTTCCATTAAGTGCCCCGTTGTGATTCCACAACCTTTACTCTTCTTATTTTGTGCGATACCCATTAAAATAAAGCTTAAGATCAGAACTACCTAGTTACCAAGAAGGTCACCTTTCATAATATTCAGTTCCTAACAATTTATTCTGATTGCAAGTTTCCTTTTTATATAAAGAGGTAGAATTTTGTTTTACATGTTCCAAAACATCTTTTGATGGTTTCCAGCTCTTCATGTGCCTGCTGAGAGCTACCTGAAACGTATGTGCACTGGTAGTTGTAAAGGGCTTAAGGCAACATGAGCAGGAAATTCCCTAGACATCTTGCCCGCTCTGTGACATGGAGGTTACTAAAGAATCATTTGCATTGACCTTGCTGGCACTATTTGTGAGTTATAATAAAACAACAATAAATGATAAAATGTTATACAAAACAACCACAGGTTAGAGAATTAAGTAAATAAAAATGGTGATTGCAGGCTATCCACTCTTGTAAGCGAGACTCATAGACATTTGGCCTTATTATTTTTTAAAATGATAAGTAAGATTAATATTGCACGTCTAGCATAGATCAGAGGATGAATCTGGCTTACTTCTGTCTGGTTTCTTTCCCAAACAGTAAGCACAATAAGAAATAGATATTTGTTTGCTAAAACATTTCAGTTGTGTGCTGAAGACATTTAATCTGAATATTGGCAGCAAAAGTAGAATGTCAAATTTGCATAGAAAGGGGACATATTATTTTATTCAATGGTCACTAAGGAGAATATATTAGGTACCTCACATCTTTTCTTAAAAAAACAATACTCTGCTTCATATTTTATTTGGTTTGTAACAGTACTTAAATGGAGGCTAAACAATTCTTTAGTTAATTCTGAAGTAAATACTTGGATTTGATCTACTGAGTACTATTCTCACCGCCAATAATTACATCCATCCACTGACAGAGTTCTGTTATCTCCAGTGGAGATTCAAACAGTTGGCTCAGCAAGATGCCTGGACTGCAGACATCTAAGACAACTAATGGGACCCGACTCCCATTTCTGAATTACACATGCAGAATCATTACGTACAGCTTGCTCAGGATTGCTGGTCCAGAAGTAGTGATGTGTTCTGTGGTTTACCTTTATGTTGGTAAAGCTGATTTCTTAATCACTACTAATAAAACTAATTGTATAGTTTTATTGTTAATGTATTGTCAATTAACCACCCTTTAAACATGAAGGAAAGACTTTGTGATATGAACAGGATTGTCTGAGGTAAACTAGTATATTATTGTTTGTGCATACTTTCCTTTTTTTCCTATTTATCTTTCTATGAGATCTTTGAAATTGCTTTGTGGAACAAACATATTAAATTTTTTGAATTTCATTACAGGTAGTACATGTATATGTACAAATAGGTCGAATAGCAATTTTTCTCTTCTCAAAATCCAAGAAATTCCATTAAAGTGGAAAGACTTGCTGGTTTCATTGGCAACTTATGTTAGCTTAGTTTCGCCATGTCACTGAAATAGTGAAATAGTGGTCATCATCTAAATTCATCACTAAATTCAAGGTACATGTAGTGTGTCCTGTGGTATGACATGACAGCATTATGGGGATGTTGCAGGGTGCACAGTTTAATGAGATGAGAGCATAGAAATATCTACAGCAGGCAGAAATCAATATGAGGTAGTTTTCCAGTTTCTCTTTTGGGAATCGCTTCTGGTGTGAACTATACATCCAGGTTTGTCTTAGAGAGAATGAGAAGTTTCCCTAAGAAGAGCAGTTCTGAGTAAATGAAAAATTAAAAAGCAGTATGGATAATTAAGAGACAAAGACCCAGGGGACCTAATTTTCTTTACAGTCCATACTGCACTATTGTCTCTCTAAAAGCTACAAGGTTTGTATCTTAGAACTAACAGTTGGATAGAGCTGGGGTGATAGAGATTAGGGAAATGCAACCAAATAAAAAAATGCTTTAACAGTTTTCATACATGTTGTAAGTTTTCAGCCAAAGAAACTCATAATAAACTGGCTGGAAAAAAAAAATATTTGATAGAATAATTATAAAGTATTGATTTAGATTGGCTAAATGTATATTTTTCTAATAACATGATTTAAGGAGTGGTCCCTGTTTCCCTTCTAGTAGACCTATAGAGGCTCATGTATTTATTTCTCTTATATAACATTTGTTAGTAGTCTAGACTTGTCCACATGACACACTGCTTAGAGTACAATTTGTCTCAGTACTACTAAAATTTCTGTACCTGTTCATCCACAGGTTCGTCATGTGTATCATACTTGTTTGCTCTTGTTCATTGAATGACTATGGAACATTTCACCCAGGTCCTTAGTGTTTTGGGGTAAGGAGGAGTTAATTTTACATAGCGATTAAAGAGGTATTGACATTTCTCAGTGGCAAGCTGCCCTACATTGTTCTTTTAAGTGAGTAGGAAGAATCACGTAGTTTTTACTTCGTCCCTTCTCCCTAGGCTCAATTTGAAGTAGCTCAAATCACAGTGCAATAGATGCTCTCTTAGCCCTCTGGAACCTTCTTTGAGCTGAAACATTTTGCAACATTTAAAATGTTTTGAGTTTTTTAAGTGTCATTCTTCCTAATAATGCCAAGATAATGTTATTATTTTGGTTGTCTCACATACAACATTTACATTTCTAAGGCAAGATACCAAAGTGCCAACATACAACAACAGCAATGATGAAAAGGTATACCCTGAGAGGATTTATGCTGTTGGAGGGTCAGCATGGCCTGAAGGAGGAAGACTTAATGTGATCCAGCTGGTGGTTGGAGAGGTTTCTGTAGGGAACTAATTTGTAAACCATCGTCATATAGGCTTTGCTAGTTACCTTTCCTCCTAAGGGAACTGTATTCCGAAAAGTATCTTAGAAATGCTCTGGGACAGCAGAGAAGATGAATTGAGGACCAGTACAGTGGAACAAAACTGGGACTATTTCCAAATGACACGTTGCCTGCATAGCTGCTGAATTTACATAACTGGAGGTTTTTAATTACGTCTTCAGTAAATACCTGTCACGAATGCTTTTATTAGAGTTGATCCTAGCATAAAATTGCTGACCTCCTCTAATCCTGTCCTGCCCTGTTTTTATGATTCTGTGATTAAATGTATGAAGAACCTCAGGAGAAAGAAGCTTAAATTTGGATGGTAGCAGTTTTTTTCTGTACTCAAATAGCCTCAAAAGTAAAGTAGAAGAACACTTTCAAAGCTCACCCACCATGCCAGTATATATCATCTTGTGCAAACTCAAGCTTTAGGTGCATGATTTAATGTGTCTGAGTAAAACTTAGGTTTGTCGAGCACGATAGCATTTGTATGAGGCATAACACTGACACTACTTTGGACACCAACTCTTAAATTCTATTTAATTTGCACTTCAAACATAAAAGCTTGTTAACAGCTTTGCCCCAGCTGTACAGCAATTGAAGTTTTTTTGGGAATATCCAGAGACAGAACTTCAGGCACTCTAGCCTAATTTGTTTTAAGAAGGATTATGAGATGTGTTAAACAAACTGGAAATATATTCTCTTTGCATAAACATTTCTCTTTTATCAGAGGAACACTTATACAAAGATTTTTGAGGTAATATATATCAAATGGACTTAAGTTACTAAGTTAAATAGCTTGCTGAGCATTCGGTCTGTTACAAATTTGTTTCAATCTGAAATATGTGATCATAACATAGAACTTTAAAGTCTAGGGTGAGTGCTTTTAGGTTTAAGTTGGGCTTCCTTTAACAAATAAATTTACCTTGATTCAAATATTTTCCATTACATATATTGCTCTGAGGAAATAACATTTGACATTTATAAATCTGAAAAGCAACATAAGCTGCAGAGAATATACTTCAACATGCAAAAAATTTTATGTCTGAATGTATTCTTATAAAGTAAAATCTTAAGGGTGTTCATGCTAAATAAGGATGAAAAAAACAACTTCCATGGAAAATATCAGAAAGATAAGCTGATAGGAATCTTCTTCCTTTCTCCTAAAGTGAAGTAGTATGAAAACATTGTCAGAAACGATGACTACATTTGTGGCATATGGATGTCATTAACTGACAAATCTCAACCTAAATCCTGACATGGCTTCAGCACCTGCAGTTCTCTGATTTGTTTGAGATGAATGACATGCCTGTTAGAAGAATTTAAAATACCAGATTGCTAGAAGTATTCTGTCATTGCAGGGTTTGTGTTTTCTCAAAGTGCTTCCCTTTTATTGAAAGAACACCCTTGAGGAGTCTTCTGCTACATTATGAGACAATTTTTAATTAAGCTACTAAATTAAAGTATTTGCTCAGCATTCTTGGTCTGGTAATGTCATACCAGCATGTACTATAGAATCATCATCACTGGTGCCTTGGGCTGTCTGAGAAGTCAAAGCTCTCATGTGTCAATTTACCCAATGCCTGGCCATATGCAGAAATTTCTCCTCCTCCTTTTAGACTGTGACAGGAAGTTGACATTTCAAACTGGAAAGAAAAGCAATCTTGAGCACTGAAAACCAGCTAACCCTTATCCTACCCTATTGATTCCAGTTTGCTTTATTTACTTCTGACCCACTAGTACTGAATGTTTTCTTTTTACACGAGTATAATTTCAATGATATAGTGAATTAATTTGCAAATATCCTTGCAGGTAGGTGTCGCCTGCAGGAGGCGTGGCGACCTGGTTCAGGAACAGCACGTCGGCCAACCCCAGGCTGCTCGGTCCATCAGCTCGCAGACACCAATGTGGTGGACGGCAAATGGCGTTTATTGATAGATAACACGGCATTATATAGTCTGGGTTCACAACATCACTTCCGTCTGCTTACATCCCGAACTAAGTGTGAAACGCTATTGGCTATAGGGAGAGGGGGGGCCTATCTTTCCGTACATCGCGAGATCTTCCGGTCGCCAGACCCTGTACTGCAACATATCCCCCCTCCCTATGCCTAATTAAATTAGCTAAACGATAACAATGTTGAAACTCGATTTTTCTTCTAATTCTATACTTATTCTTCTTATTATTCTTATATTATTACTATCCTTATTCTTAACATTATTCTTATACTCTTATTCTTATATTATCCTTATTCTTACATTATTATATTACTATTCTTATATTTATTCTATTATCATTATTACTATACTTATTCTTATATTATTATCCTACTTATTCTTATACTTATCCTTATTATTCTTCTTA
>VXBJ01000592.1:242106-290357 GCA_013400055.1 Nycticryphes semicollaris
TTTTTCCTGTCCTTCTCGTAGTCTGGCCATAGTGTCTCTCACTGTTCCGGTGATGTGGTCCTGGGGATAGAAACTCTTTTGGGGGGTTATTACTTCATCTCGCAATTCTTTTTTAGTTTGGATGTGGATATTTATATTCTTAACTCTGTGTATCTCCGTTTTCTCCTCCTCTGAGTCTAACTCAGCTGTGGGCCACTCGTCCCCGCTAGTGTCTGATCCGGAGTCGGAACTCGACTGACTGGGTACTTCCGGTTTGCCGTACCTTTTTGTCCGACCTGGTTCAGGAACAGCACGTCGGCCAACCCCAGGCCGCTCGGTCCATCAGCTCGCAGACACCAATGTGGTGGACGGCAAATGGCATTTATTATAGATAACACGGCATTATATAGTCTGGGTTCACAACATCACTTCCGTACGCTTACATCCTGAACTAAGTGCTAAACGCTATTGGCTATAGGGAGAGGGGGGGGCCTATCTTTCCGTACATTGCGAGATCTTCCGGTCGCCAGACCCTGTACTGCAACAGGTAGGATGATTTTCCAAAAGGTGATGCACAAGGGTTGGTGTTCTGAGATACTAGGACGAGATCTTTCTCCCACTCCAGAAGTCCATCTCCAGTGTTGCATATTGCTTAGCTTCCCTGAATTTGAGGGGCCCTGAAACATTAGGTACCAATATTCTTTCAGCTATTTCACACTTCTGTTATTATTTATTTATTTAGTTAGTTAGTTATAGCAGTGTTTATTCCAACATGGCTGCTACCAAAACCAGGATAAACGGACTTCCAATGACAGGTGCAATGACTGGCATATAGCCAGGATAAATGGCAAGGTTTGAATTTCAATATAATTTCAAATGTTCCTTTACTGCCAAAACTAAAACAGTAATTAAACAATAATCACATACCACTGTGAGGTGTTCAAGGGAGCAAGAACTTCCTGGGCTCAACTTTATGTAAGTAGATGTGCTTATTCCTAAATTATGCTTTGTCTCTTTTGTGGTTATCACAAATCCATTACAGGTTTTAATAAAAGATGTAATGAACTAGACAGCAAAAGTTCCTTTAGGGCCTAGTCCTGAAGATCTTACTCGCATTAAACTCAACCAAAATTCCAGAACTTCCTCCTGAATGCCACTTTCTACTATTAGTGTCTATGTATTTTGCTATTTTTCCCCTGACACATCGTGGAAGAAAAAAATCAAGTGAGAAGATTTTTAAAGGATCTTTTAGATCTTTCAGTCTAAGAAAGTTTCTTTTTTTGTCTTAAAGTTTTGAGTTTGTTTGATTAGATGATGCAGTTCTAAAGGAGATGAGACAAGTCTTGCATACTTTCATGGCTAGCCAGAGTGTTCAAGTTCTTAGAGGGAAACATAAGAATGCACAGACTAATACATTGAAGAACGTTCTACACAGAACTAAAAGTAGACATGAAACTTTATGGTATTTTTGCCGGTAAAATGTGCATAGAGTATGGTGAGAGACACTGCAGTATAGGATTGGACCCGCAATTAGCCATTTAATTGCAAAGATTTTCAGTTAGTATAAAATCAGGAAGTTTACAAAAATTCCCCACAGATTTTTTAACTATGTGTCTTTAATACTTATGAATAAAAAGTTAAAGGAATGAATATAGCAGGTAAAAATAGTGAGTGCTTTCAGTTCAAACGAATTATTCTATTCCTTTAAGTCAATTCTCCTCTTCACTGAAATTTGATGTGTAAAAGAGAGATTTTATGAGACACAATTGTCCAATAAGTAGCATGTATGTGAATATAGAAAGCAGAATGAACTCATGACTTCTCAGGAACAAAGAAAAAAACAGAATATAACCATTCCATTATGTTCTTGTGTTTGGAACAGCAAACTAAAATTTATCATCAAATACTTTATAAAATTCTAGGGGAGGGAGAACGAAAAACACTCAGATACTAAAACTTTTTGGGGGGATGATTATGCTTACAAGAGTCTTCTTCCCTCCAGGAGTCTACTCTGTGCTCTAGCTTTTAATTTCCTCTTAAGTTGTTGTCTATCTTGTTCCCTATCTTGTCCTTTCTTTACAACTCTTCTTATTTTCAGCTGTGTAATTTGAGTACTAGTAACATGTCAGTAGGAGGGAGTATACATTGAATATTTCTAAAGAGCAGGATTAATGGGATTGTTGTAGCAGTAAGGCTGAAGAAAAGCTGAAACATTGAAATTTAATTTGTGTATTGTGTATTGAATTTGTTACTGTGAAAAATGCAGATTTTTCTCCCCCTAAATTTAAGAGAGAAGAGCACTTCTTTCTCACAGGATTTCTTTTTTAGTAAAAGTGAAAAATTAATAGCTTTCAATTTTCATCATAATCACTGGGACCAAAAAAGGATTGTTTCTTGATTTGAGAAATTTTAAGAATCAGAGATTTCACCTAATCTGAGATTCAGAATAAAAATGTGTATTTATAATAAATGCATTAGGCATTTCCAAGACTGACTCATAACCAACAGAAGAGTCAGTTGCAATTGCCATTTGCAACAGTGAGGATAATTTTGAGATCTTCAGTTTATTTGAAGATTCTACTTGTTTCAGAGTAAGAAGAATAAACAGGGGGTATATATTTTCTAAGCAGAAGCATACTTTTTCTTAGAATACCTAAAGAAGCTGATTATGATATTATATTATACCTAATTATGACAAGGTTATATTGCTTTTACTCTCTTATTAATTATATTCTTCTTATTATTATAACGACATATAAAGAAAAGAATTACATATTATTCTCATTACATAGGGAGAGAAGAGTACAGGCATAGTTACTGGAGAACAGCTAGCATATTCTTTTGTATCTTTTTTATTTTGCTATACAGAATGGATTATTGTGCATTAGGTTAAGACACCCTTAGACTTGAATGTCATTAGTATGATCCTCAAACCTCTGTTCAGTTTCCATTTAAGGTTGAATCAGCTTTCAACATGAAATTGTTACATTTGGGGATCCCAGAGAATTATCAATGTCATCAAGAACAAACTCGGCATTTATCTAGCAGGTAAGTCAAATTAAGGTCATTGGGCTTTTCTTTGCTTTCTTTCATTTCCTTGGCTTACTTTCTCCCCTTGCAGACACAATTATTGCTCAAGTGATCTGTTTGTAAAGAAAGTATTAGCAGCCCTGTATGAAACTAGTTCTTCTTTTTGTCACAGACATTATCAGAATTAATTCTTAAGTTAATGCTTTAGATTCTATGTCCACAAACCAAGTGTTATTTTTAGTTCAAGATTTGTGGACACAGAAAACTCCAAGAATATTCCATTTAAAATAGCATGGTTTGCCTGCTATTATAGGGAAAACATTAATCCCTATCCTGAAATTACTGTTTGAGATTAGTTTAAAGTTACTGTATACCTAACCTTAAGATCTTTGTCCACACAATTTTCTTTTCAGTGAGACTTGTGTCAAGTTTTAGATTTTTCAATTAAAATGTACACAAATAGGAGTTTTCTTAGAATTATAGTTAGAAGCAGAAAAATTTAGATTCAGCTGTGATACACTTCTATGCATTTGTGCAAAGCTAGTCATTATCACAAGCGGTTTTAAACTTGAAGTTCTACAGTCAGCTGAAAATCTATAGTCTCTATGTCAAGGAAAAAATTCCAGGATTAAAAATTAATCCCTCTGTAGAGGCATTATATTTCTTCCTAGTTCTTAGAATTCCCAAAGGACTGGGAAATAAATTTTCTTTATCAGCTTTCAGTAATTTGGTATTCAGGAAGTTTAAAAATGTACGTTTTACAAATATGCATGAAATTTGCATGAGATGTAGTAGAAGACAACTGTAGTATAACATGGCACTGTTGACTCATAGGGACTTCTACTCATGGAAAATCTTGTTTGTTTTGATAGTAGTCACAATTGCACTACATAGTACTATATTTCCTGTTGTGGTGTACAGAGGTTATAGTATCAGTGCTGGCATGTGTACCATTTATTTCTTTTCCAAGAGGCAAATCATTCAAATGCTATTGAGGTGAGCCTCAGTAAAATTCAAGTGGGATTGATCCCACAATCAGCAGTGTAAGACCTACTCTTGTTCAATAGTAAACACTGCTGAGTCAAATTTTGCCCTAATTTGTTATGATATTTAATAATGTTAATGACTTTAAGTAAAATTCTATCATCCTCTTCTGTTTTCCTGCAGCCTTTCTTGCATCCATTTTCAATTTAATCTACTCATTCCACCTCACAACTTAAACAACCAATTTACAACCATTTCATGATGATTTATCTATAAAGATGAGAAGCCAAATACAGCTGGCATTTGAAATAAATATCCCTGTAGGTAGTGAACAACTTACATCTGTAACGGTCTCTGATGGATAAATCCTCCTTAGCTTGAAAGAATAAATTAAGTTACAAAAATATAGTTAAAAGTTTACTTTTGCCATTGACTGACAGGCTCACAACACCTGTCTTTAAAATTACTGCCAGAAAAACTTGAAGAGAAATAAGCCCAACCAAACCAGAACGAAAAAACCCACAGAATCAGGGAGTAAAATTCAGAAGTACTTTTCTTCTTTGCAAATATGTCTATGAAAACCTGTAATGTGGTATCGGACTAGAAACAAATACTGATTGCTTCATCTGCGGTTTTTAATATATCTTTATACAAGTGCTAAAAATTAGTCTGGCCACCTCCAGAAATTGCAAAAAAAGTGTGAAAGAAATTAGAGGGAAAAAAAAGGAAGACAAAGCAATGAAATATAATCACATCTTCTTGCACTGGAGCTAGGTTAAACCCATACTTTGGTTTTGTCATGGTGCCAAATTCTGAAAATTACCAGTTAAACATGATTTCCTGCTGGAATTGGTGTTGCTTTGTTTTTAGGACATACCAGGCAATTACACCCTTTTAGGAAACTGTCCTAGCAAACATGGCCACTGCTGTTGTGCCAGAGTTGTAACACTGACTTTAAAAAAGAAAGAGTGAAATAAGGGGCAGAAACAGCTGAGACAGCTTCTGTGACTACTGAAAAGAACAAAAATACCCTCAGAAGTGGAATAAGGGCTCTGAGGAGTCAGAATCACTACTTCATGTTAGGAATCTTTACAGTACAACCAGGGAAGAGGTCACAGGTGTGACTATCTCTTCAAGGTCCTGGGTCTGTTGAAAAGATACTAAGCTCTTCTTTATCATTTGTTTTTCTTCCTTAGAAGAGATAATACTTTACTCAGCTTTCTTTTGCAGTCTGACAAGGGAAGCCAAACTGGCTGAGATATTTTTCTAATGTGTCTAAGTTTATCTAAAAATTAGAATTCAGGATTTGTATAGATCTGGTCCCAGCCACAATATTTGGCAAAATTAATTTGAAACTATGTCATATTATCACAGAAAATGAGCATCAGGCATCTTCTTACAACTGTATGGAACATTTATTTGCTTTGTGGAAACTAAGGTTATACAATATTTCTCTAGCCATAATCAGAACCTAAATGTTAGACATAAAAGAAAGAAAAAAATAAAACATTAGACAACAAATATAAACTTAGTTTTAGCTGCAGATGATGACTCCAAAGATGTTTCGTTGCTACAACAATAATAATAACAAAGCAAGCAAGAGATTTATCTTTAAGCAGTATGCAATACCACTGATTAGAATGACAAAACAAAACAAAAGCAAAAAAAAAAACCAACATCAAGTGTCTTCTGACCAGAACCTAGTGCGTTTTTTCAGAATATGAAAATGAAGAAATAGTGAGTGTACATTTTTAGCAAGACAAAATGAGCACTAGGTTCAGGGTAGCAATAGCAATGCTATAGTTCATGGTTCCTTATTATTAAAATACTGGGCTTAAATTCACTGGCAAAGAACATGGTCAAAGCTAATAACCTTGTCTTTACACTTGCTTATGAGAATTTCACATTTGTTACATTTTCACATCACGCAGTGACTTTTAGCTAGGAACAGTTATGCTTCTGATAGATAATATGGATTTATATAGATGCTGGAGACTATTTAACACTTTTGGACTGTTAAAAAGATATGACAATAGGGAAAAGAAAAGAAAACAAAACAAAACAAAAACCCCAAACCAAAAAAACATTGGATTACCTTGAACCTGCTTCTACAGTAATGGAAATGTGTAATATCGTTGAAGTTCCTGGAATCTCTCTTTTATGACACTATATTAACTATATGGGTAGTGTGGTTGAGAGAAGAAGAATTATTGACTAACTAGGTTGCAAACCTAAAATAATTTCTGTTTCATGTTAAGATATTTTTGAGAAAATTACTGAAAAAAAGATATCCTCTATTCAGAGATATTTGCATTATCAGTTCTACACCATTTGCTTGCTGACCCCAAGAAAAGGCAGCTGTCCCATAAAGACAGGATGTCAATAGGCAAAATTTGTAAAAGTCACCTAAGAGTACCCTAACTTCTTTCTCCTTTGGTATGTATGCTAAAAACTGCAGTAAAAGCTTTGAGTTTAGTACATGGATTTTAATAGATGTTTCCTCATCAGACTCTTAGTTTCTATCACAGACAGTTAAACTCATCTTCCTTTTGATACTGGTAGCCCAGGAGTCTACTGTAAGACTACCCTAGTGCTTAGTGAGTGAAAGGTACAAAACATAAATCCTCTTTGGAATTGAATCCTTATATTTACTAATAGTTCAAATAATTTAGATATTTATAACAACTCTTTTAGCACCTTGAGAGTTTTCAATACTCTGTTTTGATTATATTTACATTCTGTGCAATTACTATGTTCCCAATGTGTAGAGGTGGACTGGCTTGGCTGGAGTTACCTAAAAAGCTCAGTCATATAATATATGAATTTTAATACATGAACTTATTATCTGCCTTGTCCTTTCTGACATCTCTGTTTTTTATAGCTCAATGACAGAGGAAATACTGCTGCAAACCAAAAACATCACTTTCAACTGTATTTAAAACTCAGAGTCAAACATTATCCAAGAAATGGCATGATAATTGTGGAAATCTAGGCATGATATATGAGGGTCTTTTCCTTTGTCTTCTGGTCCATTACACAGTGGCCCATTTTCACTAGAACTGAACACCTGCAACACTGCATTTAGATTCTAACCTGGAGGCTGGGTCATGTGCTTGATCATTGAAAGTATTTTGAATCACAGTGGGCTGAGGTATGCCTAAACCTTCTCAATTTCTCTATCTGATAAGATATTATATAAAAAACCACCCACGTCTATCCCTTGTATTTTTAAATGAAAGAGGCCTAGACTCCTATATATTTTCTGGGTTTGCTTTTGGCATTTCAATGAAGTCTGTATATGCAGAGTATTTTTGGAGCACTACTTGTCAACCGTGTCCCTCAGGACATTAAGATCTTGTCAACTTATTTTCTAATTCCAGTGAGTCTTATTTGGAGAGTAAATAATCTGACTGCTCAGATCAGGCAAGTTATATCTATTGCTACAAAAGCTCTGGGGGAAAATTTCAGATAAAAAAGGGAAGAACCTACTGAATTTAGGTAGCCATTTAGCAGGTGTCTCTCCAATCACCAAAGCTGAATTGAAGTGGTTAAATAAAACCAAGATTTTTCTTTCACTCTGGCCTAAATATTTTTAGTGTGAAATTGCTGTGGGGTTCCATTTTCGTCCCTCTGCATCCCTTTTGCAGAAAACTGAAACAAATGATGTAAAACATCATCAACACATTAAGAGTGGATTATCATAACATTTGAGCATTACACTTCAGTGTTATTACCCATTATTATATTGTTACCAGTGTTACCTATTTTCAACACTACTGGGAGTTTTCTCAAGGCACAGTCAGGGCTTCTATGTGTAATAAAAATACTAACAGCTCAGTGCATGATAACTTTATACTACTTTTAATGATAAATTTAAGTAGAAGCTGAGTGATATCTTAGATGTGAAACACGTGTAACTAAACAATTAAAACTTTAATGTATAATTTTCACAAACAGTTGTCATTGAACTGAACTCCATGGAGCTGCTTTGGTCTATATCACCTGAAATTTTTCACTGCTGTTTTTTAGTTGCTGTTGTGACTGTGCAAACTGGAAAAACAATTATATTCACTTGAGTTACCGCTCATTTCTTTAAAGGTGCCCTGTAATTAAATAATTTCTTCTGTAAAGCTTTCCATGGTTATTTTTAAAATTACTTATTTTGAGCTTTGGCAGCACAGTTCATTAGCATAATATGAGCACTTCCCCAGCTTAAATTAATTCATTATTATGACATGTGTGTGAGGTAATGTCTTTGCTTGACACACCATGAGGATGAGGCCAAATTTGCAGCACGTATTGTGGCAAATATCAAACAACTTGATGGGACTGATAAAGTCAGCAATAGTGAACAACTAGAAACTGAAATCACAGAATCATCATGGTTGGAAAGGACGTCTAAGATCATCGAGTTCAATCATGCACACATGAAAAATCTCTGCAATCTCAGCCACCAGAGCATGCCATTAGAGCATGCCCTAAAGTGCATGTTTCTGGAATACCTCTAGTGATGGTGACTCAACCACCTCCCTAGGCAGGCTGTTCCAGTGCCTGAACACTCTTTGAGTAAAGTAACTCTTCCTCATATCTGATCTAAACCTCCCCTGCTGCAACTTCAGACCATTTCCTCTGGTCCTGTCATTATTCACTTGGGAGAAGAGGCCAACATCCACTTCTCTACAATCTCCTTTCAGGTAGCTGTAGAGGGAAATGAGGCCTCCCCTCGGCCTCCTCTTTTCCAAGCTAAACATGCCCAGTTCCCTCAGCCTCTCCTCTTATGCCTCTTTCTCCAGATCCCCTCACCAGAAAGGGGGATCCAGAGCTTGGTAGCACTCCTCTGGACATGCTCCAGCACTTCAATGTCATTCTTCTAGTGAGGGGCCCAGAACTGAACACAATGCTTGAGGTGAAGAAGCCTCACTAGAGCTGAATATGGAGACACAATCATTTCCCTACTCTTGCTGGCCATGCTGCTCCTAATACAGACCAGGATGTTGTTGGCCTACTTGGCCATCTGAGAGCACTGCTGGCTCATGTGAAGCCAGCTGTCCACCAGCACCCCTATGTCCTTTTGTGCTGGGCAGCTTCCCAGCCACTCTTCCTGAAGCATGTAGCACTGCATGGGGTTGTTGTGATCCGGGTGCAGGACCCGGCACTTGGGCTTATTGAACCTCATACAGTTGGTCTTGGCCCAACAATCCAACCTGTCCAGGTCCCTCTGTAGAGCCTTCCTACCCTCAACCAGATCAACACTCTCACCTTGTTTGATGTCACCTGCCAACTTCCTGAGGGTGCCTCATTCAGATCATCAATAAAGGTATTAAACAAGACAGGACCCAAAACTGAGCCCTGAGGGACACCGCTGGTGACTGGCCACCAACAAGATTTCACCCCATTAATCACTGCTCTCTGGGCATGTGGGCATGGTCATCCAGCCTGTTTTTTACCCAGTGGAGAGTACACTTGTCTATGCCATGATTTGTCAGCTTCTCCAGGAGAATGCTGTGGGAAACAGTGTCAAAGACCTTATTGAATTCCAGGTAGACAATGTCCACAGCCTTCTCCACATCCAGAAAGTGGATCACATGGTCAGAGGAAGAAATCAGGTTTGTTAAACGAGACCTCCCTTTCATAAACCCATGCTGGTTGGCCCTAAGCCCTTGTCTGCCCTGCATTTGCTGTGAAAGCTCACTCAAGATGAATCTCTCCATGATCTTTCCTGGTACAGAGGTCAGGTTGACAGGCCTGTAGTTCCCTAGGTCTTCCTTCAGGTCCTTCTTGTAGATGGGCATCATGTTAGCCAGTCTCCAGTCATCTGGTACCTCCCCTGTGTACCAGGAACATTGATGGAGAGAGGTTTGGTGAACTCTCCTACCAGCTCCTTGAGTACTCTTGGGTGAATCCCATCCAGCCACATAGACTTCTGTATGTCTAGGTGCAGAAGCAGATCATTAGCTACTTCCTTCTGGATGGTGGGGACTTGTTCTGCTCTCCATCCTTATATTTTATCTCTGCAGGCTGACTATCCTATGGATAGCTGGTCTGACTATTAATGATAAAGGTAAAGAAGGCATTAAATATTACAAGTATCTCTATTTACTGACATTAATAGCCTTTGTAATTAAAATGTTAGGTATTTTGGGCGAGTTAGGTTTATTTTTTTTCCCAAACCTTCTGTAAACCTTATGCTTTTCAGAAGTCACAGAATCATAGAATGGTTAGAGTTGAAAGGGACCTTAAAGATCGTTGAGTTCCAACCCCACTGCCATGGGCAGGGACACCTCCCACTAGACCAGGTTGCTCAAAGCCCCATTCAGCCTGGCTTTGAACACTTCCAGGGATGGGGCTTCCACAGCTTCCCTGGGCAACCTGTTCCAGTGTCTCACCACCCTCACAGTGAAGAATTTCTTCCTAGTATGTAATCTAAATCTTCCTTCTTCCAATTTAAAGCTGTTACCCTTTGTCCTGTCTCTCTACTTCCTGACAATAAGTCCTTCTCCAGCTCTCTTGTAGGCTCCCTTCAGATACTAGAAGGCTGCTATAAGGTGTCCCCAGAGCCTTCTCTTCTTTGGGCTGAACAAGACCAGAGTCAATCATTATAATGTTTTTACCCATACAGGGTAGAGACAAATCTTTTCCTATTGAAGAGACATTTTTTACTATTAAAATTAAAGTTATAAAAGTTATAAAATGCAAAAATGTTATTTCATATGCATCCTATATATCACATTGTTTTTTACTTTGGATAAAGAAAAGTAATTTTGAAAATTGTTACAAGCCCCTGCTCTGCGATTTTAAAAACTTCCTTATCATATTATGCAGCTGTGTTTCTAGTATGGAGTTGTTTTCCATAAAAATATATTTAAACCCCTCAAAAAAATAGCAGAGTGATTATTTTCCTGCATGTTAATTTTGATTTATAGTCAGCAGAATTGTTAATTTTCATTATTATTATTATTCATTAATAACAAGAACAACTAAAAATTAACATATTCAGCAAATTTTATATAGTGTTAATCATTAATTCAACCCACACACTAAGTGTTGCCTAATCAAATCACATCTTTCCAAAGGCATTCTATGAACATGATAACAAATTATAGACTTTCAAGATCTAACACTTCTAAAATATGAAAGCTGATGAATCTTGCAGTTTGGCTCTCTTAGTGAAATCTGCTTCTGGTCAAAGCAAAGAGAAGAGTGGCTGACGAATGAAGGCAGTATAATATCTCTTAGCTACCAATCACCAACACCAAAACCACACAATTTACCATATGGGTCATTTTCTCTCACGTCTGCTTTTAGAGAACATGTTATTTAAATTACAGTCCAGCATCAGTCCTAAAATTTGTCAAAGTTGACTTAGATTTTATGAAAAACTCAGGAATGGTCTGAGTTTTTTTCAGGCAATCACTAAATGCTATACTGATTTTTAAATTAACAATATTTTAAAGGATTTGAACAATAATAATTTTATTTCAAAAGTGTCTCTCCTTAGAAAAAATCTAATTTATAATTTAGCTAGAGATCTCAACAAGAAGAAAATCCCTCTTGACGGAAAACTTCTCTAGTTAATTTTTTGTATAATAAATGTATTTGAAATTATATCATCATAAAATGCAGGCTTATACAGATAATTTCATTCTTACAAATTTAAAAATATTTAACTGCTTAGGAATTAAGCAGAAAAGTGGATTAGGTTCTTAATTTTGAGTTCTTTCAACTACCTTAAAAATATTTTGTATAGATGTGTTTGGGTTTTTTTTTGTTGTTGTTGTTTTGGTTTTAAGATTCATTTATCATCCAAAACAGTTCCCTGAAGAATCTAACAAGATGTCAAAAACCTGTATAATTGTGTCCCTATCCACCAGCACTGTTATATTAGGTCAGGCTGAAAAAATCAGCTGCGAATGCAAATGGCTTTAAAAACTCATTTAGCCAGAAAGGCAGGGCAAGAATGTGAATGTGTTTATGAGACTTCATGTGCATTTACAATTTTGTATTAAAGAGGCATCAGATAAAATTTATAAAGAGCACAAGATGCTCAGGTTTCAGCTGCCCTAAGTACTAGTTTTCCAAGATGATACTCTTGTTGAGTGAACCTTGATTTTTATTATGCATAGTAACAAATGTAGAGGAAGTGTGGAGAAGATTACTATTTGGGATAGCCTGCATCTCTTTTCTCTCACATGTTCTTAGCTGGTGCTAGATTCTTCCTTTTCAGAAGACATTGTAATCAGTAGAAACCAAGTCATCCATCTTTTTAGAATTTTCCAATGAGGTATAGGTCCTCTAAACTTTCGGGTTTGACAAACTAAGTAAAGAATGTCCCAGTTTCTACAGGAGAATGGAAAACATGCTATCAAAATACTTTCTGTGTTTAGAGTTATTTTCTTCAAGTGTGGCAAATGCAGGTTCAAGCCTCTTGTTCCTGAGATTGACCTTGAATAAAACTCATCTTCTTCCTGATGGATAAGGTAATATTAAAAAAAATGGACATCGCTTTGAGTTAATCTCAGACTATTAAGCGTCTAGAAACATAGCTGTTAGCCATCTCAGGTATCTCAAACAGGATATTAAATGAGGAGTTTTAAAACTAATTTACCAGCATTCTGCTGTAATGGCAAAGAGCATGCATAAATCCTTTCTTGGGTTACTCTTTACATACAAAAATACCCCAAAACGTCAAATAGTTTTCCTTGTCTTGTTTGGGAAACTAAAGATTATTAGTTCAGTTCATGAAATAAAGTGACATTACGTAACATAGTATAAAAAAAGTGTACGCTTTGGAGACAGGACTCTATCCTTTCTTGGTTAGATCATTGGTCATCTGCTATGTAGCTACTGTTTATGATCATGTTGATCTTACACTATTAAAAGTCTTACAGAAGTTGCCATCATTTCAGTCCAAGGTTATATCAGCATTTCAGCAGTGTATTACTTGATTTGATGCACCATCTGGGGACAAATGCACCAATCTTTTTTCTCTGCATGTTAGTTATTGTGCCCTAGATCATCTAACATGTGTTTGCCTTGTCTCTGAACATAGGATTTCAAAGGCATTTTTGATCTTGGTTGGATGCTAGTTAGCCCACAGGGGCAAAACGCCTGAAAACCCATTTTGTAAATCAGTTTTCCTTTATAGAGTATTAGTTGGCATAAAATGCAATGTTTAAATTTATGAGACTGACATTCTGGTTTTCATATATTTAGCCTCTTAGAAGTTTTCCTTCTTTATGTCAAACAGGAATAACTGATGCGCGGGTAAATAGCAGTCCATAGGCCATTGCTGCTCTACTTTTGTGCTTATAGTATAATTGTTCCTCTAATAAACAGACAACTGTGATGCAGTCTAAGCTTATGAGGAAGGGATAAACAAGAAAAAAAAATTAAATAAAGATGTCTATTTTAATTGTATGTTCCAGGAGGAACTTGATTGTTTACCCTCATTCATTCTCTTTGATTTTGTTTTGGGGTTTTACATTTTAACCAGTTTGCTTTTCTGTATATTTTCAGAAACAAGTGAAATTGTCAAATGCAAATCACACAGTTGCCCAACAGAGTCTCTCAGCTTTGTGACAGATATTTATTCCTGCACCAATATTACTAAAATAAGCAGGAAGAAATAATAAATAAAAACTTTGATTGCACATGTAGCAAGGCAGAAATTGTTCCATGATCAGTCTTTCTGATGGGTTTCTATTTTAGGTCTCATACATGTGAGGTCTGAGGTTTCAGGATTTCTAATAGGTTTCGTATATCGATAGCGCTGGGAATTGGTTGATTGATCGGTTTCAATTGTGGACTGAATTGCTTGCTCCTTATTGTATTTCTATGCAGAAAAAAATCAATAACTTTCAGTTCAACTTAGCCCAATATATTTCCTCTCAACACAGTTATAAAAAATCCAGATAGAACCCTACTTTAGTTAGTAGTCATCTTTCCAGCTCACGTGTCTCAGTTCCTGAAATATCATGGCATTCAAATTATTTACTAAGTCGCTCTTGATGTCAAAGTACACAGTTTCTTGTTTTCTTAAAGAAAACTGTAAAAGATAAATTGAATTCCGTGTACACAATGTACTTTGATCTGCAAGTTTCACACAAGGTCAAAATTTAAAGAATTAATTTTCATGTGTAGCCTTCCAGAATTGCCTTTTTGTCTCATCACATAATTTTGCTATATTTTATTTCCTAGACAAAAGGGTAGATGTTTTCAAATTAATACTTAATATCTTCTCAAATAAACCAATGTTAACTTTGTTGCTTTGACAGCATTATTCTTGATTTGCAGTAGCAATTGTAAAGGGAATCAGGTCTCACCCTTTTATACTACTTTAATGTCAAAGACATTTTCTTTCTGTCCCTCGTGTTATATTTTTATACTTTCTCATGCTGCTGTCTTTTTCAGTATCTTATTCCATAAGCTGCTTCTCACAGCATGTTGCTGAGTTGGACAAAGATATTTTCATCACCATGTCTACACATAATGTCCTAAGGTGATAGGAGATTGAAAGGAACGTTGTGAGATAATTGCTCTGACCTATTTACTGCAGCCTCCTGTCACTGTTATACCCCTGCAGCAGTGTTGTCAGCAACCTCATATAAGGAAATAGAAATGGACATACTACATTAAGAAGACTCAAAAAAAAAATATTAAAAAGAGTTATATTCATTGAAATATGGGTATTAGAACAAATGAACTAGTGAAACCTATATATTCATACAGAAATAGGCATCTATGTTTTAACTATAGGCTTTTAAGTTTCTGCCATCTCATTCGATAAATTACTCTTTTCTTCAAAATATATTTGTCACAGTGAGGTTATAATGAAGTTTAAAATCCCGAATACCGATTCTGTTGTTGGTTAAACAATACTACCTGCAAGGGTCTAATTCAATAAGTATATGATGAAAACTTACAAATGATCAGTGCCATTGGGCAGACATTCTCTAAACCGCCATTTTTTTACTTTTGTTATACTTAGTTTGAATACAACATATGACAGTGCTTTCATGTCCATTTCCTTTTAACTAGAGCTAGCTGTTGCTATCATTTAACAATGTAGTGTGGTAATGCCTCCAATATCTTAGTGTCATATAATCAAAGAGTAAATTATTTTCCTTACTATAAGAGCTTATAATCAAGAAATAAACAAGCAAAATCAAAATAACTCTTATTTTCTAGGATGCAATGTAGTGTCATTTATTCTTTATTCGATGGTAGTGTGTGCCTTTGGTTACATTTGAGTGGAGAGTTAAGAAAAGGACATAGGCTTTATAGAGAACTTAGCAATGAACAGGGCTTGCTGTGAGTGAAAATCAATATAAATACAGTATGAAACAAGGCACACATCGATACATTGGCAGAGGTCAGTTGTAGACTGGCAAATCAGACAAGTAACAGGATGAGTAGTTTCTCTAACATTTATCTATAACAAGGGTGATGAAATTGTTCTCTGAGCAGTGAAAATAGTGCAGGTTGATTTCCCATAGCTTTCTGTACCATGCTCCAATGACAGAACCAATTCAGCTCCCCTGACATATGTCCTGTACCTATATTTTCCGTTTCAGTAATTTCCACACTTCCCTATTATTTGTCCTTCTGACCTTGTGTATTCTGTTCTCAAGATACCTCACACTCCCTTGTTCACCCATTAATTACCAGTTACATAAGAAGTGGTAATTGATCCACTTATTTTTTTTTTTTGGCTGGTAACAGGCCAAACAGAACAGAAAATTAATGAGCTGATGTCCTTCTCAGACTGTAGGTATATGGGCCAGCCTTTCCATTCCAACCACTTGATTGATGAAACAGAAGATAAATAGTCTTTGAGAGTTCCACTCTTCTCAAATTTGGCAGAAACTGATCAATCATTTAAAAAAAAAATAATTTGAGAAACAGGTGGAAAACAGGTGGACAGATAGTTAATTCATGTAAGCTTCTTTTTATTAATGAATTTGCTAAAATTTAATTTATCATAGTGTTTTTTAAGGAACCCAGAAAATATAAGAAATCTCATTTTGTGCCTTGTATAATGTCATTATGAATTATGCGTAATTATTTAAAATTTAAAATAAAGCCATGAGCGGAACTGATTTTGTTTAAGATTTGAAACCTACAATGTAAGTTGAACTAAAACCTGATAATTAATTAGGTATAAATATAAATCTTGTTGTTTCTGTTACTGTGTGAAGTAATGATGGTTTTAAACACTGATATTTTTATATTTAAAAAAAAAAAAAGTCCTCCAATAATCAGTACAATTGTGAACAACCCTGAGTATTAGAAATGGCTAGGCATAAAGCAGTAACAATTGGGAGGTTCTGGGAAAGTTCCAATTAAGATTTTTAAGAAAAATACATTTCTGAAATCTGTTCTTTGGTTAATAGGAAAGAAAGGGAACGAAGGTAAAAAAATAATAAACTTGAAAAGATCCAAATCAGACACTAGAAACTACAGACATATTAAGGTTTCCTTTTAAAGAAGGACTAGTTAGGAAACCTGTAGGGATTAGCGGGCAGATCTCCTCAGACCACTAGTTGTCAGACCTCCACAGATCACTAGTGATCAGACCTCTGCACTTTACAATGCATAGAGAGACTGTAGATGTTTTTTTCCTGTAATCATCCTTGGATTCCCATCTTGTAGTAAAATGAACTGTGCTCTGAATGTGCTTACCTCTATTCGCTCATGGAAGAGAATGCTACTTTCACCACTGCTACCGTTTTAGACAGCTAAATGAGGCTGCATAAATTCCATGCTACTTTTAGCAATTAGTGAATAAAGGACACAATGTTAAGATTACTAGTATCTCAAAATACCAGGAATAAGTAACAGTCATTACAAAAATGGAATGGGAATACGTTACAGGAATACGTTAGCTATACATAATTTATGTAATGTAGCAAAAAGGATTTCCGAGTATCTCATTTTACTGTATCCATATACTATGTTACACATCTAGAAATATCACTGTGGCTTCACTTGCAATGTGCCATAAGTGTAAGGTACTGAAACCAAGTTCGGTTAGTGGAATTCTGTGAGATAATAGTAGCTGATAATGTGATACTGTAACTAAAACAGCAACGAGATTTTTGGATTACAAATGCAAAACTGTCAGGTAGTTGTAGGGAGAGGATCAGTTATCTACGCATATTGCTATCAATCAAGATTACTACTCTTTTATTGATAACATTTCTGGACTACCTTTGTTTATTCAATAACTCACTATTTGTTTTTTAAACATGCCAAGTACCCCAGTACCAGTCCCACACAGAGTCAAACTTTTTTTGAGTGTTGTTTAAAACGGCAATAATCACAGAAGGCACAAGTGAGTCTGATCAGATTAAAACAATAATAGTGACCAGTGAGAGTAAAACAGTAATCACCCCATTAAACAAAAAATTACCATCACTTCTCTGCAGGTAGATAAATTTTTTTGTATGCATATTTGGTTAATGTAAAACAGAAAAATACATTAACAAATACCAATGTCAAAGGGGATTACAGACATGTAATTACCTGTGGGCATTTATGCGAAATCATGTTTTAGTTTCAGACAGCTCTTAAAGGAAGGGTACATTTAAGGATGCATTTATAGATCCTTTTTCTGGAGGATTTCCCAAAAAATGAGAAGCAAGAGAGGACTGCAGAAACTTTTAATACAAGAGAAGAAAGACGAGACCCTGCCTGATTACATAGTACATACAGTACTATGCATGGAGTGCATTAGTGCATAAATGTTTTTTTTATATTTGTTGATACATTTTAATGATGAAAATAGTTGTTTTTTCTGGGTATACTAGTGATCTCAAACAAAGAAACAAATAAAACCTTATTCAACAGTTACAACTAAAAATAGCTCTTCACAGCTAAGACATTACTTACACAGTTCCCTGTTTTATTGTTTCCATCAGCTACAGCATGTCTGTAATATTTTCAGTTAATTTCTTTGCTGGATATTGAAGTAGAAAAATGCAACAGCAAACGTTGCATACCATAAAAAAAAATCATAGGCCATAAAGGCAGAAGCTATAAAACTTGACATTAAGCATCTTTTACATCACTGTGTGCTCAGCAAAAGTCAGTTTGTAGCAAATGTTTCTAAAGTTATTACCTTACAGCATGAAAAATTTAGCTCATTGGGTTTAAGACCAAAGAAGCAGAACACTTATCTGAACAGTGACTGGACCAAAGAAACAGAATACTTTTCTGAACAACTGGATTGGTTGTTAAAAGATGAAAAAACAGTGTTTTTTCAGAAAACAGAAAAGCAATACACAGACTTCTAATATGAACTACTCATGTTTAAAGTGGCGTGGTAGGCCATATATGTATTTTTAGTCTTTTCCCACTGTGCATTCAGAGACCAAAATCTTAGGTAAATTTTTTGATTAATATTAACATATGCGTGGTGATTAAGTCTCAGAGCTGTTGGCATTTTTATACATTTGTTGATTAACAGATTTTTCAGATCTAAATATCAGCTTCTTAATTCTCAGATAAGTAAAGTAATAAAAAAAAGATTTTGTCTGAAAAACACACAGAAACATTGACCGTTCTCTGTAATCAATAAACCATGATTTGTAGTCACAGACTTCTGAGGTTTTTGCATATCGCCTTAAAATGCTCTCATGCAGAAAGACTGCTTCTGCTGAAGTAATAAGGGTCTCTAATTCCTTATTCATTAAATACCATTTACCCCTTTTATTATCTCTGGGGTTTTTTTTTATTGATGGACTACAAATGGCAACATTTTGTAGGACTGTTGGTAAACACAAGCTTTGTGGCTGAATAAGACCATTGTACCAAATTAGCCATTTTTTATTTAATGTACTGATAGCCAACTTATACTTTTTTGCTCCAGAGTCTGTAGAGCAAAACTGAATATTTCAAGAATAAGAGCAGAATTAAAACAGTTTTCAAATATTCTTCCAAGCTTTTCAACATGTTTCCTTTGTACTCAGGAAAACACAAAATCTGATCTTGTATTTTTGGTAGAAGTTCAGGTTAGAAGACTATATGATTCTTTATAGAATCTTCCCTCTTGTAAAAGCATATCTTTGGGTTAAAGATTTCTGGATCTTCTATTAAGTGAATACTAATGTAAAAGCATTTTGACTCACTTTTTTCTACTCCTTGAAGACTGGAGAATTCAGTGTCTTTTTACAACTCTGTAACTTTAAATGGGTTTAGAGATGATAGATAAAAGTATATAACTTATTTTACCTCTATCCCCTTATTTTTTCTTACACTCATCTCAAAGACCACAGTTTGCCCTAAAGATATTCCACATGGTACAGAGTTAGCACAGCATCTACGTTTTATATCCTCTTACTGCTCCTGCTGTTAAAGAATACCCTGGATGCAGTTTTTTTCACAGTATATACCAAGTTCAGAGTAAGTGAAATGCACAGGTAACCTAAGGTTCACTTAAAACTCCCAGCCCTTTTATCTCATTACTGTCTAATATATAACTCAGGAGAAAGACTAGAGGCATGGCATTAGATCTTATGAGTTTAGAGTAATTCTTAATTATCTGGAAGGAGAAATGTATGTGTGGGGACTTGTTTGCTTGCTTGCTTTTTAATAATGGTTAATTTCCAAAGGATATTGGTCATGATATGAAAGTCAAATGCTTGCACCTTCTTACAAAAGTCCAAACTTGACTTTTCAGAGGGAATGAGCAGCCTCAGTTCTAGATGGAACCCTTGGAAGCTGTGATTGTGCAGCTCTCACAGCTCATTTTTAAAATGTAACAATTAAAGCTGATTTTAATGACCTGCTATTAGAACAGTGTGATTCTCAAAGACGTGGAAGTCACTTGCTCTCTGTGCAGGTGTAGACATATTTCTTAAAATCATAAAAATTTGTTAAAAAGAACATGAATGGGAAGGAGGAGATTGAGCATCTTTTGTGTAGGAGACAGGATAATGTTGGCATTCAACTGCATTTGACTTTAACAACAATCATTTCAAGTGTGCTCTCATTGACACTCTGTACATGTTTAGCTGTAAGCCATAGGCTAGGTGGGAATTTTGTAACCTTTTTAAGATTTTAAATGCCGAATTTTTATTTTTTTGAGTCATAGAAAAATTGAAAATGAACTAAAAATCTCTTTTTTTCCTATATTTTATTTTTTTATTATACAACATACAATGAAATGTCTCTAAACAGAAATATAATTAGAAAAAAAAGGCTCAAAAATAAAGCTCAAATAATTATCTGAGAATAGTAGATTTTAATATACCTGAGGACACTGAAGTGACTGTTTGAATATTGGGTTTGAATATATTTCTGCTACTATTTTCTTCAATCAAAAAAAAAGTAATTATAAAAAATAATATATGATAACACTTCCTCTACTGGTAATAACATAAAATCATAGAATACCAGGTTGGAAGGGGCCCCAAGGATTATCTGGTTCAAACTTTCTTGGCAAAAGCACAATCTAAACAAGATGGAAATGGCCCAGCACCCTGTCCAGTTGAATCTTAAAAATGTACAGTGTCGGGGAATCCATCACTTCTCTGGGGAGATTATTCCCGTGGCTGATTGTCCTCATTGTGACAAATTTTCCTTTTGTGTCCAAACGGTATCTCTCCAGGATTAACTTGCACCCATTACCCATTACCCATTACCCCTCCTCTTTCCTGTGTGACTGCTTGTGAAAAGGGAGCTTCCATCTTCTTTGTAGCCACCCTTTAAATACTGGAACATGGTGATAAGGTCTCCTCTAAGTCTTCTTTTCTCAAAGGTGAAAAAACCCAGTCATCTCAGCTTTTCCTCATATGGCAGGCTTCCCAGCACTTTGGTCATCTTTGTTGCCCTTCTCTTGACCCTCTCCAGCATGTCCGCACCGTCTTTCTACAGTAGGGACCAAAATTGAATGCAGTATTCCAGGTGTGGCCTGACAAGAACTAAGTAGAGATGGATAATGAACTTCTTTATCTGTGTTGGTGATGTCCTTGTAGATGCAACCAAGGATCCTGTTGTCTTTCTTTGCTGTAGTGGCACACTGTTCTTGAGCTTGTCCACCATAACCCCAGGTCTCTTTCTATAGAGCTGTTCCTCAGCCAGGTAAGACCCAGGCTGTGCTGCATTTCTAGATTATGTTTTCCCAGGTATAAGACCTTACACTTGTCCTTGTTGAACTTCATAAGATTCTCATTAGCCCACTCTTCCACCCTATCTGGGTTTTCACAGAATCACAGAATTGTTGGAAAGGACCTCTGAGATAACCAAGTCCAACCATACAAAAAACCACAACCCACTGCCTGCAATCTCGACCACTAGAGCATGCCCTGAAGTGCCACACTTCTATGTTTCTGGAATACCTCTAGTGATGGTGACTCAACCACCTCCCTAGGCAGGCTGTTCCAGTGCCTGAACACTCTTTGAGTAAAGTAACTCTTCCTCATATCTGATCTAAACCTCCCCTGCTGCAACTTCAGACCATTTCCTCTGGTCCTGTCATTATTCACTTGGGAGAAGAGGCCAACATCCACTTCTCTACAATCTCCTTTCAGGTAGCTGTAGAGGGAAATGAGGCCTCCCCTCGGCCTCCTCTTTTCCAAGCTAAACATGCCCAGTTCCCTCAGCCTCTCCTCTTATGCCTCTTTCTCCAGATCCCCTCACCAGAAAGGGGGATCCAGAGCTTGGTAGCACTCCTCTGGACATGCTCCAGCACTTCAATGTCATTCTTCTAGTGAGGGGCCCAGAACTGAACACAATGCTTGAGGTGAAGAAGCCTCACTAGAGCTGAATATGGAGACACAATCATTTCCCTACTCTTGCTGGCCATGCTGCTCCTAATACAGACCAGGATGTTGTTGGCCTACTTGGCCATCTGAGAGCACTGCTGGCTCATGTGAAGCCAGCTGTCCACCAGCACCCCTATGTCCTTTTGTGCTGGGCAGCTTCCCAGCCACTCTTCCTGAAGCATGTAGCACTGCATGGGGTTGTTGTGATCCGGGTGCAGGACCCGGCACTTGGGCTTATTGAACCTCATACAGTTGGTCTTGGCCCAACAATCCAACCTGTCCAGGTCCCTCTGTAGAGCCTTCCTACCCTCAACCAGATCAACACTCTCACCTTGTTTGATGTCACCTGCCAACTTCCTGAGGGTGCCTCATTCAGATCATCAATAAAGGTATTAAACAAGACAGGACCCAAAACTGAGCCCTGAGGGACACCGCTGGTGACTGGCCACCAACAAGATTTCACCCCATTAATCACTGCTCTCTGGGCATGTGGGCATGGTCATCCAGCCTGTTTTTTACCCAGTGGAGAGTACACTTGTCTATGCCATGATTTGTCAGCTTCTCCAGGAGAATGCTGTGGGAAACAGTGTCAAAGACCTTATTGAATTCCAGGTAGACAGTGTCCACAGCCTTCTCCACATCCAGAAGGTGGATCACATGGTAACAGTATTATGGAATCATGGAATTTCAGAGTTGGAAGGGACTTCTAGAGACCATCTAGTTCAATTCCCCTGTGAAAGCAGGATTGCCTAGAGAGCATTACTCGGAAATACATCCAGGCGGGTCTTGAAAACCTCCAGGGAAGGGGGTTCCACAACCTCCCTGGGCAGCCTGTTCCAGTGCTCTGGTACTCTCATCATAAAGAAGTTTTTCCTCATATGCGAATGGAACTTCCTAGGTTACAGCTTGTGTCCGTTACCCCTCGTCCTATTGCTGGACCCCACTGAAAAGAGTCCAGCTCCATCCTCCTTCAACCCACCGTTTAGGTACTTGTAAACATAGATAAGGTCTCACCTCAGCCTTCTCTTCTCCAGGCTAAAGAGTCCCAGCTCTCTCAGCCTTTCCTCATAAGGGAGATGCTCCAATCCCTTAATCATCTTTGTTGCCCTATGCAGGACTCTCTCCAGTAGTTCCGTGTCTCTCTTGAACTGAGGAGCCCAGAACTCCATGCAGTATGCCAGTTGTGGCCTCACCAGTGCACAGTAGAGGAGGAGAATGACCTCCCTTGACCTACTGGCCATACTCTTCACTGTGCATCCCAGGATTCCATTGGCCCTCTTGGCAACAAGGGCACATTGCTGCCTCATGGAAATTTTGCTGTCCACCAGGACTCCCAGGTCCTTCTCCTCCAAAGGGTTTTCCAGGAGATCCCCCCCTAACCTATATTAGTGCATGGGTTTCTTTGTCCCCACGTGCAGGACCCTGCACTTGGCCTTGTTGAACCTCATTAGGTTCTTTTCTGCCCAGCTCTCCAGCCTGTCCTGGTCATGCTGGATGGCAGCACAGTCCTGTAGAGTGTTGACCAGCTCTCCCAGTTTGATATCACCAGTGAACTTTCTAAGGATACACTAGGTCCCCTCATCCAAGTCATTGATGAATATGTTGAACAGGACTGGGCCAAGTATTGACCCTTGGGGACACCACTGGTTACAGGCCTCCGACTTGACCCTGCTCCATTAAGTACAACCCTCTGAGTCCTGTCACACAGCCAGTTCCCAATCCACCTCACTGCCCCCTTATCTAGTCCACACTTCCTTAATTTTCTAATGAGTATATTGTGGGAGACAGTGTCAAAAGCCTTGCTGAAGTCAAGGTAGATGACATCTGCTGCTCTACCCTCATCCAGCCATCCAGTGATAATATCACAGAAGGCTATCAGACTGGTCAAGCATGGTTTACCCTCGGTAAATCCGTGTTGACCACTTCCAGTAACTTCCTGTTCTTAGGTCATAGAAAGCAATCAGGTTGGTTAAGCAAGACCTCCCTTTCATATACACATGATGGCTGGCCCTGATCCCTTGGCTGCCTTGCATCTGCTGTGAGAACTCACTCAAGATGATCCTCTCTTCCTGTAATATGGCTGTCCCTTACAAAGTGTCCACTTTCCCACTCAGCTCGGTGTCATCAGCAAACTTGCCAGGGTACACTCAGTCTCATCATCCAGATAACTTCTGAAGATACTAAACAGCATTGGGCTCAATTTTGAATTGTGGGGGACCCCACTTGTGGCAGGTTGCAAGTTTGAAAAGGAGCTATTTACCATCATACTCTGGGTGTGGCAGCCAGTTCCCCATCCATCACACAGACCACTTGTCTAGACCATAATGCATCAATTCTCTAGGCTGAGGCTATAGGAAATCATACTTAAAGCCTCAGAGCAATCCAGGTAGACAATGTCCACTGCTCATCCATTGAGCAGGTTCCTTTGTCGTAGAAGGGGATAAGGTTTGACAAGCATGATTTGACTTTGATGAATCCATGCTGGTTTTTCTTATTCATGTGCTTTGTTTGACTTGTGATATCCCCCATGAGGTTTTGTTTAAAGATTTTCCCAGGGTCTGATGGGCCTATAATTTCTTGGATCCTCCTTTAAGCCCTTCTTGGAGATGTGGGTGACATTAGTTTTCTTCTGGTCTTCTGGGACATCCCCTGATCTCCACTACTTTTCAAAGATTATGGTGAGCATTCTCACAATAATGCCAGCCATCTCTCTTAACACGCTCAGGTAGATATTGCACAGTGCATTAATTTTTAAGGGTCAAGCTCCTGTAATAGGTTGCATATCACAGAATCACAGAATATCAGGGATTGGAAAGGACCTTGAAAGATCATCTAGTCCAATCCCTCAGCCAGAGCAGGAACACCTAGATCAGGTCACACATGAATTCTTCCTTCACTTTCACTCTCTGTGTTTGTGTCAACCTGCCTTTTTGTTCCCAAGGCTTGGGGCCCAACAGTGCTGGTAAAGACAGAGGTGAAGGAAGAGTTGAGAGTTCCTGCCTTTTCAGTAGTCTTGGTGACTAATTCACCTCACCTGTTTAACAGTGGACCAATATTTTCCTTCTGTTTCTGCTTGTTATTTATGTACCTGAAGAACCCCTTCCTGTAGTTTTGACATCTCTGACCAGTTTTAATTTGAGCTGAGATTTTACTTTTCTAACTACATCTCTGCATGCCATGGAAATGCCCTTGTAGTTCTTAATGCATTCTTGTCCATTTTTCTGTCTGGTAGATTTTTCATTTGGTTTTGAGCAGACTCAGAAGCTTGCGGTTAAGCCAAGAGGGTCTCTTGCTCCACCTACTTTCTTGACCTTTAAAAGGGATAAACTGTTTTTTGTGCTTCCAGGATACTGTTCTTGAAAAACTCCCAGCACTCGCTAGCTCCTTTACCATCCATGGAAACTTCCAAAAGAATCCTTCCCAGCTGAGCTCTGAGCAAGCTGAAGTTTGCTGTTCTAAAATCTAAAACCTCTGTCTTAGAACTAACCTTCAGAGTGCTCAGCAGGATTCCAAACTCCACAATATTGTGATTACTGCAGCCAAGGCTATTACTGAGATATGACAAAGCAAATTTTCTTGGTTTTCTAAATAGCAAGTCCAGCAGTGCTTCATTTCTGGTTGGCCCATATAACATTTGTATGAGGAAGCAGTTCTCTATTTATTTCAAGAACTAGATGGATGATGTGAGCTTTTGTTCTACCAACAAATGTCTGTGTAGTTGAAATCACACATAAGAACCAAGCTCTTCTGTGCCTTTTTGGATATTCCCATGAATTTGAGCACTAATTTAGACACTTTTGGGACTCTGAAATATTTTGATTTCTGCCAAAAATACCATAATATCATGCGATAATTTAAGCTAGAAGGGACTGCAGGAGGTCTCTAGTCCAACTTCCCAACTTCCAGCTGCAAGAAAGTTCAACTGTGAAGTCAGACAAAGATGCCCAGGGCTGTACCTAGTCAGGTCTTGCAAACCTCTTCCTCCTTCAGGGTTGGAAGCTGCACAACCTCTTGGCTGTCTTCATGGGGGTAAAGATTTCTTGTCACATCCAGTCTGAAATATTTTTGTTTCTGCCATCTCCTGTCCTCCCACCATGCTCCATTATGAAGAACTTGATTCTGTCTCCTCGAATATAAGCACTGTGAGCTGCTAAGTGCCCCTGCAGCCATCTGTTCTCCAGGCTGTCCAAGTCGTGGTCTCTCAACCTCTCCTCACATGGCAAGTGTGCTAGCCCTGATTAACCTGGTGACTCTTCCCTAGACTGACCTGCTCTCCAGCAGAACAATGCATTTCTTGTTTGGGAGTAGGTGCTTGATAAGAGATGGCATGCCGCAGAATGGATGCAGTATTACATGTGTGGACTCATAAGTGCTGAGCAGAGGACATACACTGCCCTTGCTTCTTATAAAACAGTCCATGATACAGTTGGCTTTTTTTTCTCTCCAGGTACAGTGCTGGTTCATGGCTCAGCTTGTTGTCTACCAAGACGCACGCATGCACAGAAAATTCTTACAATGTTGATTGTATAATAATTTAATTAAATATTTTGAATTTATTTTGTAAATAAAGCTTTACTGGAAAAATATACAATATACTTTTATAATTAATAAAAACAACCGAGTCAACAGAAAAATTGTGCTGGAAAGTCTCTGTCAATAGAACTATACAGACTCAGCATTAAGCTTCAAGTGTATGAAATCTATCAGTTATGTCTCTTTGGATCATCACGTTTATTTCTGACATAATTTTTTTACAGAGTTTTTGTATTACTATAGAGATGGTTATTGTCCATCTTTGTGCTCTTTATCTTAAACTCTGTCATTCTGAATGGTCTTGTTTTCTTCAATCAGAATTATATGCCAACTACTGATATATAGGGTTTTGAACAGAAAAGGTACCTTTAAAACAGTGGAAATTAGATGACTAAACTGCAAAAAAACCCACAACATTTTACATAAAATCTCTTTCCTGTACAAGGAAATGAAAAGTTGGATATATATTAATATTATAAGACATGCTAAACATCTGTTTATCATAGCTAGAAATCTTCCTTGAACATGAGAAAAAAAATTAAGTTCGGCTACTCTACATTTTAATGTAACATATCAACAGTATTTCTTTCTAACTTCAGGGTTTACATTCAAATGAATGAATATAATATTTAACTTCCTGAGAAAATAGTTCTTGCCCTCCACAGTGACCTTGCACATGCTCACAGCAGTTAGTTATCTGTCTGTAAGTTTTGTAAATTCTCTGTTGTTTTATGGTAAACAAATAATAAAAAAATAATGACTTAGCCGTCTTGCAGATGCCCTTGAGTATTTTATATACTATGGCCTCTGAAGTCAAGAGTTTCACCTGCATTAATTTTTGGTTAAAATGTTAAGTGATGTGGACATTACTAATAGGAATATTCTACTTCAGGTACTGTGTGCCGAGGGTTGGAAAAATATGTTTATGAAAGCTTTGATGTTCATGCACTGAATACACTGTTCATCACCACATTGCCTGTTCAGTAGGAAAAAGTACATGCTACTTTTAATCTGTCTTTTGTCTCCTATTTTAATTGAAGTCATGTTGAAATCTCTCTTCCAAATCAAAGGTCCTTTATATGATATTTTAATGATGCCACTGCATATTGTTAATAGAAGAAAGAAAACATATTGAGTTAATTCTTCATGTAGGTAAAAATTGATCTGCCTCTCCCCATTATTCTTTATTATTGTGCTTTTATTGGGCAATATTTTTCCTGCTCAGTGATCTAAACAGCAGTAATAGAAAACCAAAATAAAAAACAAAGCTCACCCAAAAAAACCCAAAACAAAACAAAGTTTGTATTGACTTTGGAAAATGTTCACAGACATCTGTTAGGAGATTTTTACTTCTTTTTTCTACATCTTTTTTTTTTAATAAAATCCTGTAGTATTGTTGCCCCTGAACAAAGTTTTGTCCAACTGCTATGGGCTAAAACTTGTCACAAGTACATAGAAAGCACTCTGGTCAGGCACATAATCCAAAAGAAAACTTTGGCTGAAGGAACAAGAATACCTTGGCAGGAATAAATTGTCTTTCTTGGTCCTTGAAAAATATGACATTTTCATTTTTTCATTTTAATGTAGTATAATTCAATAGAATCCAAATTCTTAGCAAAATATCAGATTGGACTAATGACCCTGTTTCATATTATTATTAAAGAATAGTAGCCTTCAGTGGGAAGCATATAAAATTCAGATGACTCATTTAGAGAATACCTTATAGATGTTGAATACAAGACACGGTATTAAAAAAGGAGTATTAAACCCAGTATAACTCACAGGGCAAAAAGTTATCTGAAGCCTGTTTCTCAGTCTTTTCTGAACCAAGGCTCCAGCTTGCATTCAGGAGTTATTTAAAGCTCTGTTCTTGTGCAATCCTGCATGAAGACAGTGTTTATGAACTCAGTAAGTGTAGGTGACCTCTTTTTATCTACCACCCTGATGTATGTACTGATTGCTTTGTATGAAGGTATTAATGTGAGGATCCCATAGTACACATAAAATATAAATTATGAATTGATGATCTATTTTATACATACCAAACATAATCCACTGAAGCGATACTGCATATAGGACAAACATATCCTTGCCACTGATTCCAATAAGTCTTTCATTAGTGTTAGCCAGAAAACATTCTACTTAAGATCCACAGTACTCACTGGCTTGGAAAGTGGCTTTAGACCATAATCATATTTAATCTGTATGGTGATCTATAAACAGAAATCTGTGAAAGAGAACTGAAAATCTTAATTCATTTACCGATATACATACATGGATCTTATATAATATTTTCTTCCATATTTCAATGTAGTGGACAAATAGTTTATGAGAAAAGTGATTTTTTTTTTTTTTTTGATCCTTCAGTAATGAGATTTGTTACTAGTTCTGACATTTTTATCTAATCTCTTGGATCTAATGTTTGTTATTACAATTTTACCTTTTACTGAGGTTGGTAGTCATGAATGATTTGTATTAGTGGGTTTTCTGTATGTGTGACCTCTTTTATACACGTCTGAGTAGTTTTATTCTTCCCTCTATATACCTAATCATTGGTTTCAATGTCACCTATCCTTTTAGCTTTTACAAATTACTGGAACAATGAAGTTGCCATTTCAAGAAAGTTAACTGCAGCTTGGTAATAAAGTTGCTCCATTAGCACTGCTAGTGTGTCACTGAATCATACATAGCTTTGTCATCCAGATACTTGGTCAGATTTTAGTGAGTCTATTTGTGTAAAATAAATTCAAGTATATCCACTAGAGTTTCTTGTGGAATGAGATAGTAATGGAGGTAAAAGGCTTTTCTGGCTAAGCCAAATTTATTTAAAGAAGGCTTAGGCTTTTGTCTATGGTTTACAAATAGCTTAGAAAAGCTAATGGATCCATTGTTTGGTGTCCAATGACAGGTTCATGATACAAAATGACTGTCCATCCATTTTAAATTGTAGAAAAGAGAGCTGGATAGTGATATAACACATCTCAAAAAATATCTAAATTAATCTTTTGTGTAAATAAAGGCTGAGGGTTTGGGGGTTTTTTGTTTGTTTGTTTGTTTTGTCTCTATTATTATTTATTCAGGTAGCATATAATATTTCCAACAGAAAAGAAATTGAAGCAGTAACTGGCTGGTACTTTATAGTGACTTCCCCACTGATCTCTAGAGTAAGTTTTCAAGATTCAAGTCCTGTGTCTAATCAATGCAGACTTGTCATCCTTACTATCTTAATTTACCAACAATATTGTCAATAGAATGCCAACCACTCTTAGTGTAGATGGTTAGTGAATATAATGTGTTAAATCATTGCCACATTGGTGATGCTGCACCGCTACCACATTTTGTAGGCATTCATACAGGTAAACAATAATATGGAAGGTATTAATGGTTAATCTTTGGGTATAGGATCTTTAACATTTCAATTGAAGGGTAGATACTCTTGGAGAAGCATCCAGAATGCTCTTGGTAAAAAATGCATTTTCAAAGAAAAATGGATCAAAGCAAAGGGAGTGTTTTTTACTGTGCTAGAGACACAAAATTTGACATATCTACAGCCAATTATTCTTTGGTAAATAAAATTTCGGCAGTTAAAAAAGCAGGATTAGGCCTTTGTCACAAGAAATTATAGAATGTTGACATACTACTGCTGACTACAAAAACCTTATATAGAATTTAGGAATTTATGCACTAAAAGGTAATTTTATTTGTGAATACTATGATGTTGACATTAATTTACTATGGTTTGGGTAACTTTTATACCACTGTCTTTCATGCTTTTGACCTAAAGGTATTGCTGCCCAAAGTTGTATAGCTTTCCAATTATAAATCTTGATTTGCTTTCTTTTTTGCATTGTGCCGTTTATACTTCATTGGATTATCATTTTATATGAAAATGCATTTTTGTGGTGAATGGTAGCCTTTATGTATATATAGGTACATGCACATACTTTGACTGTAAGATACAAATAAAAGGTGCTTTGAAGGTATAATCATCACACTTAGAAAACTGACTGAAGATTTTATTTAAATAAACTTTGCTTTGGCTTTACCTCTAGGTATTTCAGGGTATTTCCCTGGAGTCTCCACAAAGCAAATTTTTCATGGGATTCTATTACTTACTGCTGTGAACAATCTTGTCTTAAGCAAGTTAATAATCTAACTGTAAAACAAAATACAACAGGTAGGTCAATATTGATTAATATGATAAACAGTGATCACAGCATGTCAGATGACCAGCTATGCAAGAATGAATGTTTTAAAATTTGACTTTATTATTAACTTTTTTTTTTCCCGCCAACTTTATTAGGTACTTTATAATAGCTCAGTTTCCATATTTAAATATATTTAATGTAAATTAATTCAGATTAAAGAATTAAATAAAAATAGTAGATTGAAAAATCAGTTCAGAGATAACAGGAAAAAATGAGAAGAAACCTAAAGATAGCAAAATTAAGTAAACAAAGGTACTTTTTACTGCACTTCACATTGCATTAATTCCATTATGATCAAATTATTGGCAAATGTGGATTTGTAACTACCATTCTACTTTGAAGTCATAAAGATGTAAATAAACTATTCAAGTGGAAAGTCAAAGTCTGTAACAGGGACAAAAATCAGGTTATTAATTTGGCAGTGTGCTTTTATGTCTGATTTGTGACCTTTTTACCTTTAAGGAGATTTTTTAATTAGGTGATTTGGGAAGATTTTTTTTTTTCATTTAAAAAAAAAAATTGTTAATGCAAATTACTCTTCTTTTTCATACACTCTTAATACATTATTTGGTGATTCAGAGCATGAACTTATTTCTTTTGAAAATTTAAAGATATCATAAAGCCTCTCAGAGACTTTTTGAAAGATTTATGCAAAGATTTTGTGGCTGCATCCTTCCAGCAAACTTGTTTCTCATGGGTCTCTGAACTTAGCAGGATCCCATTGTAAGATATATGAGAAGGCTAGTGTCTTTTCTGAACCCAGTGCCCTCCTGAACACTGTGACTGGACATGCAGCCACTGTACTGGTTAGGGAGATTTGCATCCCCTTCATCTCTCATCATATGACTTAGTATATGTTTGTGCCTCTTTTCTGGGCATGTGGCTTGTAGCGGAGCAACTCAGATATTGATATTAATATGAAGGGTAAGATCAGAAATCCATATCATTTATCAAGTAAGAGTTACAGTTTTGACCACCTTTTAGCATGCCTAGGTAGACCAGGTAATTTTGAGAAGAGGAATGGCAACAGAAAATATAGTAGCACACCAGAGATGAAATGTAAAACCTGACTCCTATAATCCTACATCTCACACAGGTCTTTGCTGGAAGATTGATGCCAACCTTATGATGTCCAGCTTATGTTCTGCCTCCATCTGTGATATACCTGTCAGTTACGCATGGAACATGAGATTTATGTAACTTTACTCATCTTGAAATAAGCATCCAGAACAAATCATCTAGATTCCAAGTCAAATAAATGGGACGGGTATCTCCAGAAACTAAAATTTTCTATCCTATAACATCCAGGAAAGATAAGATAAGTTGGTTCTATGAGGAGAAGTTTATCTATTTATCCATTAGTTTAGATAAGGAGACTGACATTTAGATGACTTACAGTAGAAAATATGAATCATGTCCTTAATTTTTAAACATCTCTGATGCACTTTGTTTGCCCTTTCATAGGTACCCAGTGCCATTTGTAATGCACCAAGCTTTATGCTACAGTTGTCCTCAAGACCCCATGTGATACCTTCCTGCTCTGTATAGATACCTCAAATACGGTAGGGCCTCACACATAATGTCGCATGAATACTTGTGAGGAACTGAAAGGATCTTTTAAGGATCAGTAAGATGCATCTAGGGATCAACACTGAAGTTCCACAGCTCAAATATTTAATTCCAAGTTTTCACTCCTAGGCCATTAAACATCAAAAGCTCAAGCTCTGTGTAGGTGTATTTTCACAGTTTTTAAGTTTTTACCGTCTTCACAGGGTTTTGTTTGCAAGGATCTGAGACCACAATTTACTGCTCCTTCTTTTTTTTTTTTTGTCTTTTTGGTAAGAATTGAGGACATTGATTCTACGGCTACTTTCCAAGTCTGGTCACTTTTTAAAAGAGAAAGCTTTATTCTTCTTCCCTGCTGGCTGCGTTTCCCTTCTGCTGATGAAATAGTCGTGTCAGACATAGACATCCATATTTATGTAAAAGAAAGCTTAGTCCTTCTATGAAGTCTAAGTGTCTGCATTAATCATCCAGTCACTTGTCTGTGACACATGCAGGGATCAGAGCTGTGATTGCCCTGTCATCCCTCCTGGCAGAAGCAGGGTATCCACAGCAAGTGTGGGCCTCTCAAGCCTGAGGCCTTGCCTGGAGCTGTGAGGCTGCATTTTTCCCCATACTCTCCCTTGTCTCCTTCCTGGGAGTCCCATGGGGTGATGCAAAGAGGCTGTTGCCCCTGGGTGGGCTGATGGTGCTCCCCAAGCCAGTGACAACTCCAGTGGGATGGTGACAGACATGGTGGAGGGGTGTGTTGACCAGTTCCAACTGGCTCCAACCAGTGAAGACATCCTTGGCCCATTAAGAGTGTGACCTGTCCTGCCCCTGCAAGGGTTGCAGTGCCTGGGGCTTTGCTAGAAAAGGCAAAAAATCAGACTGTTGAAATTTCTACTAGGCACTTTGTATTTCATAAAGTAAACAGGTGCTACAGAAACAGAGGAAAGGGCTATACAGTAATGCAAAAAGAGCATTATAAATTATGAATCAGTGTCAGCACACTTGACAACCAAATAACAAATTTAAGAAGGAAATTGTCATACAATTTCCCATGTAATCCAGATACAAAATCTTGTAACATAAAAATTACTGCTGAATGTAACCAAAAAAGATTTAGAGACATGAGTGCTTAGGAGACATCTTTATGTCCACTAACAGTGATTGTTACATTGGGGGTAATCCCAGAAATGTTCACTAGGTACTTGATTGACTGGGAGGTGGAGGCCTTCAGAGTAGTTATGCATTTTCACTTTCTTTATTCAGCTTTATGTCCTTTTACTGATTTTCTTGATTTATTGAAAAATTCATGCTGTCATAGTAGTGAGTTGATGGGGACTGAAAAACACTAAGAAACTTTCATCAAAATTATTAATAAACTAGGAACAGCTCCTCATACCATTAGGCCTTTTGTTCCTACAGTTTTCAGCTGAATATAAAATGGAAGAAATTCTCCAATGACTGCAGTGAGTTGAAACAGATATTATACTTAGCTATACCAGAAGATAGCAAGATCCCCCAAACTCCCCCTTTTCTCATGTAAAACTTCTTACTGCAGAATATATGGGCATACCTTTACACTTTCCCCTCTTCCCCACCTAATAACATGTGGTTATCCATAGAGGTCATCTTTGAGCAACTAATTTAGTTGGTAGGACAAACTTTTCAGTCTTCTTCAAAATATCCATTTAAACTACAGGAGTCTGCCATATTTAACCAGTAACACTTCATAGACATAAAGGAATTCCCTTTTTGTTTGACGTAAGCTATCTGAAAGGAAGACAGGTATTCTGTCTTGTACAAAGCCATGATGAACAGCCAAAATACCTGAACCACAGGTGTTTCTCCTCTAGCACAAGGTCACACAGAATCATAGAATTGTAGAATGGTTTGGGTTAGAAGGGACCCTTAAAGGTCATCTAGTCCAACACACATACACACACACACACAATAAGCAAGGGCGTCTTCAACTAGATCAGGCTGCTCAGAGTCTCATCCAACCTGACCTTGAAGATTTCCAGGGATGGGACATTTACAACCTCTCTGAGCAACCTGTAGCAGTGTGAAACATCCACCCTCGTTGGAAAAAGTTCCATCTAATCTGAAGGAAGTACTGCTGCAATTGCAGATTCCAAGAAGATTCCAGTAAGTTTTAAGGGCACGTGGTAAATCACAGATGCATTGCAGAGTTAGTGTGATATGTTGTCATTCAGACTACAAAAGAAGTATCGGGAATGACTTGGCCAAAAAATACAGCAAGCAAGGAACCGTGGAAAAGCCAAGAGTTTAGACATTACTGGTACTGAACTGAATTTAATAATATAAACTTGAATTCTTTAAACCACAGCATGCTAGCAGGAGTGTGATGTGATGGTCAACTGTGTTGAATATGGTCAAGATAGGTAGAAGAAATCAGTACTGTATAAGATCGAGGAGTTTACAAGTGACTGATGGTTTATGAGAATGGAGAAAAAGAAACAACAGAACAAACAGAACAAAATTTCTTGGTCTAACATTACCAAAGGATAGCATCGGGACTTTAAAAAACAAACAAACAAACAAAAAAACAAACAACAAACAAACAAAAAAACACTAAAACCTGGACTTGTCAGGGAGATCTGATTGAACTCTGCTTAAGCAAAGATTTGCTTATTTGTAGCAGACCCAGAGCTGATTTATTCTGTCCTGCATCATCTGTAAGCCTATCTTGGCTAATATGGTGTACTTCGTTTGTACTTCAAAGTGATGTGGTAAACTGCAACAGCTTCTTGCCCTGCTTACACAAATTGTGAGTGAGCTAAGAGTACCCCCTCAGTTAGCCAGCCCTGTTGGTCGCTGGCCATGGTCTTCATTTGCTGTGTGGTCATGCTGTTCGTGCACAGAAGGTGGGCTCAGCTGATGGAGGCTGGAAATGTTTGAAACAGTTGGAAGAGACTATGAGGAGCAGGCAAAAAGGAAAGAAAAAAAAAAAAAAAAGAAGATGCTGCCAGTAAGTCTTAGCAGTACATTGGGATGAGGAAAATCAATAAATTGGGCTTTGACGGCTTTTGTTATTATCCTGCCTGTACAGCAACAGCATGCCTAGTAAAAATTAGGTTCTTCATCCTGAAATGGTTGCAGGGATGGATGTTTCTCCTGTATCCCTTACCATAGCTCCAGTCTCACATAGCATTCCTTATCCACCAACTGTATAGTATGTTACTGTAAAATCAGTACATCAGAAATACACAAAAGAAAATCAAGATACAGCTAAAAGAAGAAAAGTAAATGTGAAAAAGATTGTTCATTACTGCAGAATTCTCACTGATGATATTTTAACAAGCAAATACTTAGGAAAACATGAACCAAATAGTGACAAATAATATAACTAGATCTCTTTAAAAAAGGCATAATTTATAGATTTAGACATATTGCAAGTAGCTATTAAAATACATCAGAATATCTAGGAAGAAGTTTTAAATTTAAAAAAATAAATATGGAATCATAGAATGGTTAGAATTGGTAGGGACGTTAAAGATCATTGAGTTCCAACCCCACTGCCATGGGCAGGGACACTTCCCACTAGACCAGGTTGCTCAAACCCCATCCAGCCTGGCCTTGAACACTTCTAGGGATGGGGCTTCCACAACTTCCCTGGGAAACCTGTTCCAGTGTCTTACCACCCTCAGAGTAAAGAATTTCTTTCTGGTATCTAATCTAAATCTCCTCTCTTCTAATTTCAAGAAACCTGAAAGAAAAAGCAGGAAATAAAAAAGACACAGCCATTTTTCAAAATGCACCTAGAAGTTTGAACATTGATATATGTAAGGCTAGAAGTCACTGTAAACCTTATACTTTCTTTAAACTTTGCTGAAAACAAGTATAAGTTAATCAAAGTTATCAATTTTCTATACATATAAAGTAAAAAAAAAATAACGAGTGAAGAAATGAAAAGTTTTCTGCAAGATCTTAAAAATATTATTTTCAAAACTTTTGCACTGATGCAATTATTTCTTTTTACAGGTCTTTCTGAATTTAAGGCAATTTTTTACATTAAGAAAAGTACTTAAATACATAATTCACAAAGCAGATGTTCTGGACAACAGTGCTAAAATCTGAGTACAACATTTAACAAGAATATGAAACAGTTAAAATGAAATATTCAAAATATGTAAAAGAAAAATATTTTCCCCCCAGTATTCTTTTTTAAATACAGTAGTTTCTTTTCATACCTTACTAACTGCATAATGTGACAGCATGCTCATTATCCTTTAGTTACCAAGAAGCACTTAAATGACGGACTTTATGTATACTTATATTAGGGAATTATGTATATGTATATTAGGGAATAGATGTGTTCATAATAGAGGTTAAAGCAGGTACATTCAAGTCTCTGGCTTCATATGCATGGTCACTACTGTAAAAGTCTTTACACTTAGGATATGGACGAATGGTGAAAATCATTCAAGTGCATAGAAGCACAATGGCACACGAGTGGAGAAGAGAAGAAGTATTCCTCTTTGCAGGTTAAACATTGTCCAGGAGCCTTGGTTGCTAGATGCCTGAAATGGGAGAATTCATACTATTTTCTACTAAGAATGTTCAAGAGAGTAATGTATTCTTGTGCCTTGTGTATCTCCTTTTTTTCCATGCAGAGACCCAAGTGATGAAAAATAATGTCCTTCAGGCATTTCTGCCAGTCAGATATCCTCACTGAGAGATTCCTCAGAATATATAAACTTGAGAAGAAGAAACAGAGCAACTTTAGGTCTGGTAACTAAGCTGTGTCAAAAATCTGCGGTGCTGCTCCCTAGACATTCATGGTGAGGGAGCACATCATGGCTTCTTTATTAGTTATTTGCCAGAGGTTCTTTATGAAAAAAACGAGAGCAAAATATTACATACACTTCATAATATTACATGCATGGAATAATATCTCATTTCAACACACAACAGGGTTACAGTCAATGTACACAGAAAAAGCAGGAAAATGAGAAGTGCTGCTAGGTCCCTACATTTAGGAATTTGTAGCTGAAGAGTGATGGATAGGAATGTCCTTGAAGAGAGTCAGCTTCAGGGTATACAAGTGCCAAATATTTGCTCAGTTATTAAATGGCTGTCCTGTTTTTCAAAGGGCTGGACTTTGAAGCAATATGACATCAGAACCTTTGAGAATCATGTACCTGTACATAAATGAAGATGTATGATTGAACTGAATTACAACTGTATTCATAATGTTCATTGGGAATATGAATTGAATTAAAAGAATGAAAATCTGTACAAAAAAACCCCCCAACCTTTGAAATGGTCAAAACTATGACAAGGAGATCTGTTGTCTTCTTTCTATTAAAAAACAGAAGAGGTAAAGTTGTTATGGCTGCAGGGCTTCAGAAGAAATACGCTCTGGGGGCAAGGGGAGAGGGAAGTGAATTGTTCACCATCATCAGAATTCTTACTTAAATTCTAATGGAAAGACATACTTGTGCATCTCCAGCTTCTGCCCTTGTTGTGCACCCTGTATCCCACCAGAGAATAGGACTGAAAAGCTTTCTCAGAATGTAATTTGAATAGTGTAGTGAAACCCCATGGGAGAGAACTTGATCTGAAGAATCTTTGATATGGATGATGAAGCAAAGTCTTGGACCTTAGGCTTAATTTGGAGAAATGTTTGATAGGAAAAAAAAAAAAAAAAAGAACTAAAAGAAAAACCTAAACAAAAAAATACTCTTCACGAATCAGTACATCGTGGAATAACTTACAAAGTGACTGATTTTTAATTAGTCACCTCCCAAAATCCTTCTTAATTTGGATGTAATGAATACTAGATAATCTTAGTTGCCTTCATTTTCTGTTATTTATGCACCTTATCCTCTTCTGTACTTATCCAGTGTTGACTTAAGTCATGGGAAATGTTAGGAATTAGGGTAACAGACTTCCAGGGTAACAAAGTCAGCACAGCTCAGTTGTGTATCTCATCTTTAAGAAAGCAAAAGAAGTCGCAGTTGCTGCTCATGAAAGTGTAGGTCTGAACAATGTTAGCTGCTGTTGAAAGGAAAAAAAAATAATAAAAAAACCAAACAGGAGAAAAGAAGATACGAGACTAAAGGGCTTTATGATGTTTTTCTCTACTGGTAGCCCTTTCACAATCCAGCTCTTCAGGGGTATTCGGGTCTGTCTCAACTCTTCATCACATTTTTTTTTCCTTGCCTTGCCTTGCCTTCCCTTCCCTTCCTTTCCCTTCTCTTCTTTTTTATCGCAGTGCTCTTCAGAAACATGATTTCTGCTCTTTTTGGTTCAGTAAAATGGATTTTTGCTCACAAAGCTAACAAACTTTGAGTCAGGTCTTCCTTATCTGTTCATTCATATGTAGTAATCAGCTTTGCATGAATGACTTGATCTGTCCTACATTTTTCATTTTCTTACTACTTTATTTATATATCTTATAATGTATCTAATGGGCTCTGAGCTGACCATTGTAACTGGAGAGCAAGGTCTTGAATTTATAATGGATAGTTTTGTGAAAATATTCAGCTCATCACTTGCCAGAAATAAAAAATAAAAAAAAAAAACAAAACTAAAAACCAATAAAAACAAAAAACCCAGAAGTTGGGAATTGGTGGTAAGAATATCATTGTGCCATTTTATACACAATGTACACTGAGACCTTGATTGCTCTTCTCTCTTTGGGTGCCATTATTTCAAAGGATGCAGAAATGAGAAAGTATGAAAAAAAGATATGAAAATGCCAGGACTTCTGTAAACGTACAGATACAGAGCCTACTGGTGACAACAGCAGGATACATAACTCATTTAGAAAGCAGTTGTCATAGGCAGGCTGTGTATCTTTACAACCTCTGTGCATTAAATAATTGGATTGGTTCCATTGCTGGTTTGCTAAAATACAGAAGATGGCACTGAATACAACTCCAGTACGTATTTGTAAATGCTAATGATTATTTTTTAGGTCCCATATATATTGCTTAGGACCACAGCTAATCTCCTTTTCAAATACTTGGCATGCTATAACAAAATCTTTTACCCAGTTTTGTGATACAAACTGTAGACTACCCTTCCTGGTTTGCCCTCAGGTATGTTTTCATCCTTATTCTTACTCTAGATTCCTAGTTTTTCCTACTCTCTCTCACAAAGTCATATATGTCAAAAAAGTATATGTATAATCTTAGCATGAGCCAGCTCATTCCATTAAAGACAATCTGAGCTCTCCATCTTTAAGCCATAAGTGAATTAAATTTAATATATATTTGTATTCTATCTTATGTATTCCTCAACATCTCCCAAAATAAACATTTCCAAAAATTATTTTTTATCCTACTTGCTTATATTTTCCCAGGATAAAAATGCATTCGGCGGGAAATTTTAACTTATTTGCCTACTGAACAAACAGCAAAAGGTTACTAAATCAGACGTTAATCTATCGAACCTGCTATTATAATCAGCCAATACATTATTGATTCTAAGAGCTGTTCTCCTGTCCAGATGTAAATGCCACTTGCCAGATGAGCTGGATTACTGACAGCTCCACAGGATACTGACAGCTCCACTGTCAGAACTGAGAAGAAGCTTGATCCACTTGCCTAAATATAGGCTACTAGTGTTATTTGTCGTGTCTTAGGGTGTTTGGGACATCTGCAGAAGGCCAGCAGGTATGATTCAGGGAGATCACCCTATGGATCAGCAGCCAGAGGCCAGACAGGATACCCTGAGGCATCTTTTCATGGAGCTGTTTACATTTAGGTAACTGATTCTTCCCTTAGCTCCCCACAGAACTGTAATAAAAGCTTAGACACCTTTCCACACAAATATCTTAAACAGTAGACAAAGATTTTTAGTGTGATTTGGGAAGCTGTAAGGTATTTTATATGCCCTGCACCTGGCACTCCAGATGGCTGTGGTCCTCTGTAGGTTCTGTGTCAAGTCTAACCTTGTGCAGGTACTATGGATTTCTTACAGTGTCTCATATTGTACTAGATGCCTAGCTTTAACTACTGAATGAATTAGTTTAGTAAATTAGTATTCCATACAATATAAAAGATTTAATACTGCACTTGATCTTCACTAGGCTGTCTTAGATGTTTTGAAGGAAGATTAAAAAAATGGACAGTGCATAGGTATGAATAAATCTTTTCAATTCTACTTCAGTTTCAAATTTTTCACTTGTAGTGATTGTTTCTTATGCTGACGAGTAAGATTAACATATCTTCTGAGCGATAATGTAAAATGAGACAAGCTTTTTTTTCCTTCTTCTTTTCTCCCAGTAATTAATTCTTTCTTGTATGCGTTATACCCTGCTTGCATTCACCTTCATTTAGATTTGATGCCAGCCTGCTTACTACAGCTTTATTAAAAACCTACTGCTCTTGGTATTTTTCTTGTTATTATACAGAAGAATCAATTTATGCACATGTAAAATCTGCTGGAACACCTGCCACCTCCAACACCACCCACACAACAGATATATACTGCAGAAAGCTACAGTTTAGATGCTTTAGTTAAACTGAATAGATATTTTTTACATTCATTGCTACCCACAATAGCAGAAAAGGATTCCCTTTTCAGCCTTTTATCTTTTTATCTGGGTTCATTATTTTTGCTTCTCGTTTCTAAAACTTTCTGGAGTTTCAATACAGAGTAATTAGCACCTTAAAAGTTCACATTTACCCTCACGTTTTTAGAACACCGAAGTATAAGGAAGAAGAAACGGGGAAGGCGGGGAGAGGTTTGGGCTTGCCTCTATTCTTCTGGTAAAATATTTCATAGTCTGTTTATTCCACTGACAAGGATATTACATCATAACACTACTAACATGGGAATGGGATAATGAAGCATCCATAATATATGAATATATTTTTGGATTTCTCAACAATTCAGCTAAAGTGAAGGAGGATACAAAGAGGCAAATATTCCAGGATGAGTGTTTTACTCCTATTTATTACAAAGTGGGTTTTTTTGTTTTTTTCTTAGGCTACTAAAATAGTGATTGTATTTATTAAGGTCTGCCAGTAGGGCTCTCTCTTGTATTATATTTGAATTCAATCAGGACATTTTCATTTTGTGTGTATAGTCTCCTTTTCTAGGCAACTTTAACCCTGAAATTTGAAATCACTAATCCTAGTTATAGGATCTATTAGCAAAAGAATTATATCACCTTTGTATTCAGAGTTCCAGAAGGAAGATATTTCTCAGATATTTCCCTGTTAAGTGATTTTATTCCTGTTCAGTAAAGATACGTATATGCAGCTAATGCCCAACAATTTTAACTGCAGTCTTTTAGGAAATTTAAACAGCCAGTAGCTTAATGTGTGTTTCCAAGAAGTTGAGAAGATCCTGATGGTGCTCCAGATCCCACATCTATTCCAGGATAGACAGATATTATGTCACTACTTTGAATCTCTGTTGGGATAAGACTCAGATAGATTGCTCCAAGTCTTATAGTTTCTACTGAAAAAAAGCCCCAAATCCCCCATTTTGAGCAATCAGGGATCAAGACTACACCCATAACAAAACCCAGACCTACCTTCAGTTTATACCAAATCACCTAGACACTTAAATGGATCAAGGGCCTTCCTTTCACAGGAGTCAGGATTCCCACATAACATATAAACTACACATATGCTTTCTTACTAAGTAAGAATTTAACCATTTTTTTTCACAACAACTAGTACCTCACAGCCAAAAATATTCTTGTGCATTTCTGTGTAGTAATTTTGTTTTCATATTTGGAAATAAAAATCTTAAGAAAGTTCCTCTTTTTTAAAATACGCAGAAAGAAAAAACTCCAATGTGAACAAGAGCATCTAGTGATGTAGTGATAAGTAGAAAGAGATTTATCCACTTATCTTAAATGCCTACCCAAGACTTTTGAAAGTGCTTATCTTTCCTCCTTAGGTACAGCTATACCTGGCTTAGACTAATCATCTGTCTTTTTACACTGTAAAAATCAGGTGAGATGCTGCTGTATTTTTCTTCCTTTGGAAATGTCTCCTTTTACATCCAGCAGCAATATGTAGCCTTTTATCACCCAATTTCTTGACATCTTCAGAAACTGTGATGCAACTGTAAAACATTCATGTGAGGTAGAGGAGTCATAGTAGACATAATGGCAGCGTTCCATGAGTAAAGAACTCACGTCAGAACAGCTTGGCAGCAGCTAAAACTTTGGCATAAATTCATCTTTAGGACTGGTGTAATTTAAGAGTCACTCTGTGACAGAAGTGGTGGTTTTTTGCAGGATAGCTTGCCCCATCTGTTACTGTTCTGTTGTTAATTTTGAGAATTAATTTCCTGGAGTTTGGTAGTAATGCAAACATTCAGAATTCTCACTGACTGTCCTACCTAAGATATTTTTATTTTTAAAGGCATCTGTTTTCTTTTTATGGGCTATGAGCATCCCAATTAGCACACAACATCTTTTAGTTGCTGAGCTTATTCCAACGTCATAAAAACAGCTTTTAGGCCAGAATTTTAGAGCAGAGATTTTCAGATCTGGTTGATATTATAATCTGAAACTGTACTCAAATCCATGGAAAATCTTCGGAAGGGTTCTAGAAACTTGAACACCCAAGGAATGTTTTTGAAATCAGGGATTTACGCAATTGTTTTTCAAAGTTTTAGAAGATTAAACCATGACTTAAGTTGATTCTGAATCACTAGGCAGTCTGGACATTCTTAGTTATTTGTCTTTGCTTTTAATTTCCTGTTAAGGATTATATCTGCAACCAAGATCCAAAAATGACAAAATACTGATAGAAAAATTATTGCAAAATTTATAGCTGTGAATGGGACTATTATTATTATTATTAGTTTAATGGCATGAAATGAAAAAAAAAAATCTTCTCAAGGTTTTTCTAATGGGAAGAAATCTTCTGATAAACCACAGACTATTCAACCAAACCATAGACTATTCAACCAAACCAAAAAAAAAAAAAAAAGTGCATTTTGCCTCATGGATTTCTAACATGGAATACTGAAAAAAGGTTGAACAGAATTGATCAAAATGAGATTCCATGTATGACACCAAACTTTACAACAGATCAGGCAGCTCTAGCAGAAACTAAAGAGGTGAGAGTTAAGAATTTTAATTTAAATATTTTGCCTCTTCACACCAGTGCTGCACAATGCCAGTATTCATTTATGATTCTTTTATTCATATTCTAGTTACTTTGTTTCTATGAAGATCAACATGCTATACTAAGAGAGTAACAAAAAAAAAGCCCCAGTAGAACAGTAAATTCCATTTTGGAAATCAGTCTTCATTCTAAATTAAAAATATCATTTATGAAGACTATGTCCATAAAAGCACTGTGATCAGTATTGAAGGTATTACATAGATAGCTAAAGGTGTACATAGTGAAATTATGGAAGAAAGGTAAAATATGTAAATTGTTGTTTTGTTTTTATTTCTCAACATTAGTTATTCCTAGTATTTGATGGATGCATTTTTTTGTTAATAGAATCTTATATTAAAAAGGTATTCATTCAGTAACAGTATACGCTTGCAAAACAAGGTGTTTCTCTTCAGAAGAAAGGCTGAGGGACTTGAGTCTGGAGAAGACTGAGGAGGGATCAGATCAATGCCTATAAATACTTAAAGGGTGAGTATCAGGAGGATGGGGCCAGTCTTTTTTCAGTGGTGCCCAGTGAGACGATAAGAGGAAATGAGCACAAACTTGAACATAGGAAGTTCTATCCAAACATGGGGAGGAACTTCTTTAATTTGAGGGTGGAGGAGCACTGGAACAGGCTGCCCAGAGAGGTGATGGAGTCTCCATCTCTGGAGACATTCAAAACCCTCCTAGACACGTTCCTGTGCAACCTGCTCTAGGTGGACTTGCTCTGGCAGAGGTGGTAGAGGGGTTGGACTAGATGATATCCAGAGGTCTATTCCAATCCCATATCATTCTGTGATTTTGGGTTTAGAAAATTGTTGAATTCCTGGAAATGACAGAGAAGAAAGGGCAACAGTGTTAAGGCAGAGAATGTCAATTTCTCACTCTTTTCCTTTTTCGGTATTAAAAAAAAAACAACAAACAAAACCCAAACAAACAAACAAATAAAAACACCCCCCCCCAAAAACAAACAAACAAACAAACAAACAAACAAACAAACAAAAAGAAATCTTTGAGTAGTAGAGGGGAATCTTGCATGAATTCATAAGTTTCATATGTAAATTCTTGACCACTTGTGATGATCTTCATGGCCCTCCTTTGGATTCACTCCAAGAGGTCCATGTCTTTTCTGCAGTGAGGACTCCAGAGCTGAACACAGTACTCCAGGTGGAGTCTCACCAAAGTGGAGTAGAGAGGCAGAATCATATCTCTGTTGACCTCACTTGTTTTGATGCAGATGTGGTTGGCTTTCTGGGCTTCAAGCACACATTGNTTCTGTGCTTCAAGCACACATTGTTGGCTCACATCGAGCTTCTCATCCACCATCACCCCCAAGTCCTTCACTCCAGGGCTGCTTTCAAACACTTCATCCCCCAGCCTGTATTAATACTGGGGGTTGCCCCAACCCAAGTGCAGGACCCCACACTTGGCCTTGTTGAACCAGCTCATTCTTATGAATTTTAATATTAAGAATTATTCAGAACATTAATGCATAACTGAACCATTGTGCTTGTGGGGGACTTTAACCTCCCAGGTATCTGCTGGGAATACAGCAGAGCAGAGAGGGAACAATCCAGGAGGATCCTGGAATCTGTGCAGGATAACTTCCTCACGTGCCTGGTAAGTGAGCTGACAAGGGAGGGTGCCCTCCTGGGCCTGCTTTTTGTGAACAGGGAAGAATTTGTGGTGGAAGTAAAGGCTGGAGGATATCTAAGGCACAGTGATCATGAAATGACTGAGTTTTTGACCCTTGGAGAAACAAGGAGAGGGGTTAGTAAAACTGCCATCTTAGATTTCTGAATGGCAAACTTTGACATATTCAGAAGATTGCTTGACAAAATCCCTTGGGAGGATGCCCTGAAGGATATAGCAGTCCAGGAAGGCTGGACATACTTCAGGAGAAAAGTCTTAAAGGCACAGGAGCAGGCTGTCCTTGTGTGTCAAAAAACAAGCAGGTGGGGAAAGAGACCAGCCTGGCTAAATAGGAACCTTTGGCTGGATCTCAAGAACAAAAGGAGAGTCTATGATATTTGGAAGAGGGGGCAAGTCTCTTCACGAAGACTATAAAGAAGTAGTGAAGCTATGCAGGAAGAAAATCAGGAGAGCCAAAGCGCAGCTAGAGCTCAACCGAGCTACAGATGTTAAAGATAATAAAAAATATTTCTATAATTCATTAACAACAAAAGAAGGATTAAGGGAAATTTCCCTCCCTTATTGGACACAGAGGGAAACATAGTCACAAAGGAGAAGGAAAAGGCTGAGGTGCTCAATGCCTACTTTGCTTCAGTCTTTAGCAGTGGAACTAGCTGGACACCTAGTGGACACCCTGGACACCCAGCCTCATGAACTAGGAGACAGGGAGAGGAAGAAGAATTATGTTATCATAGTTAAAAAAGAAGTGATTAGTGACCTGCTACACTGCTTGGATGCACACAAGTTTGTGGGACCTGATGAGTTGCACCCAAAAGTGCTGAAAGAGTTGCCAGACGTGACTGCCAAGCCAATTTCCATTATTTACCTGAAGTCATGGCTAACTGGGGAGGTCCCAATGAAATGGAGGGTAGCAAATGTAACACCCATCTACAAGGCAAAAAGGAGGATCTGGAAAACTACAGACCTGTCAGTCTGGCCTTGGTACCAGGGAAGGTCATGGAGCAGATCATCTTGAGTGCCATTACAAGCCATGTAATCGACAACCAGGGGATCAGACCTAGTGAGCAGGGGTTTACGAAAGGCAGGTGCTACCTGATGAACCTGATCTCTTTCTATGACAAGATGACCCGATTATTGTACAAGGGAAAGACTGTGGATATAGTCTACCTAGACTTTCAAAAAGCATTTAACATGTTCCCCATAGAATTCTCATGGAAAATCTGTCTGCTTGGCCTGGATGAGTGTACAATCTGCTGGATCAAGCACTGGCTGGCTGGATGGTCCCACCCAAAGAGTGGTGGTCAATGGATTTAAATCCAGCTGGCAGATGGTCACAAGTGGTGTTCTCCAGGACTCAGGATTAGGACCATTTCTGTTTAATGTGTTTATTGATCTTAATAAGGACATTGAGTGTATCATCAGTAAATTCGCAGATTACACCAAAGTAAGCAGGAGTGTTGATTTGCATCAAGATAGGGAGGATCTATAGAGAGACTTGGATAAATTGGATCAATGGGCCAACGTTAATGGTATGAGCTTCATCAAGGCCAAGTAGCAGGTTCTGCACTTGGGCCACAACAACACCATGCTCCACTTACAGGCTTGGGGAAGTGTGGCTGGAAAGCTGCCTGGCAGAAAAAGACCTGGGGGTTCTTATTGACAAGAGGCTGAATATGAGCCAGCAGAGTGTCCAGGTGGCCAAGAAGGCCAATGGCATCCTGGCTTGTATAAGAAATAGTGTGACCAGCAGAAGTAGGGAGGTTATTGTCCCCCTGTACTCAGCACTTGTGAGGCCAAATCTTGTGTATAGTGTCCAGTTCTGGTCACCTCAACACAAGAGAGATATGAAGGTGCTGGAGCGAGTGCAGAGGAGGGCCAAGAAGCTGGCGAAGGGCCTGGAGAATAAATCTTATGAAGAGCGACTGAAGGAGCTGAGACTGTTTAGTTTGAGGAAGAGAAGGCTGAGGGGAGACCTTATCACTCTCTACAACTACTTGAAAAAACATTGTAGAGAGGTTGTGCTGGTCTCACAGGTAATTAGTAATAGAACAAAAGGGAATGGCTTCAAGCTGCAACAAGGTAGGTTTAGACTGGACTTCAGGAAAAAGTTCTACACAGAAAGAGTGGTCAGACACTAGAATAGGCTGCTCAGGGAGGTGGTTGAGTCATCATACCTGAATGTTTTTAAAAGTTGTTTTCATGTGGTGATGGGGGATATGTTGTAGGGGAGAAATTTGTAGAGTGGGGTTGATGGTTGAACTTGATGTTCCCAAGGGTCTTTTCCAACTTGAGTGATTCTATGATTATACTATCATTACTATCATTTTTACAAAGCAAAACATAGAGTGATTGACTTAGATGTTTAATTATACCACTGCCTTCGAAACACCAAGGAAATATTTTGGGACTGGTTTTTTTTTTTTTTTTTTTTTTTTTTTGGTCTTTTGCAAATTATGTGNAGGTAATTAGTAATAGAACAAAAGGGAATGGCTTCAAGCTGCAACAAGGTAGGTTTAGACTGGACTTCAGGAAAAAGTTCTACACAGAAAGAGTGGTCAGACACTAGAATAGGCTGCTCAGGGAGGTGGTTGAGTCATCATACCTGAATGTTTTTAAAAGTTGTTTTCATGTGGTGATGGGGGATATGTTGTAGGGGAGAAATTTGTAGAGTGGGGTTGATGGTTGAACTTGATGTTCCCAAGGGTCTTTTCCAACTTGAGTGATTCTATGATTATACTATCATTACTATCATTTTTACAAAGCAAAACATAGAGTGATTGACTTAGATGTTTAATTATACCACTGCCTTCGANCTGCCTTAGAAAAGACAAGTAAAGATTTTGTGGTTGGTTTTTTTTTTTTTTTTTTTTTTTTTCTTTGGACTATTGCAAAATACTGGAGAAGTCTATCATGGCTGAACTTTATTGTGTATGCCTGCCTTTAAGAAGCGGCTCCAGATTTTTTTTCCAGATCCCTTTCCTCCAGTGTGGTCGACATGCTAGAGGGAAGGAATGCCATTCAGCAGAACCTGGACAAGCAAGCAAACTGATTAAAAAAAAGAAAAAGAAGACCTTCAAAGAATATTAATCACCAGAATGCAATTAGTGGTTATTTTCTAAAAGCTGGGAGTGTTACCATGATCCAAATACAGCTAAGAAATGTTGAAATTCACTGGTGTTTTCTGTTTCCTTGAGAGCAGGACTGAGAATGACTCTCTTAAATAACAAGAAACCTATAATTACATATCTTTCCCAGTCCAGTGTATTATACAAACAATTTTCTGTCTTATTGAGAAGATCATCATATTTCAAAGACTGAAAGTGATCATTAATCTCATTCATAGCCTCTTTTTCCAGTGAATCTGAAATTAATCAGAAACTTTCAGTTCAGCTAAAGGGAAGCAACATTTTTCTTGCTTTTTGCTGTGGCTTTGTTTATTTTGG
>VXBJ01000592.1:291254-309092 GCA_013400055.1 Nycticryphes semicollaris
AAAAAAAAAAAGAAGGTGGACATTTTTCCAGTACTGGTTCTTATGGCAATTCAAAAACATTTCTTTGCAGTATTTTTCTATTTAAATAAATTGCTTTTTTAGCAGGGTGTTTAAAGCTTTAATATCATCATGGTGTAATGCAACAATAATCTGATGTGATTAAACAACATTAATAGAACACAATAGTTAGTAATATGATGTGATGGACAGTCATAGTTGTTCACATGTTATTTTGATGAGTCAGTCTAAACAGTTAGTGTTTCAAAGGACAGCATATCAGAACACAGACTGCATAGCTTCTGAAACCATAAGATGTGATTATAATAATCAGCTTAGTGCTTTGCACTTGCTGGAAGCTGTTTGCTATTTCTACGTGTTCAAACTAGTGCTGCTATGTCATCTCAAAGAATTTCAGATGAGATTGTATCAGAATGAGAACATTTATTTGTAAGGGTTTTGTACATTTATGTATCCACATAGAATGTATAAAAAAGGTAGCTTCTGAAAATACATATTCCTTCAGAATTATAATGAAAGAATTCCTGAGAGAAGGAAATACTTTTGAACTTCTCAGTGCATGGACAATCACCTAAATATTTTTTTTCCTAAAGAGTCAGTACTATTTATGTCAGCGTTTAGATTTTAATTACTGAACTTTAAGTATTATCTCATAATTCCAAGGAAATTCCCAACTGAACAAAGGGATATGCCATACCATATGCTGTCCTGCTCAGCAATAAAAGCTGGTGTAAGAAGAAGGAGGGGAGGATGTTTGCAGTGATGATATTTATCTTCCCAATATAACCATTACACCTGATGGAGCTCTCCTTTCCTGGAGATAGCTGAATACGTTCTTGCTGATGGGAAGTAGTGAATAAATTCCTTATTTTGTTTAGATTGTGCTGACAGCTTTTACTTTGCCTATTAAACTGTCTTTATGTCAACCTATAAGTTTTCTCACTTTTACTTTTCTAATTCTCTCCCCCATCCCATGGGGGGAAAGTGAGCAAGCATCTGTGTGGTACTTTTAGTTGTCAGTTGGGATTAAACCGTGACAGAGCCTTATAGTTATATTTTCCTGATAAATTGTGAATATATCTGACATATACTGGATATATTCTATGTTGTGAAGTAAGTTTGTTTTTCCTTAGCTCTCAATTTATGTGAATTTGCTTTGTTTGAGTTCTGAGATGACAAAAGACTACGAGACTGTTAACAGAAAAACATAAAGCAAGACGAAGTGAAACCCCTTCAGTTAATGAACTCTTTTGCCCGGTAAGGTTTATTAACTTGAACTCTGCATCTCATTAACACTGTCACTGAGCTTTTGTTATGTGCAGAACTCAGGCACAGCAGGTCATGTCTACCCAGCACATATAGTGCATTCTATACATGTAGTCTTCTATATATAAATATGACCTTGTGTCTATTAGGACGTGAAGTGTGAGTTTTCTGTGTCTCCCAAACAGTTTCATGATTCATCATCATGTATTAAAAATCCTCTAAAGGGACCAAAAATATTTCTGCCTCTTCAAGGCCAGAGAAGTTTTTCTCTTTTCATCATGCTCATGCCCAGAATACATTTGTCAAAGTACTTGCCTTCTCACTTTCATTTCTGTAGATTAAGAAACAAAAAACCTTTTAATTTCTTACAATAAAACTATAAATTTCCTCTATTGTTACAGTATCCCCCCCTTGGTACAGTTTCAGTTCACCTTTCATAAGCATGGATGAGTTCTCCTTTTACTGGAATTATCTTTACTGATGTAGACAGAGAATGTTTTTTACAAATTTAAGACCGTATATGAATCTGGAAAGACACTTGAATGTTCAGGTATGCAAATTTACACAGACATTGGGAATTCCACACCTAATTTTTATGTAGCCACTTTCTTGTAGAGTTTTACATTTAAGTGTCTTAATTTTGAATGATTTAACACCCTTATTTTTTAAAAAGAAAAAAAACTATCCAAACCCCTGAGCGTTCTGCAGCAAACTAAGCTACTTCACTACAGAACACTATTGTTACTGTTAAGCAATGATTCAAGCAGCTAAATAAAAAGGGAAACCATAGGCAATAACCGATATGACAACTTTTACACATTGTAGAAACCTATAAATCAGGATGTACATTTGACACAATTCTCAGTTACAGAAGTGTAAATCTAGAGTAGCAGAAGAGTTCTAAATTTTTCCCTGAAGTCAGATTTAAATAAACACAGCATAATGAATGGAATGAGTATTGCCTTAAATATTTAATAGAATTCCAGCTAAATTTAAAAGGGATTCCCCTGCTGGTATAAAGTACATCTGTATGTAATTTTTATCTTGAGGAAGTTGTAAAATGCAGGACTTTAGCTGAGACTAAAAGAAGCAGTCATGAATATATATCTTATATTTTTTTCCATTGCTGATGTACTTCTTTCATTCCCTGTCTCTTTTCACTTCTCTGTCCATATAAAACATCATTACTGCCACTCAGTTCATTAGTAAATTTATCCAGAAGAGTTGGTTTAATATTTGTAAGAGGAATATAGTTTCAGACTTTGCATTAATTTAAACTAAGAATTTTTTTAATGCTAAATGAAAGTTCCATAAGGCAAAGTTCTATAGAAATGTTCTATAGAAAGTTGTATAGAACGGAAAAAAAAAAGTAGCAGAATAGCAGACTCAAAAAACTTTTTGACTGTACTAATTTTTATGGGATTTTCAGCTCTGTTTAGGTCAAAGAATTTCAACTATGTGTTTCTATTTGCCTAAAAAGACTCATTTTCACTTGTACTTGTTATTTCTGTCTGAATGTCTTCCTATACAGATCAAGGTAAAAAATAGTTTAACTTTAAATAAAGAGGCCTGTTAATAAATAGTAATGTTCTGTTTTAACATTGTTCTTTCTGTAGACAAGAAGCTACTGATAAAATACATGTTTTAATTTTTAGGTTGTAAAGTAATAAAGAGCCATAGAAGTTGCCTTTAGAAATTTTGAAATATTATTTCCTATTTTAATGTTTATTAACATACTATGAAAAGATTTAAAAGTAAGTGACACCTTATAATTTATTTCCTTTACAAGAAAAAAAAATCTTAAAGGAATATTACTAAATTACTTTATTGGAACATTATTTTCTTTCTTTCTTTCTTTTTTTTTTTTTTTCCCCCAGGGTATGAATTCAAGCAGGGTTAATGTCATAATATCTCTTTACTTCAATATTTCTTCTGCTTTATCTGTTGCACTCAGCAACGAGGAGATAAACATAAAGGCTGCAAAAGCTAGTTAGAATTACGAAACATGTTTTTCATCTATTAATTGCTACAGTTGCAAGCATCGCATAAATTTAATTGTCTTAACTAGCAAAGCAAAAACGGATGCATGTTTAAAAAAACACCCAACTGTGTCTTCCTTGATTAAAAAAAAAACCCATGCAGGCTTTTGTTTTAGTATAGCTGATGGCACCTTCTTGGGAAAAAAAATGAAAAACTGAAACAGGATAGTCATTGTGAGTATGTTGTTTTTAAGTTAAGAATTTTGTTCCAAGAAGGTAAAGAAGCAAGACCCTAACATAGTGTAAAGCTAAGAATATTTGGCTGGCAAATTATGAAGCTGAGGCTAGTGTATATTTCTGCATATTTGTTTTATTTAATGACTCTTTAATGCAAAATAGATAAGGCCACTCAGAAGATAGGGATAAGAACGAGATAAACTGCCTCCTTCTGAACCCCCTAGAGGATATATTCATTCATTCCTGCATGTCTTCTCTTTGGTCTTCCCTTTAGAGTATTAAACAAGTGCAATCTCCTCCTTGTTTCCCTTTAATGTCATTCCTGAAAAAAACCCCACAGCTTAGGTCAGCTCCTAAGGAATCTGTAGTGTGTCAATGTTTGAGTGTGTGTGTGTGCATGCATGGGTGTGTTAGTGAGGCAGGTCTGGATTGGGGCTGTTGTCTCAGGGGCTCATATGTCTGGGTGACAGCAACTGGGAAGACAGGGATCCAGGGGCGGGTAGAGAGACTTGCCCATCTGAGCCCAGCTGCTGGGGGCAAACATCTTACAAGTGTGGATTAATTTTGCACTAATGGACCTTCATCCTGCTGTGCCTGAGAGGAGCAGGATGAGGCCCTTGGCGCTGTGTTCATGTGAATTCTCTGTGTGTCTGTCTATGATCTGTGTGGTCGAATATGTATATATGTTCTTGTATATTGTATATGTGAGTTTGTGTGTCTACTGGGAATACATGCTTGGATTCACTACTGCTTGGCCCTGGGGACGTGGAATTATGGAACTGTTACACAGGAAATAAAGAAGAATTATTTCAGTAGGAAGTGTTTTGAACCATATAGAATAAGGTGACAGTTTATCACTGAGTTTAGTCCCTTGCAATCCCATACACTCAAGCACTCAGAATCTTATCCAAAGTGTCTAAAATATCCAATGTAAATTCTGCAACAGCTCATAAAGCATTTTCCAGTTCTACAAACTCAGGAAATCTATATATATACTTAAAAAAATGAAAATAAAAAAGACTAAAAGTCACATCTGTGAAGTTCTGTGAAAAGGGAGCAAGAAACATCAAAGGTGCTGCAAATATTCTGCTTTCAGCGGTATGAAATTTGATGATCTCTATGCCAAAGGGGAAAGGAGAATAATCCCAAAGAGTTTCTCAAAAATCCATGTGTTGAGAATTTCTTCCTGTGCCAAAATCTTGTGATCAGCTAAACACTGAGTACTTGAGCAAGACATCAATAAGGAAAATTCAAGTTTTTAACAGCAGCAAAAATCTCTACGCATTTTGCTATACACCCTACCTTTTTCTGTGATCAGTATCTAATGTTTGATAGGCAAGTGAAAAAGCCTTAAACATTGTATATGAAGGGCAGGAAAAAGTCTTCCCTGGCTGCTGTAAGCGATAAGCAGAACCATGAAATATGCATTCGGTATAATAAAATATTTTGAAAAGTAGAAAAGTACAGCTGAATCTAGTGCTAGGGCTATTTGAAATGGGAATGAAAGTGGGACTACAACTGGAAAAAAAAAAAAACTCTTACAAATAGACACTGGATTTTTCAGGTAGAAAAAATGTCATAAAATTCAAAGTTAGTTGACATTTTTTATTTAGTCTTTTTATTGAAGAGGCTGGAACAAGTATTTTCTGCGGTGAAAAAAAAAAAGAAAAAAAAAAAAAAAGAGTGTTTTCAAGTCTTAGCACCACTCCTCTTAGTCCTTGGTGGTTACAATTTACTGCTGTACCTGCAAAGGATAATAGCCTAGGGTATGCTAACCCTAGTACCTGGTGACCTAAATTACTGTTCTCTTGACATTAGCAACCATGCCAGTGCAGTGCACTGTTACAACTGTAACTGTAATATTTTGTGAACTCTCTGTGTTTGTAGACACAGTAAAAGTAATTGAAATACTCAGTTTATTGGTCTTTCTCCCTGCCAATGTAGTATGCGCTACAAAAATATTTCTGTCTTGTGAGTGATGTTATTTACAGTGTGCAAGGTACTGAAATTTCCACTAATTCCTTCACAAAGGCATTTTATATCATACTGTGGGAACTCCTTAATGTATCAGCTTTTTCTTAAATTTATCTGTTTATTTCTTTCTATTCTCTTTGCACCTGTTTTGCTCCTTCTCACTCTTCTGTACCAATAATGCAGTTTTTCTTTCTGATCTTTCAGACAAGCATTATATATTTAATTTATTTAAGACTTGCTTATATTCTTCAGGCACCTTCTTCTGAAGTATTTTCAAGTACTGATTATAATTTTTGTAAAGAGTTAACTGTAAGTGAAAGAAAAAATATCAAGTATAAGGGGCTGATCTCCAGGCAGATATAAATAATCTAATTATATGTCCCTGGTCCATGGCATTGATTTATGTTCAGATTATGAGAGGATTTTATCTACAAATAGGTATTAAACTAATTTCCAGTGTTCTGCTTAATATCCTTTTTAGGTACATTTTATTGTCACAGCTTAGTGGTTTCTCAGAGTCATTATATTTCTCTGAGAGATGAGGGATAACATGAGGATTTCTACAGAAAGCATGACTGAAGTAGAAGCGCAACCTCTTGTTCTTAACAGAGGTGATATGATGGCATTTAAAAATTTCAGATAGATTGCCTGATATGTGGAAATGTGTAGCAGGTGCAAAATCCCACATGAAGAATAGAAGTAAAACTAGGAAATGATTCTTTAATGAGTTATTAAGAAGATTATTGCACAGTAAATATATCCCTTAACAAAAAGCAAGAAACACAGTAGGTACATTTTACTTCTTTATTCATCCTTAAAAGTATCTGCTTCACTTTTTATTGCCCTTGTTTTTCTGGCTTCTCTTAAGTGCAGTTCTGGGTCATTTAACACTTGCCTTCCTTCCAAAACAGAGGCTTGATCATGTGGGTTTGACATTTTCCTTTCTGCTCCTTTTAGTAAAGACAGACTAATTTGATGGATGGTAATACTGAAATACACAACCTGCTGAGAATATCTTACATGGTTTAGAAATGTAATATAGTTGTGTGAGAGTTTATCAGTGTATCTAGAACACATTAGCAAGATGTTCCACATACTTCCAGTGATTACTTTGAGTTCTTAAAAAATCATTAAAATTTTTCTCTGTGGGACACTGAAAAAAAATGAATCTGTGCTATCATTCTGTTCTTCAAAAGATACATGCTGTCACTTAAAGCAGAAAACACAACATTTGTCACTAATAAAATGGTAATTCTGATTTTCACTACAGTTTTATAGTTTGTCCACATAAAATGCCCACCCTCAGAAGTTTTAACTGAAACCTAAAGATGAGAAAATACTAAGTGCCTATACTATTTTGAAAGCTCTTTTTTTTTTTAAATGAACACAACAACATTATTTTTATACTTCTAGTCTCCTTAAATGATTTTGAAAAATTACTTGTGTTCAAGGAATAAGCATTGATTGATAAAAAACAATATAAAATCCAACACCATTCATCAGCATTTGTTACTGAATAACAGTAAACAATTCACTTCATCTGCATCCTGGCTTCTGCTGTTAAAATCTTATCCTGGAAGCTTGATCAGTTTTTTATTCTTTATACCTGGGTTGGTATCCAGCTTGCACTGCCGAAGTGTTTAGGTTTCCTGCAAGTCATTTATCATGTCTACTGGCTGTGTGTGCATGCCTTGGATAACTTGGAAGTTTTCATATCACACTAGAAAACTGTTTGTTGTAAAATCTTTGTTTTGAAAAGACCTCAGGAGACCTAGAAACCAGTCCAACTTCCAACTCAGTGGATGTAGTTAGAGAAGGTTGCTCAGGGTCTTCTCCAATAGAGTTCTGAACACCTCCAAGGATCAAGACATCTCAACCTTTCTAGGCAATCTGTTACCATACTTGATTATGTTAAAGGTGATTCCTGTCTCCTCCCTCTCCTTTTTTGTCTAATCAGAATTTGCCATGTTCCAACTTGCGTCTGTCACCTATTGTCCTATTGTTGTGTACCTATGAAAACCAGACCTCAATAAACCCTCTAATTGGGTGCCTATAGACAGCAGTATTTTCTCCCCTGAGTCTTTTCTCCTCAAGGGTGAACAAACCCTGTCCTCTCAAGCTCTTCTTGTTGGTCATGTGCCCCAGCCCCCTAATGACCTTGTTGGTTCACTGCTTGGCTTACTCTACTCAAGTCAGTACCTTTCATGTACTGGAGAGCCCCAAATTGGCCACAGTACTCCCATATACAGTCTCACAAATTCTGAACAGAGGGAAGCAATTACTTCTCCTAATATGCTGTCTTCACTTTTGCATAAACATCCAGAAATAAGCAGTTGATCTTTGCTGCAAGAACATATTGTTTTCTATCAGGATACTCCCATCGTTTTCTGCAAGCCTGTGTTCGAGCCAGTCAGCCCATGGCCTGTGCTGTTGCATCAGATTATTCTGTCACAGGTGAAGAACTTCAGTTTTGAGTTTGTTGAACTTCATGAGGTTTCTCTTGGTCCATGTTTGCAGCCTGTTCAGGTTTCTCTGAATAGCAACTCTACCCTCCAGCGAATTAAATGCTCCTCCCGATTTGTACAGGCCATTAACTAAGAAGTTAAACAGTACTGACAGTGGCCTTAACTGGAGCATGCCACTCCCAGTTGCTAACAGTTGGACTTTCTGCTGTTGATCATAACCCTTTGAGACAGAAGATCCAGCCAATTTCCTACGCACATTGCAGACCCCTTATTCAGGCGTTACCCCACTAATCTGTCTCCAGAGGAACCTACATCTAGGACACAACTGCCAGAGATGGGCACTTATCTCCAAAATGTTGAAAGTTGCAAATATCTAGATTAGAATTCTGGAGAAGTTTTTTGTTTGTTTGTTTGTTTTGTTGTTTTTGATCTTTTGCACTCTTCTATCTTTTTTATTTAATATACCTTCAGAGAAAAAGTCCATCACTGACCAATAAAATATGAAACCCATCCCTCTACATAAAATAGTTTCATAAGTTTGAACTTACATTTCTGGCTTTAAAATCTAAACTTAAATTCTTTTAGTTACTTTAGTCTCAGTATTGATAGCCCACTCACATTTTTTTCCTAACTTTGTTCACCTACCACAGAAAATTTAATCAACCTGTTCTAATCACTCTGTTTTCCCTTTATGGCAAGTAACATTTTTTTTTTTTTCTCACATGATAGTATAACGTTTTGTTGTGTAATATCTAGCCACACCAATACCTTTCAAAATGCCAATTTCTGGCTACCATTTCTGTATTTTGTCTTATGGGATGGCTTAAAATATAAGTGGATATGCAATGATTGTCCTTTTTGTAACTACCAGTTAATTTCCTTAGCTTTTTATATGACATTATTACCTTATTATCATATCCTTAAAAATATCAATTTAATTGTTTTCCACAGCATTTAGGCATTCTGATACTGTTCATATCTATGAAGGTAAATAAATATTAGATAACTTCTGAAGAATGCATGAGTTTTTAAATGGTAAAGAAAATACTCTTACTACAATAAAGCTTATTACATAAAAGTTTCCAGACACTGCAATAAAGAAAATTCTTTGTTTCTACTTCCCTTAGAGGAGAATTTCTATGTTTGTGAAGACAAAAAAAACCAACAGAAATTTATCCTGAAAAGAAAAAATTACTATTTCCTCTTTCAGTATAAATGAAGCTGTGGTGCTGATGAATTTCCAGATACAGACTAGTTATAGGTATAAAAGACTGTGGTTCTTTTTTCTCTTTTACCACATAACACTCCACACTGATCAATAAATTGATGGAAATAAGTATTTTTGGGACATGGAATAACACTGCTCTTGCTTGATTTAGATAAAATCTTAAAGAAATCTGTGCCTTTAATAGCATCAGTAAAGCTTGAGACAACTAAACATAAAATATTTTTACCACGTATGCTAAACTTTTGATTGTTCTTAAACTCATATTAGCGATAGAAAAATCCTACTACCAAAAAATCCATTTGCAAATAGAAGAAGATTAATCTTAGCTTTGGGTGTCCTAGTAGAGTAAGATGCAGACCTATTAGGAGATTAACCAGTTTGTACTTGAAAAAATACAGTTTAGACATCTCTATAAGGAAGTTAAATAATATTGAATAGGTGTGTAATTGAAATTAATACATTGGGTTTGTTCATTTCAATATAGAAGAATGAAGCTTAATTGATATAAAGTATATTTATATTAGAATTATAATATCCACACTGGAGACTGAATAAAAGAAGTGATGCAACAATGTCACACTTCTACAAAACAAGATGAGCTTTATTTAGAAATAGAATTATGTTGAAATAAAAAATAAAAAAAATAAAGGAAGTAAAGTAAATTAATAAGGCACAAGATGATAGATTTTATAATGATTTTAAAAGAAGAGTCTAGTCAATGATATGTGGCGCTGTCATTTCAAATCTTATTTTGCTAGTCAGCAAAGGCTTGCTTTTCTCTTATTGCTAACATCATTAATTAATGTTTCTGTATGATTATTTTTTTATATTTACATGTGGACTGTTACACTTTGCCTTTTACACTCGTTAGTGTTAGACTAGGATTAAAGACTCATCTCTCTTTGAGGTAAGGAAAACTTTTTATGGCTTAGTTGTGATTTTTTCTGTTTCAATTAACAGGGTAATGGAAAAGTGGTTAAGTATCTAACTCCTCTCTGCTGCTTTGTGGTATAGGCTCTTTTATTACTTGTACTGTGGTAACCCCCAAAGGCCCCAACCATGAAGGTGCGAATGTTCCAAAACTACATGTGCTAAACATAGTAAAAAAGACCAAAGGCAGACAATTTATGCCCTGCAAGAGATGTTGACACAAACAAAGTTCAGCAGATATTTTCTTTTCACCAGAATTTGAATATTTATCTCAGAGGTATTTCTGAATGTAGACCAACATTTTTAGCCCAATGTACTTGAAAACCAACTCACCAGACTCTAGAACAGTTGCTTGGAAAGCATTGTGGTTTTTAAGAACATACAAACTACAGTGTGTTACCCTGTATTTCTACCAGAGATAGGGTCTCCTCACGTTGTGAACATCATGAAGGAAAACTTGCTAAGGATTGTGAAGTGAAAAAAAAAAAAAAGTATGCCTCTGAGATATGAGTAAACTCCACATTAAGAAACCTGAATTTTGAGTTCTATTTCTGGGGTTTTACATGTGAATAAGGCAGCTTAGTTTACCAGTACTTACAGGATCAGATTGTATTTGAGAAATGCTTACTGGAATTTCTTAATATTTTCTTGGCATTCTGATGGATTTTTGAAAGTTGTAAGCCATCTGTAAGTCATACATCCAAAGTAGATATGCTGATTATCTTGATATATCTCAAATGTCACTGAATGTACACTATATATGAGTTGCTAGTCAATGAAGCATCTGGAAAGTTATTCAGCTGCCTAAGCCCGATAGCTCATGCCATATGAGAAACCCTTTGGTATCTTGCCAGGTCTGTAGTCGCTGCCCCATAAAAACATGGATTCCTTGTAACTTCTGTGTCATACCTGCCTATGGAAGTTTCAGGTAGGCATGCTGTTAAAGTAGCAGTAGACACTAAGCTCAGGTGCCTGAATCAGTCCTGAAGGAAAGTAATTGTATATGCTTTAGTGGAAGAACTGTGCAATGGAGCCCTCCCCAGTTAATGGAAAAGTGAGTAAGAAGTAAAATCAATAAGCTTTTTCAAGCACATTCTCAGAGTAGATTTTTTCTGATTTATTTATTTTATTTTATTTCATTCTTTATAGATGGGAAATTTCAGAAAGCACTAGAGCATCAAGGAATCTGAGTCATGTTACATAATTTAATCAATTTATATTTTACAGCTAAAGTGATATTGCTACAACATTTTTCAAATTAAGACCTTGTAACATATCAAACAATTTTTTTTATTGTGCTTTTATCCATTATAGTTGACCTATCTGTCCAAAGCATTTGTTAAATCAGACACCCATATAGTAAAATCCCTTGTAATTGCACACAGTGATAAAGGCTTTACACTGTGCAGAAAAAAACAATATGCACCAGAATTAGGAGAAATGCTTTCTCTTGATGACGTGAAAAGTCATGGAATTTGTTGAATTATTCAAAGTCACATTGTGTTCTCAGTCTCTGTCAAATTCCATAAACTTTGGAAACATGACTAATTCTGATCTCCACTCCATCTCTCCTGCCCCAGCCTATTGAATACAATTTTGCTGACAGTTTAACAGAATGAAATAGGGCAAGTCATAAGAACACTGTGCAACATTGTTTGGGATAACCCATGAAATGTTTTGGCGTAGTTAATCTATTTAAACAGTTAACTCCCTAATTACTGGGAAATTTTTCATTTTCCACTCATCTTCTTCCTGTTAATTTATATAATGAAAAATTTATCCCAAACCCCAGTCATTTTCTCTTCATATTCTATTCTATTCTATTCTATTCTATTCTATTCTATTCTATTCTATTCTACTCTATTCTATAGTCTAGTCTAGTCTAAATTAATATTCACATTTCTATTCATATTCTAGAACACTCGTGTTCTTAGTTTTTAATTTTTTATTAGACTTTTCTGGGTTTTTTTGGTTGGTTGGTTGGTTTGGTTTTTGTTGAGGTGATGATCAAGAAAACCAATGAAATCTAGAAAGCAGGCTAATTAAACTTGTCAACATACATCCATCTGGTGAACATAAAAGCACAAGAAATATATAACGAAAAGAAAGGTTAGATCGCAGATAGTTTAGCCGAGGAATTGAGTTTCACTTAATGCTACATTGACAAAATCAAGAAATACATTCCAATCACAGTGCTTTGAAATCAATCAGGATTCTGTTCAAGAATTCCTCTGCACACACAACTAGAGGACTTGTAATACATGGTGACCCCTTTGTTTTTGATCAGCAGATTTGTGGGATATTTTGCAACAGAACATCAGGAATGCATCAAGTGTGAGGAGCCTGAGGGGTAACATACATCCACACCTCGAGATCCATGTTTTATAATCAATTAATGAGAAGGCTTATCATTTTAAGTTTCCTTTAAGATATTAGTTCATGCAAGCTCTAACTTTTTTGAGTGATCACATAGAAAATAATTTTCAGTGTATGTATTGTTTCTTTTCATTTTACTCAGAGAATACTAAAGTGGTTATTCTGTGCATGATTCTAATAGTCTTTTAATGCACTTTCTTTTAATGTGACTTTCTTTTTATTAATCTTTATGAGAACCAAAAGTACACATATGTATACTTTTCTTCAAAAGATTGTCCTTTTGTGTTTTTTTTTTTTTTCTAGTTTTTTGTTGTTGTTGCTGTTGCGATGATGGTGGTGGGTTTTTTTGTTGTTTGGGTGTTTAAGAGAAAGCAAATGAAAGGGAAGGCAGCTCATTGGCATGGCCAATCTACTTATTTAAGAAACCTAAAAAGAAAACTGTAAGTAGTAGACATATTTACAAAGATTTGAGGTTAGATGGGCGTTAAATAAATATATACATTTAGAGTAAAAGAAGAAAAAAGTTCTAAATGGCTTGAAAGTGAGATATTTTAAACACTGAATTTATGGTAAATCTCATGCTAAGTGCTTACATCAAACTGAGGTGAAGCCTCTGAGACAAATTCTGAATGCTTCCATTAGAAACCAGGTTATCGTGGTTAAGTAATATCCAGCAACCTTACTGTTTGTAATTAAAAAACAAAAGAAGTGCCACAGGACTAATTCCAGTTCTTCCAAACTTCCTGAGATGATGTCCAAAAAATCACCAAAACCAGACTTAAAAAACTCAGCCTCTGTTTCTTCAACTTATGGGATGTTTTCCCTTCACTTCTTTTCTTTTGAAGTCCTTGCTTATTGTATTTGTCAATGTAAAGACTATAGTAATGATAGCTTTTCCAATTTACAGCTTCTTTGCCAGTGCAAACTCTCCTGCCAAATTACACCTATCTTTCTTCTTTGATAAATAACATTGCACATGGTTTTCATCTTATGATCAGTCATTAGGTAAAATAACGCTCCACACAAAACATACATGAGTGCTTGAATTCCCCTGGGTTCTGTATTATTTTCAAGGTCTTTTTTTTTTCAAGGTTTTTTTTTTTTTTTTTTAATTCACTGCCATCATGACAGTACACATGTACTATTGCAAGCAGTGAACCTTAAGTAGGAATGACTATACCATTTTGTTCCTTTTAACTGCCTGTGGGAAATTGCTGTAATGATTTCTATCAGGTCAGGCTAAGAATCTCTAGGTCAGCTTCTAAAATAAAACAGGACTGCTTTCTCCACTAACCTAAGATTCACTGCATATATTTTTTGTCACATATATGCTACTTAGAATTTCAGAAAAACAACAGTCTACCAAAACTAGAAATCTTAAACATATAATAAAAAAACATTCTTAATGGAACTGCTTAGCTGTACAGATTTGTGAGTCCGGATCATATAGAAAGCCATGAGAACAGAAATTTCCACATTTAAAAATCTGATTAATTTCTCAGAATAAAAAACAGTTACAAAATATGATTCCTTAAAACTAAAAAAATACCAGATAACCAGAAAAAGAAGGTATATAACACAGCATATGTGTATGTTTGTATGGCAAGAAGGCAGATTTGTCAGATTTTTGTGCACGCTTGTGTTGATGCTTCCTGTAATGCCTGTCATTACTCAGTTTTTAATTGTAAGAATCAAACTGCCCTTTACACTCCTGAGGTGGGATTCATATTACTTAACTTTAATTTTGTGAAAAATTTACTACTAATAATTGCCATGAAACCTATCTGCATATGTTCCTTCTATTCTAGATAAAAGGAGATGACTTTAGTCCAAAATTAGTTAGTTTTTTTGGATGTCTTACTCCCTATTTGCTTCAAAATAGGCAAAAAAAAGAGAAGAAATTATATTTATGAGTACCAGTTAAAATCCTACCAAACATAAGGTGGGTAGAATTCATCTTATCTAATTGCAGAAGTCAACAGTAGATATCTGCACCTGAATTAGTTTATTATACTGTACTTTTAAGTTCATGGAGAAGTAAGTGGTTTTTGTGTGCAATTCTTTACGTGATGATCATACTTCTGGAAGAAAAGGCTTGTGACTTCTGTATAATTACTTTTCCTGGTAAAAACATAGGTCTCTGAAGTTCAGTCACTACATGAACATTCCTTCATGTTTCCATTAAGTCTGTTTGTGGTCTGAAAGTTGGCATCTCTATGCCTAAATATTCATGGTTTGCCTAATCAGGACATACACAAAGACAAGAAATAACAAGGACTTACTCATCTTATACTTTTTTTTTTTTTTTGGTAAAAAAAATAAATTGCCTAGTTCTGTATTTTGTGAGAAACAGTGCCGAACACACAGTGCATCATTAGTTATACAGAAAAAAATCCCCCAAAACCAACAACTTAATGTATGGAAAGTTTAGCTGTTGATATTAGGTATTGCAAGATATTTAAAAAACATTTCAGAAGCCTCAGACATCTATGCACATCTTCATTTAAGGAATCAGGAAAAATGAACTGTGTCTAAAGTACACTGTAATATGGCTAAGTATTGTGGTATCCTGATTGGCAAGCCCAGACAACCTGCTGGAAAGCACCACAGGTTTTTCCTTGCTCATACCCTGGTTTCTTCTCAATAAAAATGTGAGCAAGAAGGAAGAAATATGTCCTTCCAGGTCTCATATGTGCTGAGGGTTTTCAGTGGCACATCAAGAAACAGGGAAATTCACCAGAATCCCTCAGTTTAGACATAGTCACATTGAGAAAATAGGACAGTATTTTCGGTCCTGTGGTCCACCCTGGCTTAGTATTTAATGGTAATAAGGAGACCTCAGGGTATAGCATCACAAACTGTCTAGGAAAGTAGAATCAGGCAAACCTCAAGTTATTACAACAATTGGCCACATTTAAAAACAGAGAAAAATGAAAAAAAAAAAAAAAAATTCATGGATATTAGGGACATATAGTCCCCACTGTTTATTCTTAGTCTTTATGTAAATCTCCCACAAGTATCAGCTGGCACTCCATTCAGCAACTAAAAGAAAAATACAGTTCCAAGTTTTTGTTAGAATCTTCTGACTAAATTTTCCTCTTTCATGTGTAAAGAACAGATTCGTAGAGACACTGATCTTACTGCACATCTAGAAACACCAATGTCAGCAATGAGAGTTCTTTGCAAGGAAGAAGAACAGAATAGATAATAGCTGCTCCATTGTGCAGACAGGAGAGGAGAATTTAGTTTTAATGAACCCATTACTTTCTGCTAGACTGCTAAAAATTGCTAGACTAAATAAACTAATTCAATAGATGCTTTTTTTTTTTTTTTTTAATAACTATAATGTCTTCTATGAAACTTAATTTATTTACAGAGACTCTGTAGGGCAATTAGGGTGGCTTAGTAAATTCTTTATTTCCCACTGGATACTGTAATTCATAACAAACTAATTAATATTTTATCTGAAAATGCTACATACTTTCATTGTTTATTTTTAATTATAACTAAGGTGCTGAAACAGTCAATGACAATTACAAATACATGAAAGGCATTAAAAATGATAATTTGAATTGTTAATTATACGTTATTACATTGACATACTAATCATTTCTGGCAAAAACACAGCATACTCCACCTAAATATTAATACAACTGCACTGACCATTTCAGCTACTGAGAAAACTTATGCAGTGCCCATACAGTATTGCAAAACTTAGAGAGAACAATAGTATATGGAATTTATTTTTCTTTTGAAAGATCAGAACATTCACCATGAGGACATTTGCAGTCTTTGAGATGTGAAAGACTGCAATGCACTTACAGCATAACATTGCAAAAGCAGGGGACAAATTTTAAAAGCTTTTTCAGGAACCAATCCAGCTTGTATTTAAATATTGCAAAAGTCACTGTTGCATAAAATAGTACAAACAAGACTGGCATCTAGATGTATCCCTGGTAGAAACTAATTTTTACAGGACGAGGTATGCTAGAACTCTCTTATCACCAGTTGCACTGGGTAGCTGCCTCAAAACCATCAGAAACTTTGTTGGAAAAGCAAGGGTGTTTTTATTAAGATACTAAATGAACATCATAGATTTTTTTCCCAATACTTTATCAGAAAAACAGAAGCTAAAGTCTAATCAGTATTTTGGTCTTCTTACTTCAGGATCATGAAAGAAGCAAAAAAAAGTATGAACTATTGTATAATCTAATTGCTTCTGTGTTACAGCCGCTTTCCTTACAGAATGTAAAGAAATAGCTCTTTGGAAAAAAAAATCAGAAAATGAATTCTGACAAATGCGTGACACAAATATGTCATTGAAAAGAATCCTATAGAGTACAATTCCCTTCTGTCCCTTAAGGACTTGAGACTGGTTGCATTCTACAAGACATATTTCCTATACAACAAGGGCAAAGGAAAAGTTTTTCAGTCAATTAGTTGTGATTTCACAACTCAGTGTGTATAGTTTAGTAAAAGTTACTGTTTGGGACAAAAGAATGCTTGCTCTTCATGAATGTCAACATATGATCAGTCTCATAGGTGTTTCTCAGTACCCTTCATAGCTTTTCAAGCTGTACTGGGCATACTGGTACCATTACTTTGCACCGGTAGTAAGAGTGTTTCTAAAGATATTTTTCACAAAAAAATGTTATGGTAAATTATATTATATTACACGTGTTTTGTAAATAGAAGATCAGCTTGACTGCATCTACATGCTGGCATAGATGTGGAAGACGTTTCACGTTTGTAGTCCTTATACCTGTCTTATTGTATGTGTTCATGACTATTTATTATTTTATTTTCCCCTTGAAGATCCGTTCACATGTACATGAACACACACTCAAATTTTATAATGGTGACTTATTAACTAACACAACTAATAAAAAAAGTAATTACTCTGGCAATGAAGTAAAAATATTACATAGTCAGTTTCTATGCTCTTTACAGGAAGTATTGTTTTCTTTGTAAACTCCATTGTTTAAGCAGGCTGCAAAATCCTGGACACAAAGTCTACAGTAGAATGTCAACAGAATAAAAATTTATGCTCTGTTCTTTGTGTAAATTCTACTGTTGAAGCAGTCAAGGGGGAGAAAATTGGATGGTGTATAAGCTTGCTGATGGTGGATTAAATACTGAAATATATTGCAAAAGAGTCTAGCTTGATTTATCAGCCTTTAATATTTTCATAGCAAATTCTATTCCTTGGCTGAGCTCAAACAGGAAAGGATATAAAAATGCTTCAACAGCAGATTGTCTTGATAAATATCCTTAATGCCTGTAACATTCTTCTTTGGCTGGACTGGAAAAGGGCAGGAAGTTTGGTGATTATATTTTTCTACAAACTTAGGGGCTTTTTTTTTTT
>VXBJ01000592.1:314463-363923 GCA_013400055.1 Nycticryphes semicollaris
AGCTCTTGTGTATGTCATGCACAATTAGAACCAGAAGCAAAGCAAAGCTTGTGTCTTGCACGTGAAACAAACATTGTGGTGTCTGCCAAATTTACCAAAACCAAGCTGATAGATAGCCCTTCCCCCCAGAAAAAAAGAGAGGAGAGGAAAAAATAAGGAGATTTATGAGTTTAGAATGAACCAAACTGCTTTAATGAAATATTAATACTAAAAATAAAGTAAGAAGAAAGTAGTGGAATAGATACAATATGTACAAAACTGTATCAAGCTCCCAAGATGACNTCAAGTTCCCAGGGTGACAACCACATCACCAGTAGGCATTGGGAAAAGTCCCAGACTGGACTCAGTGATGGATGGAAACTGGATTCCAGATCTGGAGTCAGGAACACATGGATCAGGATCAAAAGCAGATTAACAGACAGGATCCTCTTCAGACATCGGCCATTGAAGAAAGAGAGTTGACCCTTTGATCCCTCAGCTTTTATACTGAGCATAGGGCAGATGGAATGGAAGACTCTTGTTGGTCAGGTTTGGGTCACCTGTCTTGTCCACTCCTCCCCACAGGTGCGACCCCTCTATGCTTTTTCCCTTTCTGACCCTCCAACCAGGAACATAACAAAATTACCTGACCTTGGTTGTTATAGTAATAAGTATAAGCAAGGGCCTCTCTGCATACCATTCCTTGGCATGAAGTACAAATATTGGTCTTAGCACTCTGAGAATGAGCATTTTTCTCCACAATATACCATTAACTTCTAAGAGTTAGAAGAGTTAGAAGAGCTAAGATGTAATATTTCAGAACAGAAAGTTGGTTCTGTTTTACTTCAAACTGGGACAGTAAAAATGGTCACTGAACAGTATCTACCTAAAAAAGAGAAATAAAATTGTTTTCTACTATTGAAGAAGAAAATAATGAAAATGGAAATAAAAATGAGGGAAGTTTTGTTTTGTTTTTCATATAAGAATGATTGGCCATGTAAAGAATACACTAAGGTCTTTAATGCATCTGAGATATTTTTTTTTTAAATATAATATTCTGGTACAAACAGGTATGAATTAATGGAATACACTGTGTTGTGTCTCCTTGTAGGTCTGACTAGATGATTGCCACAGTGTCCTCTTACTTTATTGTTTGAGAATCTAAGTAACCTTGATTTTGTAATCTTGTGTAAATGAGAATAAGATTTTCTTTGAAAGACAATGTGAAAAATGTTCTAATATTAATGAATGAGATGTTAAATCGCAAAAGCATGTCTAAGGTAGCTGGGGGCTGAAAGCTAACAAGTAACAACTCAGAATCAAATTTAGTAGCTATAAATTCCTCTTGGTTCATTTAATCATATAACTATTCTGTCAAACCAAAATAAAAGTCTAGCAGCTTCTTTAAAGAGCTCCAATTCACTTTGTAATACAAAAGGAACATTTAGTGCCATGCTGAGATTTAAATGTCCAGACATGAAGGAAAGGTTGAAACCTTTTTAGAAAAGCAAATTTAATTTGATACATTACTCTAATCCCTAAAGACTTGACTGAGTGACTGGTTTTCTATAGACAAAGGATTCTTAAAGTTTTTTTAGAGCCAGATCACAGTTATGGTCTGGCTGCAATTCTTCCCACTTCCCAGTCTGTCTGATTATACTCCTCAAATATCTGTCTTTTTGCCTTTATCTGTTCTCAGGTTGAATCATAAAATTCTCCCTCTTTTAGACTGAACTCTTAACAACTTTGCCCTGCATATCAGTTCCACTAGTATGCTACATCCTGAGACTTTAATTACCTGGGGGATTTGACTTCTGGGAACTATGGGAAATTATGAATATGGCCAAATACTTGTCCTAAAGCAGAACATTTTTTACTTTTAGAAAAGAAAATGTGCCTTTTATGAAAAGATTTAAAATTTTAAAGTCTATATAATTGTCACCTAAATCTTTCTGTCCTTTATGATAAGTTATGTAAATTTAATATTCTAGTGGCAATCTTCATAAGAGAAGTCCAAACACTGTCACCCACTAAATAATTTCCCCCCCTTACCCCTCCCCCTCCCATTTATTAGTAAAGGCTACAGAATTTGCACTACAGGGTCCCAGAAAACGTCTGGGCTTTCACAGGGAACCACAGGCAGGTAAGTAGACTCTGATAACAGAGTGTATAAAAAGAAGCTGACGTGTACCTAAGAATAAATGACAGGGGCCTTTAGTAGCACTACACTCACCACATCGAGCAAACCAGGATGCTGAAGACTGACTGTGACATCCAACAGCTCCCTGCTTGACAGAGACTGTCACCATGTAGTTTAGCACTCAGAATGACCCTGGAAGGGGAAGCATAACATGAAATAAATGGCATAGATAAGCCTTCTTATATAACAATTTTGACTATGATACTAATGAGACTTTTCTCCATTAACCTGTATGGTGAGTGTCAGTACTGCTGTAACAGGAAAAAATGACAACTGCAGAATTTTGATGAGACTGCTTTACTTAGATTTTACTTAGGGTAACAGTAAGTGCTTTTTTCCGGATATATAATCTTCTGCCTGTAACAGAGTTTATGTTCTTGCCACTTCCTTGAATTGTCAACAGTCATTCAGTAAGCTGACAAAGATAAAAATACCTATAACAATGCTTGTTAATGATTTTAGTAAGTCTTTATTTTTTCAGAGGATAGTTTATGTTTTTGTTTCTAATCCAAGTATTTTTTTACTGTATATTAAATAAATATCTTCATAAGACTAACTTCTTACTAACTAGATTGATGTATGATATTTATAAATTATTGCATAGTGGCTTATTTCCTTTGCAAACTGCATCACATTCTAGCTGTAAGACTGTAGTTTATACATTTGTGCATTTCTTTACAATTTCATAGACCTATTCTCATTACAGGGCTGACTTTCTAAGTCCTTTCCTGACTGTGCCTCATACTTTATCACCACAGCCTACCTTAACTTCATACTAAATCCTTATTATCATTTGCAGGCATGACCTCCCCATTCTGAGCCTGTATGTGGGAGTTGTTAGTGAACTCACGATCAGACTACTCAACAAGTAGGGCAAGAAGACTGAGTGGGGTGGAGGAGCTTGAACGTTTGGGTTTCCAGCTACTGGAGGAGAATACATTGTCTAGATCTAGCTATTAGAAAGAATGAGTGACTGGGAGAAAATACAACAGAGGCTTATATTTCATGTTGGCATGTAACCATCAGTGAAATTCAAGCAGAAATAGCTGGTGTTTGGATCCAGGCATGGATATTGGATGAAGTTAAAGTCCACATTAATATTTGCTTCCTAAAGAAGAAAGTATCTTTCTTTTTCAAAGGTAAATCAAGGCCTCCAGAACCATAAGCATAATGTGTTGTAGTTTAAGGTAAAGATTTTGTTACTGAGATTCTTAAAAAACTCAGTCTCTCAGTGCAGGAAATAATACACTGGAAGTCTACTTTCTTTGATCAGACAAAAGATGGCTGCTTAAAAATTTCTAAGGCATATTACCCTAAGACTTTAATAGTTCAAGTTAGTAAGTTCCTTTCTCCCTTTTATACTCTATGCACAATAAGCACTTTCATTTTAATTAATAGCAGTTACTGAATTGGAAACTGCATGTATAAACCAGTATATATTGTACTGTTTTTAGGGCTAATAGTGATTTTATCCCTAGAATTAACAACAGAAGGTAAAACAGCAACCACCTGTATGCTCATCACTAAGTTTCAAGCTGTATCTACTTTGCAGTTCTGAAAATGCACGCCAGAAGGCCATGCTGCCATCCAGCGAGACCTGGACAGGCTGGAGAGTTGGGCAGAGAGAAATTTAATGAAATTTAACAAGGGCAAGTGTAGAGTCCTGCATCTGGGCAAGAACAACTTGCAGGTACCACTACAAGTTGGGAACTGTACTGTTGGAGAGCAGTGTAGGGGAAAGGGACCTGGGGGTCCTAGTAGACAGCAGCATGACCATGAGCCAGCACTGTGCCCTTGTGGCCAAGAAGGTCAATGTAATCCTGGGGTCTATTAGAAGGGCTGTGGTCAGTAGGTCAAGAGAGGTTCTCCTCCCCCTCTACTCTGCCCTGGTGAGACCGCATCTGGAATATTGTGTCCAGTTCTGGGCACCTCAGTTCCAGAGGGACAGGGAACTGTTGGAGAGAGTCCAGCGTAGAGCCACAAAGATGATTAAGGGAGTGGAGCATCTCCCATATGAGGAAAGGCTGAGGGAGCTGGGTCTCTTTAGCTTGGAGAAGAGGAGACTGAGGGGTGACCTCATTAATGTCTATAAATATGTAAAGGGTGAGTGTCAGGAGGATGGAGCCAGGCTCTTCTCAGTGACAGGCAGTGATAGGACAAGGGGCAATGGGTACAAGTTGGAACACAGGAGGTTCCACTTAAATATGAGGAAAAACTTTTTCACATTGAGGGTAACAGAACACTGGAACTGGCTGCCCAAAGAGGTTGTGGAGTCTCCTTCTCTGGAGATATTCAAAACTCGTCTGGACGCATTCCTGTGTGACCTGATCTCGGTGTTCTTGCTCTGGCAGGGGTTTGGACTAGATGATCTTTCAAGGTCCCTTCCAATCCCTGATATTCTGTGATTCTGTGATATCTGTGAAAGCATTATCATAAAATCAATTACATCTGATGATTAAGAAGAGTATTCTATAGTCGTTTGGGTTTTTTAAAATAAAAGGTAACAAAAAGAGGAAAAAAAGGTAAAGGTGAGAAAATGGGAATTTATATCTTGGGAAATCCTAAAATAAGCATCATAGTTACCATACTAATAAAATTTTGCATATGTCCACTACTGTGGACATTGGGGAAAAAAAAAAAAAACAAACCAGGTGTCTCATGAGAGTGGAGTAGAGGGGGAGAATCACTTACCTTGACCTGCAGTCCATACTTTTGATGCAGCCTAGGATTCAGTTGGTTTTCTGGGCTACATGTTGTCAGCTCATGTTGAGCTTCTCATCCAACAACAGCCCTAAGTCCTTCTCCTAGACTTCCTCTTTTTCTTCTATTACTTTTATTTCTTCTAACTAGTTTCTATAAGATTATTAAGACAAATATAGTAGTAAGGAGAAAAGTTAAGAATATTGTATTTCATAGCTCACTTCCTTATATTGCAATTCTAATAAAGAAAAATTTTAACTGAAGAATCTGATACTCTATTCCACAGATAGTTGACATAAGTACTTATTCCAAAATGGACAGTTAAATCTATTAATCTATTTCTTAATATTTTCTTCAGTAATTCTAAATGTGCAAATACTCAGCTAAGCAATCCATAGAGCTTTGAGGGGTTTCAGTTTGTTTAGGAACCCTTTCCACAAATCCGTTGCCATGTCCCTTTCCTAAAGAACAAAAGATGTCAAAATAAGTAGTTCTTTATTTTCATGATATATAACAGTGGGGAAGAGAGATATTTAGAATGCTACATTTTTAAAAAAGTTATTTTACATATATTTTTTGCATCTCCTCCTCAAATATTATATATTTTAAAGCAGCATTCTGTAGAGATAATTTAATATTTCCCAATAAATTCTTATTTTCATAGCATGTATCATTTCCTGCTTTATTTTATTCTTTGAGCTACAACAGTGTGTCAGTTGTAAATGCATACCTATGTATGCACATTTATGTCTATATACACAAAGACATATTTATGCTTCTGTTACATACCAAAATATTTCAATTCTGTATATATTCCTTAAGAAATGACTCACACTTTTTACCTTAATTTTATTTCATTGAAGGCCTTTTTTTTTTTTTCTTTTGGGGCTTAGTGGGCTTTTTTTTCCTCCAAATTCCTTGCTGAATATTTCCTTCATAGTCTAATCTAATTTTTAAAAAAGCTTTTCCTTCTGGTGGGCATGTTAAGCACACAACAATGTCCACTATCACTCATGAGATGTGCCAGATGATTGAGGGAGTATCTTGTCTGCTTATCAAATAGTATTTGCAGGATGAAGGTGGCAGTAAAGCCACCCACACAGTGAAGGGACTCAAAAAATTTAATTTTTTTTTTAATTTGCACTTACCTACAGTATGTCTTTATTAGCAGCTGTTGATATGATAAGTTACTCAATGTCTTCAAAAAGTAAATAAAATATATGCTCAAAAATACAAGTAGGACTGAAACCTTGGATTTCAGGAGGGCTAATTTCACCTCTTCAAGAAAATGCTTGGAAAAAACTCATGAGTTAAGGCTCTGGAAGGCAGGGGACATCAAAAGAGATGGACAATTTTCAAGTATCTCTTTCTCCAAGCTCAGGATTGATGCATCCTTAAGAAAAAAAAAAAAAATAAAAGTCAGGCTAGGGAAGCAGGAGACCTGCGTGTCTGAGCAGGAAGCTTCTGAAAAATCTTAAGTGTAAGACAGAAGTTTACACTGTGTGGAAAAAGAGAGTGATCACTTGGGAAGATTACAAGAATGCTGTTAGAGTATGCAGGGACAAAATGAGGAAAGCCAAGGCCTCCTTGGAATTAAAATTGGCAAGGGATGTCAAAGTCAACAAGAAAGGTTTTTTCAAGTATATTGGAGGCAAAAGGAAAACAAGAGAAAATGTGTTGCCCACTCCTCCTAAATGTTGCCCACTTTCACCATTTTGGTCACCCTCATCTGGGCATACTCTAATAAGTTGATCTTCTTCTATTAAGGCTCCCCAAACTGCACACAGTATGTGAGTTGGGAGTGCACCAGTGCAGTGTAAAGTGGGATAATCACGTCCCTTGACTGGCTAGCTATGTTGTGCACCCTGGGATATTGTTGGTTGTTTTGGCTCTCAGGGCACACTGTTGTCTCATATTCAACTTGCCAATTACCCAAAGCCTCTGATTTCTTTCTGTGGGGCTGCTTTCCAGTCCCCCATTTTGTATGTACAACCAGGATTACGCCATCCCAGGTGGAGAATCCAACACTTGCTCTTGTTAAATCTCATATGGGGGATGATTGCCTAGGCCTCTAGTCTATCCAGATCTCTCTGTAAGATCTCTCTATGCTTAAGGGAAACCGCAACACCTCCTAATTCAGTATCACTGGCAAACTTACTTAATGTATGTTGAATTCCTGCATCCATATAATTTATAAAAGCATTAAGAACGACTTCAAAACTGAGTCACGGGTAACCCCATTGGTGACTGGTCACAAGCCTGATGCAGTCCCATTTACTATTACTTTTTAAGTCCAACCCATGAGTCAATTGCTCACCCAACATATTACAGGCTTGCCTAACGGAATGTTGGACATTTTATCCAGAAACGTACTGTAGGAGACAGTATCAAAAGCTTTGCTAAAACCCCAAAGACTTCACAACTACTGGCTTCCCCTGGTCAACTAGATCATAGAATCATAGAATCAGCTGGGCCAGAAGGGACCTCCAAAGGACATCTAGTCTGACCCCCCCGCAGTCAGCAGGGACATCCCCAACTAGACCAGGCTGCCCAGGGCTTCATCGAGCCTCACCTTGAATGTCTTCAGGGAAGGGGCCTCAACCACCTCCCTGGGCAACCTGTTCCAGTGCTCCACTACCCTCATTGTAAAGAACTTATCCCTAATATCCGATCTAAATCTGCTTTTCTTCAGTTTAAACCCATTGCCCCTCATCCTGTCACTACAGGCCTTTGTAAATAAGATTTCCCCAGCTTTCCTGTAGGCCCCCCTCAGGTACTGAAAGGTTGCTATTAGGTCTCCCCAGAGTCTCCTCTTCTCCAGGTTGAACAACCCCAGCTCCCTCAGCCTCTGCTCATAGCAGAAGTGCTCCAACCCCTTGATCATTTTTGTGGCCCTCCTCTGGACCCACTCCATCAGGTCCATGTCCTTCTTACATTGAGGGCTCCAGACCTGCACACAGTACTCCAGGTGAGGTCTCACCAGAGCAGAGTAAAGTGGCAGAATCACCTCTCTGGACCTGCTGGCAATATTTCTTTTGATGCAGCCCAGGATGCGATTGGCTTTCTGGGCTGCAAGTGCACACTGCCTGCTCATGTCCAGATTCTCATCCGCCAACACCCCAAAGACCCTTTCCTCAGGGCTGCTTTCTAATACCTCGTCGCCTAGTCTATTTTGATACCGAGGATTGTTCTGGCCCAGATGCATAATCTTGCACTTGCTCCCTTTGAACTTCATGTGGTTTACTTGAGTCTACCTGTCCAGCCTGTCCAGGTCCCTCTGGGTGACATACTGTCCCTCTGGTGTATTGACAACACCACACAGCTTGGTGTCATCTGCAAACTTGCTGATGTTGCTCTCAATCCCTCTGTCTATGTCATTGTTAAAAACATTAAACAGTACCGGTCCCAGCATGGACCCTTGAGGGACATTTCTTGTCACTGTTCTCTGTCTGGACTTAAAGCCATTGAGAACTACCCTCTGGATGCAACCATCTAACCAATTCCTTATCCACTGAACAGTTCACCTATCAAATCCATATCTCTCCAATTTGGCAAGCAGGAAGTCATGGGGGACCATGTCAAAGACTTTGATCCAGATAGATCACATCCATGTTGTCTCCTATCTAGTGACATAGTCACTCCCTCATAGAAGGCCACTAGATTAGTCAGGCAGGACCTGCCCCTAGTAAAGCCATGTTGGCTGTCATGAATCACCCCCCTGTCCTCATTGTGCCCAAGCATGGCATCCAGAAGGAGCTGTTCCACGATCTTCCCAGGCATGGAGGTGAGGCTGGCAGGTCGGTAGTTCCCAGGGTCCTCCTTTCTACCCTTTTTAAAAATGGGTATGATGTTTTCTTTCTTCCAGTCTGCAGGGATTTCACCTGACTGCCATGACTTTTCAATTATTATGGAAAGTGATTTTGCAACTTTGTCAGCCAGTTCTTTCAATGCAATGTCTCGCAAGTGTTTTTCAATAACTCCCAGAATAACCTTCTCAATAATTTTACCAGGCAATGAAGTGAGACTATCATGTCTGCATTTACCAGGGTTTTCCTTCTTACCCTTCTTGAAAATTGGGAAGATTCAAGTCATGTGGAAAAATATTATTAATAACAGGAATGTCTGAGTTAAAGTAGAGTGAAATGAATAGATGGAAATGAAAGAGTGAAAAAATCTAGATGTGGTCAGTCATACAGATGATGTAAACACAAATGGTAAATATGCTTTTAGGATAGATCAAATTAGCTACATTCAATAGAGTTAAAAAAAATAATTTCATTGTTCAGAGCCAGTGTCTCATTTCAAAGAGTATTGATATAAACTCATGTCTAACAGGGAGGCATGTTCAAATTAATAAACACAGAAAACAGGCAGTATTCCCTAGAGCAGCACTGTCATTCAGAAAGGAACAGAAAAGCTAAGGAAATGGGCTGGCTGGAACATAGTGAAATTCAACAAAGACAAAAGCAAAGTCCTTCCATTGGGATGTAAGAACCTCTGGGCAGCAATGCAAGTTGAGGACTGATGACTGGGGAGTGGCAATGGAGAAAATACACTAGGGATTACGGGGGACAGCAAGCTTAACATGAGCCAACAGCATGCCTTGACAGCTAAGATGGCCAGCAGCACCTTAAGCTGTATGAATGGAAACATACCCAGTAGATCAAAGGGAATTGATTATTCCCCACTACTCAGAACTCTTTAAACCTTATCTACATACTGCATACAGTTCGGGACCCGTAATACAAGAAAGTCATCAGAAAATAGAAGGGTTCAGCAAATAATCACGAAAATGGTATGAGCATATATGGGTCTATTTATTAGACTGAAGCCAGAGAGGCTTACACTGCTTACAAGGAGAAAAGCCTTTTCCCCGTAAAAACAGGAAGGCAGTGGAGTAGGTTGCCCAGACAGGTTGCGTGGTCTCCATCTTTGGATCTTCAGAGGTTTTCAAGACTGAGATGGACAAAGCCCTGAGCATCCTGGTTTGACTTCACAGGTGGCGCTACTTGGAACAGGTGGTTATACTCAGATGTCCTGAGGTCCCAACATGAATTACCCTATGATCCTAATATGAACAAACAAGGAAGTCATTATTACTGGAAGAGGATTTTTAAACAGAATGTATATAAAAACCTTTACTTGTTACAGCAGTGAACTTCTTGAACAGTCTATGCATTAGACAAGCACCAGCAAAAAAGGCTGGACTTTCTGTAGGGAGATGTTGGAGTGTTAGGTTTTGGAGTGGAGCTTTTTTTGTTTGTTTTTAGTTTAATCAGCTAACGAAAGGCTTTGCATAACTTGTTAGAGTGAAATATTAAGAAACAATATTATTTTTATATTGATTTGTCTTTTTCAACACAGTCAGAGATTTGACTCCAAGTTTTCTGCAAGTTGTTTGGAAATATTTTCCTTCTGAACAATCAGTAATAGACTGGGGGTGAAGGCTACCCAAAAGAACCACTTAGGTATATAAGATTTTGACTACATCTGCCCATCTCTGACTCAGTAGATGAATTTGGTACGCTCAAATAAAACAACCCAAGCACAGGTAATTGTTATGGGGGAAGCTTACTAAAAGCTTAACCAAAGCAAAGAAATTACTTCTTTCTAGCAAAGAAACAGAGAAAGAGAGATGAACTCTGAAGAGCTTTATATCCTTATAAGACATTTAGAACAGGAGGCCAGAAGGTGACAGTGACCCAAGCAGTGATCACTAATTGGCTTTAGATGTAGAAAAAGTCAAACAGTTTGGCCTTGGTTCAACTTATGAAAGAGGTCTATGGCACCTTATACAGAGCATCTAAGTTAAAAAAACAATAAATAGAAATAGAAAATGGAATTAGAAAAAAATAATCCCACAAAATATGAGGGAAAAATATAACTGAACTTCCAACAGTGTACCAAAGGCTGAAGACCAAGGTAGAATCATTACAAATTAAACTAGTTCACCAGCTAGGACTTCAGCGTTTTGACCAGTTGGATGAAGGAGTGTCCTATTCCCCAGAGTCCATATTGCCAATTCACAGCTAGACAGGAGAACATAACTGGTGTGAGTTTGTTTTGTCCAGAACTAGCACAAGCACGCATGTACACCTGTGTTGAACACTACTTGTTGTCCATCCTCAACAACCATCCTGCTCACTAAATCAATGTTTGATTTTATGCCACTGAGTGATACGGTTGTGTTCTTATCAATTGCTTGAAGACATGGGAGTTCATCTGTGATGCTGGTACTATTAACTGTTCCATTCAGTGCTTTCTGATAAACAAAGAAGAAAATCAATCCTATTTAGTGCTATATAGAACCATTCAAAAATTAATATATAATCAGAATAATATATAATCAGAAATTAGTTTACCAGCGCTGAACACTGACAAGAAAATTTCCATATGTTTTGTGTCCATTGTGGTAAGTTTTAGGTGCCCCATCCCTGGAAGTGTTCAAGACCAGGCCGGATGAGGCTTTGAGCAACCTGATCTACTGGGATGTGTCCTGGCCCATGGCAGAAGGGTTGGAACAAGATGATCTTTAAGGTTCCTTCCAACGTAAACCATTCTATGATTCTCTGATTCTTTGAATGCTTCAGTCCATATTAGTGAAAAAGTATTTACTAGACCTATTAAATTATAAGAGAAGCAGTTAAATATTTAATATAGTAAAAAGTGCAACCATTTTACCAAGTGCTTAGCATAAAAGTGATAGTAAGGTATATATGTTTAGTAGACATAAAAAAGAAATGAATGCAAATGGAAATGACCAAATCAATTTTTAATGTGTTTGGAGTCTGATGGATTATTTTGATTCCACAGTTTGTTAACTGGATGTGAAATATTTTGATAATAGAATACAATGAAAAAAAAATTATCTTTTTCTAATTGCTTAAAACAGGAAGCAGCTCATACTTAAAGATATGGTATTGTCGAACTTGTTGACTGTTGTTGGTCTCAGAATATGAGAAATTTTCCTTGTTACTGTGAATTTTGTTTTCCTTTTAGTAGTAAGACATATAAATCAGATAAAATAGGTCTAATATAATATAATATAATATAATATTTAATAGTTTCTGAGGTTCAAATTGCTGTGAACATCTTACTTTTATCAAATAACTGCAGAAAGGTATCAGACATCAGAATTAGTCATAGACATAGATTTTCTCATTCTTTAGGAAGCTGATTCTGACTCTCCAGTGGGAGATCTGTCATTGACTTGAATAGGTATGAAATCAAGCATGTTGAGGGAAACTTGGGTAGTTGAAAAGCTCTATTAATGGATAATATAATTAGAGATCAAAAAAACTTAGAACTTAATCCCTAGCTATTCTCCAAAGCTCCAGTAAGTTACCTACTGGTGAGTTTTTGCTCATTCTCTGAGATATCTGTTCAAAGTTCTTTAGAAAAGTTGATTCACAGCTATAAAAAATTAGATTCTGTGGCTTGGCAAGATATCATAATACTATGAACGCAAAAACCAATTCCATTCTCAGCAGTTTAAATTATTTCCTCCTTCCTTCCTCTTTAGACTTAATCTAACCATTTGTAAGTATAAAACTTAACTTAAATTATTTGGAAGAAACAACATCACAATTTTGGAATAAGTACTGTTAGCAGTATTTCATGTATTCGTCTAGTTTCTTCAGAAAAATCCAGGTTTTTCACAGTATATATCTCTGGATGTTACACAGATTTGATGTGAATGAGACAATGAAACAGTTAAATAAATGCATACTTCCTAAAGACATGAGTTGAGTTGCATTTGATCTAACTTGATGTGCCTCATAGAAACTAGAAATTGGATTAATATTGCTTGTTCATGCTTGAAGCACAGAAAATTGCTCAAAGGCAGATGGAGGGAGAGCTGAAAATCTAAAAATAAAATTCCCAGTAGAAATGAGGATTTTCACAGTTCAGTTTGGTTTCTTCTAAGATATAAGTCTCAAGACACTGAAATGAATAACTCACGTGAAGGAAATTTAAGAGTATTATGTAGCTAGACTGTAGTGCTAAATATTGTAAAAAATAAAATAAAAACAAACAAAACCAACATGAAATTGAGAATTGTATAATTGTAAAATTCGTCTTAATTTGTAACTGTAAAAATACCTGAAAATTGAAAATAGAAAGTAGATTAGATATAGAATACAGCCACAAAATACTGATTAGCTATATTCCACTTGGTTGCTATTTATAGTTTCATGATTTAACTTGTCTATGAGAGAGAATAATATTTACCATTTCAGGAGCAATGGAATACAATGAAATTTGCAGCATTTTTCAGTTTAACAAGAAATACTCTGGACATCTGAGATGAATAATTTTCTACTATCTATAGTTTTTGTCCACTAACTGGTGAAAAGCATAAATCCCTTGCTACTAGGATCACACTACCTATAAATAGTTCAAATCTTGTGTCTCCATTGTAACAGGAGTTCACAGTAATTACAAGTATACTGAACAACTCATAAACATTGTGCTTGCTATACATTTTGCTGAAGTTAAACAGCATAAATTAATATATACCAAAATTACTTAGCATTGAATTATTAAATGATAAACTACATTCATTTTCTGGATTTTTTTTTTTTCTTCTGTCCTTGTAGTGCTACATAGGTGTAGCACTAGTAGTCTAGGGAAGTGAATAATCTAGTTTAAAATTAGGTGTCCAGAAGTTGTGTGTTTAAATCCGGTCACCTCAGATAGTCTTCATATAAGATCATTTCCAAAGGGTCATTTACCTAGCCTTAGTTACTTGTTTTAAAGTGAACAAAAATTATTCTATGATTAATTTTTTCAAATGACTATTAAGTGTCTGGAACAAAAATTTTGAAGTATTGGTTTTATTTCTAGGTGTCTTGAATTAGGATTGATTAATCTAAACCTTTGCATACTCAGAGTCATCTGTCAGATGTTTTTCTGAAAGATATGTAGACTGTGAAGTAGAACAGTTGTCCTCAAATTCCAAAACAAGCTAAGTTTGTATACCTGTGTTTAGAGCTTTGCCTAATCTTGCATTTTGCTTAATTAGACATGATGTGTATAGTGGCAGAGTGGTAAAGTCACTCCATTTAATCTCATTCGTTTTTAGAAACCACAATCTATCTACAGGTTTCTAAATCTCATCAGATACCTTCAAGGAAAAGTAAGCACAGAACATCCTAGGCACATCCAATTTGGCGTGCAATAGTATGCCATTATGAATACAAATAGATTATCTGTAGATAAGGTAACTTTTTATTATATTTTTTTTTTCCTGTTCTCCAACTATTGAATAGTGTTCAATATTGTGTTCAGGCATGAGGCAATTGATCCATTTCTCCCTTTTTGCAATTATTTTAGTTTTGTGCCAGAAAACAATATGATAAAGGTAAGTCATGAGGTTTACACTAAATGTAGTACAACAACAGATTGTTAGCTTTTAGTATTGGTTTTAGTTGAATGATGTACTTATGAATATTTTCCTCTAGAAAGTCAAGGTGTTTTGCATAGCCACAAAGATTGCATAGGACTAGAATGAGTCATTAATGAGGAAATTAATATTTAATAAAAATGGAACAGACAAAAAACCTATTCTTTGAAACAACTGATAAGATTTAAGAGTCTTGTTACATTTTAATTGGGGCAAAATCAAGTAGGAGAGAACAACATAAATCATAAAATTCTAAACCTTGATTGCCTAAAGAGAAGAATATCTTTAAATCAGAAAAAGTCAGTTTACCTTCTCCAACATCTTGAAAATTGAACCTATGAATTAATAATATCCAGGGGCAGCTCTTACCTTGGCAATAGTGAGATCTACTCCCAGAAGAATTTATTTCCTCTGATTAAAGTAATTTGACCCTCGGCATCTTCCTATGGCTTGTTTTCCTCTGATGCTAAGCATGAACAGCTCATATGCTATCATTGAATCCAGTTCCAAAGCACACGGGAATGGTAGAATCAGTGAAAATAAGCAGCTGTCTTTGAAGACCTAGGAAGACAAGCATAGCTGAATTGCATGCCTAAATTTCTTAACCACAATTGTCTGATAGCTTGCAACAAAGCTTTTTGTCCTACCTCAGGTTGCAGGCTTTTCAAAACTAGTACGCTTTTAAAGTCAGCAAAACCTGTACTGTGGTGATTACCTTGCCAGCATGGGAGCAAATGAGGAAAATACTGACTTTCATTTTATATTTTCTGGCAAGTATTATGATTATTGAAGGAAGAAAAAAAGATAATTGAAATAAAATTCCAAGAGTAATTTCAGAATAACTCTACCACTGATCAAAGTCTAAAATTAAGGGAGAAGAAAACCACATAAAATTCCTCACTTGGTTCTTTGCCTCTCTAGTCAATAAGAACTTAATGTTTACTTTCAAAATTTGTATTCATAAATAACCAAGAAGCTTCTTAATCTTCCAACCCAATGGATCCTAATTCTCCCTCTGCAATTGGCTGTTTTTGTTCTTGAAGACTGTGCATGGATCTGCTCAACTTTTACATTTCTGAAATAACTTTCTTTTTGGATTCTATGATTTCTAAGAAGACATGATCTCATTCTGAAGCTTTTGACTTGATCAGTCATTTTACACGCACTCATAGATCTTTCTCCTTTTTAACTCTTTTCTCATTTTTACAAAGAATGTAACTGAAAAGCCTTCCTTTAGCAAAGCTTGCTAATGGATAGTACAGTTAACAGCAGGCAGATTCTATACAGGATGATAGTATCTGCATCATCATTTCAGGAAAATGGAAAAAAAAAGTAGTTATTTTCATCCTCTACAGAATTCCTCCCAGTTTGTAGAAGACTATCTAAACTCCAAGTTAGCTGAGTGTTTCCATGCACTCTGATTCACCCTATTTTGGTTTTGTAATAGTCCACATTTAAAAGAAAAAAGAGAAAAAAATTAAACATAAGAGTAGATACTTTACATGGTTTTCATTTCAGGTTCTGATATACATTCTAGTTGATTCTGATGCAGTCCCTGCAAGTTTGCTCATATATGCCAGCTACACTTATAGAATCTATATTTTCATACTCTTGAGTCAAATTGCAGATTCCTAGCTGAAGAAATACGTCAAATTAAAGTACAGGATCTTTCTGAGCCTACCTCTTTGAGAGATTTCAGATTAAATATGCTGAGATTCTAATTCCTTCTATTTGTCTACCTTTTTTAAGCTTTGAAATGCTATATATGGCAGCATAGATAATAAAGATTCAATTTAAGGAGTTACATGTGCCTTTGCATTTACACATTCTGATATGGTTTAATTTCTATAAAGAATTAATTTGCAAGCCACGACAGATCAATCACTTTTCCAGAAGACAGCAAAAACTGTTACTCATAATTTCATGTGCAATGTGTATTTAGAATATACTATAAGAAAAAAATATTGGGAAAGGAATGGACATACTTTTTATTAAAAAAATCTTTCTCGTGTGTTACCAACACAAGATAGTGGTAACTATATGTAGCATAAGAGCAAGCATTTTTTTCCAATTAAATTTGAATTTCCTTATGGACAGCATGCCAGATGGCTGTTCAACATTTTCTTTCAAATTTAATGTGTGAGAAAGCAAAAAATGTGCAGAACTTTAAGATGTTTTTGCTTGAGTTGTCATTTCGTTGTCTTAGAGCAATATAGGGTTTTCTGACATTGAGGGCAACACATCCCACAGGGTAGTTTTTCGCCAGAGAGATGTTTTTAAAAGATGGTTAAGGGATGTTTTTAAATTGTCAGCAAACAGAAGACAACTACTTAGTATTTTATAAGGATTTCTACTGCTCTTTCAACATATGGCACTATAAACAAATTCAGTTTTCTGACTTAGTTATTGAAGGGACTACTGAACAGTGCTTTTAAATTATCTGAGTTAAAAAGGTCAGTTTAACATTTGTTTCTCTTTAGTTCAGAAACACAATAGTGAGATGGAAAGAAAGAAGCCCTTTAATTCCCACAGCAGGGAAGTATCTTTTTTTTTCTTTTCCTGAAGTATACAGCAGTCCTGTGTAAATTCATGTGAGAGATGATGAGTGCTGTGTTTGGCACACTGCATTCTGTAGTGATGGAGGAACACATCCGATCACATAACAAGTGGAAAACATTAGTAATTCCCATGATGCAGATGCAAAGTGGGGCTCATATCTGGCTTTTATAAATGTAAGGCATTAGACACTTTGCTTTGACACAGCACTGTAGCCTTTCTTTAGGTCTAAGAACTTGTTCACAAATCACAGTTGATTCCCTTGTCAAAGATGAAAGTAAGTTGACCAAGCTGGCTTTGATATGTGACTGTGCCTTGAATGAACAAAACATGAGAGCAGAAGGGGAGCAATCTGCATAACTTTAATGTGTTTACTTTTCCAGATATACTGCTATTTCTATTTGACAAATATATAGCTATATCTTGTTTAAGAACCTTTTTCAGTCGTTTAGTAAAAAGCACGTTGAGACATGCTGAGATATCTCAGATATCAAGAGTATGTAAGGTAAGACTAAACATTTGGATTTAACCTGGATATTTTGTGTTAAAAAATCAGCATACTCGGTACATCTGCATACTTCCACTATGCAGATGTACTGAGTACCAGTGCTTCTAACATTTGGATATTTGTAAGTGAGAAGGTCTCATTGAAAATGCATGGATAACTTACAAAAGTCACAACTCCATCAGCAGTATAAAACCTACTATTGCATGAAGTTTTCCTAAAACATCACCAAGGCTGCTTGACCTGTGTTGTCAACAGATTAGGTCAGGGTTCTTCTCTGGACAGCTCTGCATCCCATGACTCCTTTTATATTGCCTCTTCTTTCTCAATCTATGCAATAAATAAAAATGCTGCCTTCTCCAGACACCTTATATATATATATATATGTATATATACGGCTCCTGTGCTGTCTATGTGAAGTTCATCTACTTTTTTGTTATTTCTGATTTAATAAATAAATAAATAAATAAAGAAACCCCAACCCACAAACACACACAAAAAAACCCCAAAAAACAAACAACAAACAAAGTATGTTTTAATGTAAAATAATAAATATTTTGCTTTGGAACTTCTTCTCAGAGGTCTTGGGAAAAGATTGTTTAATATCATACTTACAATTACTATCATAAGAAGTACAACAGAACAGCCTATAAATAATTGAAACAGAGATTATCAAGCAGACTTCTCAGTATTTTTTTCTGTCCTCATTAATATATTTTCTACATACCTGACTGAGTTATTTGGTTTTGATGGTATTGGTTCTTTTTCTCCTCTCCCCTATAACAATACCTCTTTTCATTATATATCAGTTATTAGACTCTCTGACTCCTTCTAACTGTATGAATTAGAAAAAGAACATTAAAAAAGTCACCTCTCTTTTCATGGAATTTGAAAAAGTGTCCATTTATACAAAGAGACTATGAAATATAAATTAACCTGCCAGCTTAGAGGAATATTTATATCACACAATCTTGGATGACTCTGAGTAAAGATGCAAACTCTACTCTATTTTTATTTTATTTTGTGTCTGAAATCTGTCTTGGCATTGCCATTCAGCATGAAAACAGAAATTGTCGTCTTTATTCATTCCGGCTTCTGTTCCTGGACCATTCAGAAAATAAATTATGCAAAATAACATCCTGAGTGGCAATTAATAAGAAATTTCCTGCTTGGAGGAAACAAAAATTTCTACATGCACTTTGTTTTGTTTGCAGTTATCCTATTTCCATAGGGAAATTACAACAGCTGAATCACAGCACACACGGATAGATTCATCTATGAAGTATGTTCACAGTGTTGTTTTTCACATCCTTTTTAGTGACAAGTGGTACAAGTGGCCATTTGAAGGCAACATGGGAATAATTTTGAGAACAGATATGTATTCCTTAAAATATTCATGTCACACAGTCCTGTCTTGACAAGATGTGATTCAGTTGTGTCTATGAAACAGCCCCTACAGAAGAAAAGCCATGAGGAGTCACAGGGGTTTACATTTTGGTGATTGCTTTTGTCCTTTTTCCTTAAAAACAACCCCCCAAATAGTTCTATGTGTCAAGTCATCAGTTGATATTGTTACTATGTTTTATTATGCTTTGGAGCTAAAATAGATGCATCAAAAACAGCAGGGTTAAAAATGCTTTGCAGTTACTCAGCTAATCCTTATTTGTAGCAATGTGTAGAGGTAATTTTGTTTATCTTTAAAAAGAGTACTTATTTGGCAGCAGTATTTTCAGTGGGTTTTTTTTTTTTTTTTTTCCCGGTATATACTTACTCCTTAGGCAGATTTGAAACATTTATATATTATTGTCATTTAACACTAAAGCAAGTGGTTTATAAAATTTATTCACAGGAGTGTTCAGATTTTTTATATCAGCAAGATTGTTTATTCCATACAGAATGAAAATTACACATTCTATTGCATAATTTCTAACTTTAAGAGCCTATATGTTGAACATATATGTCTTGAGTTAAATCTTTTAGAATCCATCTCTTCACAAAGAAGAAAACTAGACAGCCTTTTTGCCTAAGCCATGGTAATAATAATCTGAAGTGAAGGTAAATAAGGTAATATCAAAGGAAGATAATACTAAAAAGGCATTTCTTTATATTCTCTGGAATTAGCAGCAGTTACTTATATCTATAATGAAAAGTATTTAATAAGAGGTTATAATTCGATATGAAGTCTTAGAAAAGGGGAAGATAGCTTATACTGGAGCTATATTACTAGTTTGTTGGAACATTCCCTACAAAAATGAAGTTCATTGAAAAATTATTGACTAATCAGGCCTTCCAGAAACTATGGAGTCCATTTCTTTCCAAATATTTTTTACTTTGTACGAACTCATTCAGTATACATTCTGGGAACAGCACTAAGGCCATTCTACTTTTAATCTAAATCCTATATGATCAAGCTATGGAACAAATTACTTTTTTGCTGCTCTTCTTTAAATAATCAGCTTTGTATTCATCCGGTCCATGGTTTTAAATTATTTGCTGGTTTAGATTACCTTCATGTAGTGTTTGTGAATACTGTTTGAGAAGAACTACACTCTCCTTGCACTTTGTGCAGGGAATGAATGTAACAGGGCTCATATTGCAAATTCTAATCAGACTGAAGTTTACCACAGTCAATGAGGACAAGACATGAACAAAATGTTTAGTGACTGAAGAACCTTTATTTGCGGTGCTTCCCTTTCTCATCTGGAAAATAAAGAGAAGAGTGCCTTTAGGAGTGCTGGTAGGAAAAATACAATAAGAAATTTAATGGGTTGCATGAGAGTTTTTATCTCCTAGGTAGTTGGGTTTTGAGGCTTTGGGGTTGGCTATTTGTTGATTCTTGACCAACAGACCAACTAGTTACGTTACCCAGAATCTGATTAATCTACTCAAAGATAAGCTTAATGAACTTTTACATACTTCCTTTAAGTAGGTATGTTGTGGGTGGAAATGTGTGTCTTGAATAAACACTTTTATGAAAAATGTTTCATTGTCTTAGTTGATTCTACTTGTAGTTGTTGTAGTTGTAGCTGTTGTTGTTCCCATGAATCAGTTGCAAAATACGTGTAATTCTTAGCCTCAGAAAATGTAGGGAAAAAATTTGAGATTCTATTTATTTTCAAGGTTTCAGTTTCAGTGAAAAACACTTGGAGAAGCTAGTGCTTTATTGTCCCATTGCAACAGTACACCTGGGATCACACAATCTCATTTTAGGTGTTCATGTGACCATCCATGTGGGACCATCATGATCTAGTCTTTTAATTAAGTTATCAGTATTTGTCTCTAATGGACTTTTGCCTCAGTCAATACAAAAGGTGTTAGATTTTCCTTCATAAGCAGTTATATGATATTTAGGTTTTGTTTTCTTTGCTTACCCCATATTATTCTAGCTCTGTTCTGAGTAGCCAGTTACTCATGTTCTCACAGGACTTTCTGTGGTGCTCATCCCCATATCTATGCTATCCGAATGGTTTAATAATATCTATGAATTCATAAGCATATAAGTTCCTATAAGGAGAAGAGACTTTATGAGTAGTATTTAGAGATACTGAGAAAGTAAAATTAATATTTTCCACTAGAATTTAATGATGAATGGTCATAATGATTTTGTTTCAAGAAAGATGTTGACATGACTTCTCCTTAAACTTGCCTCTCTTCTATTTCATTCCTTTTCTAAATCAAAACCATAGATAGTTGAACACTCTGTGGAAAAGTATATCTATATCTCCCCAGTTCCAACAAAACCGAATGTCCCTACAACTCTATAGAACACATACTAATGAGAACCTTTAATAGTTTTAATTTCCACTGACCTCAGCATTTAGTTTTTCAAGATTCAGATCTGATTTTTCAATTAACTGCTACTCAATTTATTGTTCAAATGCAGACGTCCTAGAGTTCTGTTAAAGTTCTTAACTGCAAATTAGACTAGACTAAGATGAAACTTCTCATTGGGGGACTAGTGGGAAGGATTTAGTTCCACCGATTTTTCAAGGTTGCATAGGACCCTGGCAAAGAAAGGGATTGAATCAAGTTCTCAGCAGGCACCACTCTGCATTTTAGTCAGGAGAATGACCAGTTGCCAGACTCACCTTAAATGTTCTATGTTGCACAAAATGTGCTGTGCTTTCCATGGGTAAAAAACATGTTCTTTTCAAAATACTTCCCTTGGAACTATGTACAATCTTTGATGCAAAATGAATATGAGAATCAGGTTGCCATAAAAAAGAGAACATAAACCTATTTAAATACATATTACATATTTTGAATACAAGCAGATTTTACAGATGCACTGTTCTGGCATGAAATGGTACATCTACAAGGAACACAAGGAGTGTAAACTTTCAGTTGCACAGCATTTAGGAAGAACTCTCTGTTTCTGTATCTACAATGGTATCGGTGTATAAGTTTTAAACTGACAACAGTACCACCAACATTGCTAGAAGAGTAAATACTTATATGGTATGGGGAGGTCTTCATTACCTTGCTGGAATGAACCAATGGCGTGCAGAGGGACACCCATCACTATTTTTCTTAACAAAAAAATGGAGGTAATGTGCGGAAGGGTGGCTAAGTGAAAAAGGCCATGATCTGGTTGATGTGAGCAATCCTGTTTTCCTGGGGTTGCAGAAAGCCCAGAGAACGCAGTGAACTACCCTTGAACAGCACGAGGGAGTAACGACTTGGTAGATAAGTGGAACCAAGTCCGGCAAATTCCATTAGACCCCTTCGCGTGAACAGCACCCTTGTACCAATCATATAATTGCTTTAGACGTGTGGACAAGTGTAGTGAACCAATTGCATAGATGTTGCTATCGCGTGCTCTGCTTGATTGTCTATATAAACTTTGTAAGTGCGTGAAATAAAGCAGAACGACTGTACTCATATTGAGATTCCATCGTTACTCCGGGTCCGTATCCCACTCTGACAGTAAAGTTCAAAAATCTTTCTGAACATAAAATCCTCAAAACTTTCTCATAAACTTTTTACTTTCAAGGTATAATATCAATTTCTTGAACTCAAATGACAAGCAGTCAAGACATATGCATGACTCATTTGCCAAATTTTACTTTTAAAAATCAAAAACAGTGCTAAACAGTAAGACTGCTAAAAATCAGTATATTTCTTACAGGTTTAAAGTAGAACTAACTTAAGAAATTTTGGGAAAAAAAACCATGTCTTTTCCTAAGATCATGTTGTAGCCTGAAGCAAATTCCTGTAAGCAAGCTGACTGAAAAAAAAAAAAAAAAGATAGATATTGAAACACTAATCTTAGTTTATCAAAGCTTTGGTATTACATAAGGTAATTCCCGTTCTTTATCTGTAAAAAGTCTATAATTGCTTTGTCAAGTTATATTTAAGATAGTATTTTATCTGTTAAACAGAATAAAAGGCATGACAATGCAGGAAGAAGTTGTCTGTCATGATCTTCAGGAGCAAAGCCTTCAAGGTAATTATTTTAAGAGGAAAACCAAGGAATATGCAGATACCTTTTTACAGTAGTATATACATTATTTCATCTTCTGTTTCAGGCAGTAAATCCCAATTAGTGAGCATAAAGTATCTGACTAAATATTATACAATAATTAAAGCATGTTTTGTTGAACCTTGGTTTTGAAATCCTAAACAATATATCCATTCCTTGGATATATACTATACAGGTAGGTACACTTTATGATCCAGAATTTGTCTTTGTTATTAATTGCCTTGAACAGGAAGAATGTAACATTCAAGGTTTTTTCAAGTACTAGAAAAAAATCTGGAGAAAATGTGGGCCCACTGTTGAATGAGACAGGTGACAGAAGATGCAAAGAAGGTGGAGTTGCTGAATGCCCCCTTTGTTTCACTCCTTACTGCTCAGTCCTCTTCAATATATTCATCAATAAGCTGCATGAAGAGATAGAGTGTACCCTCCTCAAGTTTGCTGATGACACAAAACTAGAGGGGGTGGCTGACATACCAGAAGGCTGTGCCGCCATACAGCAAGACCTCGGCTATCTAGAGAGCTGGGTGGAGAGAAACCTTATCAAACTCATCAAGGGGAAATGTAGGGTGGTGCACCTGGGGAGTAATAAAGCCATGTACAAGCTGGGGGCTGGAGACCATCTTAGAGGAAAAAAACCTGGGAGTCCTAGTGGCCAACAGGATGACTATGACCCAGTAATATGCCCTTGTGGCCAAGAAGCCCAATGGCATTCTGGGGTGCATCAAGAAAAGGGTGACTAGCAGGCTGAAGATGATCATCTACACCCTCTACTCTGCCCTGGTGAGGTCCCATCTGGAGTACTGTGTCCAGTTCTGGGTTACCCAGTTCAAGAAGGACAGGGAACTGCTATAGAGATTACAGCAAATTGCTACGAAGATAATGAAGGACCTGGAGCATCTGTCTTATGAATAAAAGCTGAAGGACTTGAGTCTTTTAGTCTGGAGAGGACTGGAGGGGGACCTGATCAATGCCTGTAATAATTAAAGAATGGGTGTCAAGAGGAAGGGGACTGTCTGTTTTCAGTGCTTCACAGTGACAAGAGGTAACAGGCACAAACTTGAACATGGGAAGTTCCATCTAAACATGAGGAGGAACATTATTACTTTCAGGGTGGCAGAGCACTGTAACAGTCTTCCCAGAGAGATGGTGGAGTCTCTCCTTCTGGAGACATTCAAAACCTGCCTGGACAACTTCCTATGCAACCTGCTCTAGGTGGACCTGCTCTGGCAGGATGGTTGGACTAGATGATCTCCAGAGGTCCCTTCCAACCCCATATCATTCTGTGATAAAAAACAGGAAAAAAACAGGATAGATAAAAAGCAGGAAAAGAAATAAAAAGTGCCTAGCAAATTGATTGTTGGTAATATGTATGTCAGTAATGTGTGTGAACTTTGACCTTTGAAGTTTGCAGGACATAACTTGAAATAATTCCAAGTACTAAATATTCAGTAATTTAACATCTATTTAAACATAACTATTTTTTTTAAGGGATTTGGGTTTTTTTTTTTTGCAAGAAACATATGATTTTTGATGTAGTAACTTTTCTTTGTGAAGTAATGTGTTTTATCCAGTGTTAGTTTCCTCAGTTTGAAAATGGCTGGGCAGTTGCATTTTCATATATAATTAAAAGTAATTATTTCATAATTCAGTATTTTTCACTGTAGTACAATGTAAAACTCAGGAATTTTCTTGAAGCTCATGTACTCTTTTCTCCAAGACTCAGTTCAAATGTAAGTCAATTGTAATATTTCACACAATGTGCCTATATTTAAGTTACCTTTATTATTTACACTCCTAGTCCTTACTAGTAAAGCAACTCTTTAAGACACCAATTGGTATTCAGAGAACTATAGAGAGTAACTATTTTTTTAAATACTATTTCCTCTGTCCATTTTCTTTAAAAATCTGATATACTTGACTTCCATTGAAAAGTGACCTGTCAGAGACTTAGAGGGAGGCGTATATTAATAATGACATCCAGAAAGACCCTTCTTTGGTAAAATTTTCCACTTCCTATGGTAATATAGTATACTTCTCCTAAAAAGACATATGGAATATAGCTGAAGTAAACTCAAATATCTTTCTCACAAAAGCAAGGGAAAAAAGAAGACTTCGACTAGCACAGCATGTGCTTCCACCAATATTCTGTATTTGACGATCTTTGAATGTGTCCTTTAACAATCATTGTCTAATTGATATCTCATTAAAATTCCTGAGTTTATGTGGAGGAAATCTGAGCTTTTATATCTGTAATTTTTTTTTCTGTTGTTAATTTGTGTGTATTTGTTAAAGATGTTTTTTGTTTCAACCCTTAAAGGTACAATGAGTGACAAGGGAAATTATGCCCAGCTGCTTATAAAATTTCTTTGATCCGAAGCCCCTTTATGACTCATTTTCCCTATGGTTTTAATTACCACAACCATTTCTATTTATCTGGTAATAGCATTGAGATTCCTAGAAAAAAAAAAAAAAGAGGTATCTAAATTCAGTGTATCTGATACAAATATAATTATTTTAGATTATTTTCCTGAGATTAGTGAGGAATTCACTGTACAATTAGTGTACAGAGAGAGATAAACAGATTACATATACCACTGTTTAATTTTATGAGATAGAAATGACAGTATAAGAAAAAATGGAGTAAAAGTGAGCTTGCCATCTTCAGTTTCATTTAATGTGCCTTGTTCTAGCACTGAAAGACAATGAGATAGCTGTTTCTCATTTGTCATCGCTCCAATTAAAATAATTTTATAGTTTTCTATTAGTTCTTAATCCAAATGTCATTTCCATTTTTGTCAGTTCAGTTTCTTGCTGGCATGAGGCTGGAGGTGCTGGGTTGTAAATTGAAACATAATGCAATGTCTCTGACAAATTTGTTTGCTTTTCTTTCTATTTCTCAGCAGCTTTCTTAGAAGTTGAAAGATATCCCCAAAGATGATATTCATCAACTTTTCTCTGTCTTCCCGAGTTCCTCATGAGGTTCCTTTCTGAGGCCTCATGATCCTGAAAAGCAGGCTTTTGTCTCTAAAAGCCAAGTGCACTTTACATAGTATACACACACATGCCACTACCAAAGGACCGGGTAATAATTCTCACAGTGTGGTGAGCTGGAACCTTCCTCACTCCTGTTATTACCAGTGGGACTTCTTCTTGCATTCTTTTGACTTCAAGATATCAGTTGTTGCTTTTGTTTGCCCAGCATCTGAGTGACCTGTTATACTTCTGAAATGCACAATTTTTAAGCATATTACCTTATACTATATTTTTCATTTTTTTCCCATTTTTATTTTCTATGTATGATGTCTTGTATACTTCTTTTAGAAATAATTACAAAATCTTTACAGATTACTGAAACTGTATAATATCTGTTAGTGAAAGAAAAGTGTAGTTGTTGTCGTGCATTATAGCATGTTAAGCACTGCGCATTTTCACTTGTCTTTCCACAGAAGGTAAAAGAATATAGATAATATGGAACTGAATGTATTAAAACTTAATATACATCGTATTTAACATACTGCATATTTAATATATTGCATATAGTCAATAAAAATATCATCCATCTACTCTGTTTAAACTTTCACTGTATGTGTTTCAGGACAGGCAGTAGTAACTGTTCACAGTCCTACTCCATCTGGAAATGGAGTGTAACCCTGTAACTCTGACAAAAGATATGATGGGATGTTAACTTTATGGTTAAAAAGCAGTAAAGCTAGTTCCCATGGGACTGCTATTTCAAAAGGAGGTATTCTTTTCAGCAAGCCTTCCAAGTGTAAAACTCTCTAACTCCTCACTGAGTTATTCTGCTGTTTCCTAAAATATCTTTATTATAAAGACCTTTCTTAGATATTATTCATCTGTAGTATGAATGCAGGATTTGTAACCCTCAGTATATAGCTCTATACTTTGTTACCTAATAATGAACTAGCTGAATTTTGAGAGCAATTCCATTTTTCTGATCTTATCCTATACAAATCAATACCACAAAGGTGCTATGAAACATAGAAAACTATACTTAAATGTAAGATTTTTTTTCTTTTTTTTCTTTCTTTTTTTTTTTTTTTTACAGCCGTTGTCTTCTGGGTTTAGAGATATACATAATAAATAAAAAAGCTTAATATTAAGTAGAATAGACAAGAGCATAACATGAGTCTACTTAATAAAAAATCTGAGGTGGGTGTTCTTGTTATTAAGTACCTCAGAAATTCATTATGTTAACCATCATGCACTCAGATAGGAAAAAACCTCAGGAGACTCATGTACAGCACCCCATTACCACTGAGAGGGTTGTAGTAAACAGATTCAAGCAATAATATTTCATACATTACTGTTAATGCCATTCATCTGTCTTACCTTGCTAGTAAAATATATTAAAACAGAAATTGAATTGTCTCACCTTCTTTGGCTACTTTTCAGTGGTAGAGCCTTACTATCAAATTGTGAGAATTCTCTCCACAGGTTCTATAACTAAAAAGGGAAAAGAAAAGCCTGTACACCAGGTTACCTAGTTTAACTAGAGATGAAGCCAAATAACTACCTTGAATTTCCTCTAGTCACTGTAATTATATTAATGACATTAAAACTTTGCTCTCTTTGAATGCTGTGAATTTTACAGAGGGTATTTAAGACCATTGTGTATACTTCTGCTGAATTTTGTATGTTTGTAAATGTATGTCATGGATAAGTAAGTCTTATATATATAATCATCTTGATTTCCTGAAATACTGAAATACTGAATAACTTAAAAATACTGAAGTACTGAAAAACTTAAAAATTCTGAAAAGATCCAACAGCAATAGTTTTGCTTCAACTTTGTGAACAATTATGTTGAAAGTCTCTAAGCATCTATGTTTCTGTGACTAGATTACAAAGATATATTTAGGTTATAATTTTCTTTATTTTTAATTTACTTGCAGAAAAACTAAACATTTGTTTTGTACCTAAAACAGTGAATTCCTTAAGTTTGTCAACTTTTACTGTGAACCTTGTGCATCTATGGAAATGTTTTTTGTACTTGCGGAAAATTATTAAAATGTTCTTTTTCATAATGGTTGCAGTAGCCTAGCCTGTGATTCCTGAAAAAGGTAGCAATATATCTTCTTCAGCAAAATATCTTCTACAAAGGTCTGAGGTATTAAATTTACTGTCTTGGCTTTAATAAATCACAAAGATATTAAGTCAGACAAATATTTTGAGGATAAATCAATTATTAGAAATCAATACATTAACATAAGTTGCTTGAGGCAAAAATATATTTTCAGAACTTTTAAATTTCCAAGTACATCTTTCAAAGACAGAAAAAAAGGCATTAGCTAGACAAGTCATAGTAAATTCTGCAGGCACCTCATGAAGTCACAGTAAATACCAATGTGCCAATAGCAGCTCTTTTTGGCCTTCTAAAATGGTGAGAATTCAAACAGAAGCTATGGTAGCCACTAAATTCTTGTGAAGCACAGACTAGAGTTCCCTTTCCTTGGTGTATGTTTTTAAAGACAACCCACTGGTTATAGGCCTGTCAGGGCATGAGAATTGACACCTGTTCCATGGCAGTCAGCTTCCTTTCAGTCAAACCTCCACACAATGCAGAAGCAAATATAGGATGTGCATCAAATACTAAAGGACACTGTCAGTTGTACAATGTAGCAAACCTGAGACCTCCCTGCTAAAAGTCTGTCTACATATATTGGATACTGAGTAAAATGTAGGTCCTTGAGTCATAGAATCATAAAGTAATAGAATTGTCTAGGTTGGAAGGGACCTTTAAGGTCATCTAGTCCAACCATCAACCTAACTCTGATAAAAAAGACATCCTTAAACCATGCCACTAAGTACTACATCAACCAGTCTTTTAAATCCCTGCAGGGATGGTGCCTCAACCACTTCCCTAGTCAGCCCATTCCAATGCTTAATAACCCTTTCAGTGGAAAAAAAGTTTCCTAAAACCCATTTTTTTTCCTAAAATCAAAGAAAGAGAATCAGAAGGGAAACACTGTTACTGCCATCTTAACCTGAAGATGCCTAAAACTCAGTGCTGTGAGTAACTAGATTAAAATATCTATAGTCTTCTTTCCATACCCAGACTACATCTATTATGTTCTATTAGATGTTGCCAAGAGATTCTTTACATAGAATAATTTAGCAGATCTCACCCTAGGTAATGAACTCTTTTACAACATTAATTTCAGGGAAATCATGTTCTGATATTTGGCTAATCTGAAGAATTTCTCCTTGAGGGCTATCAAACCAGTTGTCTGGTTTCTCTGCCAGACAAGTTACTATTGCCTTCTTTATAACAAAATAAGGTAATAACAGCTCATGTGCCTGACTGTCATAAATGATATTTAATTCTTTCCCCAGCAGGATCAACACCTGCTCACAGCATGTGTCTTTCAGAAAAACACAGTCGTCTTGTTTTACTGGCAAACAATGATTATGAGCATGGAAGCAAGTCAATAAAGCAGACTGTAAAGAATTATATTGCTAGAAGAGAGGGGGAAAGCTGACATTGTTTTTGTAAGGTAGGAAGGTGTGGGTGGTGGTAAATGAATTTTAAGCCTAAGACATTATATTAAGATAAAAAAGTACAAAAGGAAATAATTTTTTTTTAATATTTTGGCAGAGTTTTCATTTTCTAGAACTTGTAAAGCAAAACAGGCATGAAGTACTTCTATCATAAAAGTAACTGAAGTGTGAAGGGTTCTGGTGTTTTTTATTCAAATCCTTCTCTTTTGTATTGGTCTCTGAATTTTATAGCTATCATAAGAATTTTGTCTGTAAAGGAATTTTACTTTTACTTTTATTCATGTTAACATGTGTCCTGTATAATACCATTATAGGAACAAGATTATGTTGTTTTCTTGGCAACAATTGTATGTTGCCTTGTTAAAACTGCAATATTTTCCTCTTTCTCTTCTCTCCAGTCTTTTTTTTTTTTTTTTCTGCAAAAACTTAAGAACATTTCACAACCACTGATTCATTAATTAATGATTTTTTTTAAATAGTCCAGACTAAGTTCATATGGCTGATTTGCTGATGTACTACTTCTACGATATGAGACATAGCTCAGACTCTCATCACATAATTTGGATGCCTAAATTTGGAAGTTTTGGGGTTCTTTAATTCAAAACTTCTGCCTTGAAATTCCTTGTTTATTGCAAGTCTAACCTTAAAGGTCTCTAAACATTTTGTATATCTTTGTTTGCAGAAGCAAAGTTCATAAATTTCAAAATTTCTGTTTGTGGAAGTGCTTAAGTCATGTTGCTGGCCAACATGAAAACTGGTTTACACCAAAGCACAGTCACTACTCACACACTACAAATCTTTTACTTTGTTTCTCTGCTAATATATCTAAACACTTAAAATGTATCTAAACTATGTAAAATGCCTCAGAAACAGCACTATACTTGTATGTCTTTTGGGATATAATTTGGATTGTGATCTAAATAGTTTTAAGAATATATATTCCCTCACAAACTTGAATTCATACAGACATCCCTGAGAACAACTTTGTGAACGTTTCTGTTGTGGAAAAAATCACCAGTATATCAATGGAGCTTTTATAATGAATTAAACTTTTTCTTAGTGTCGTTATTTTGCTTAAGTTTCATAAGCTAGCATTCTGTGACTTTTCTTCACTTTTTTATTTCATAGTTCATCTCACTGTACATGATATGTTCATAGTCTATTATGTGACCCTAGTCTATTATGTGCCCCTTGAGACCTTAATCCTTTGTTTATTGGTACAACCCTTTTCCAGGTTTTTAAATTCACCATTCTCTGCTTAAAAATTGTTTTTCAAAAATAATTCAGCTAGTATTTTTTTTTCTCTCTACTGTATGCGATTATCACATAAATTAAACATATAAAGTATTTTCCCTTGCTCTATATTCTAAAGCACAATTTCAGTCTAACGTACACAGGAGCCCTGGGGCTGGCTGGGATACAGTGATTTTCTTAATAGTGGCCTGTATGGATGCTGGTTTGGATTTATGGAAAACCTCATTAAAAACATAGCATTTTAGCTGTTGCTGAACAGTCTGCACAGCATCTTTTTCCCATGCTGTCACATCAGCAAGTGGGCTGTGGGTTCACAAGAAGTTGGTAGGGGACGACTGATCTCAACATGCCAAAGTGATGTCCCGTACCATCGGCCAGGGTGCTCAGCAATAAAATCTGGGGAAGGACGAAGCCTTCTTGTGCTGGTGGTATTTGTCTTACCAAGTAGCCATTATGCATGCTGATGCCCTGCTTCTCAACAAATGGCTAAACATCTGACTGTTGATAGCACATAGTAACTGTATTTCTTATTTTCCTTTGCTCATGTACACACACAGTGTTGCTTTACTTATTAAAGTGTCTTTATCTCAACCCAAGAGGACTTTTGGTTTTGCCCTTCCAGTTCTCTCTGCCATCCCACTGTGGGGTGAGTGAGCAACGGAGAGGAGGCTTAGCTGCCTACCAGAGTTAACTCATGACACTGAGAGAGTAATAAAGCTGTCTGGAAAACCAGATCTTCAGCTTTAATAACCTGTTTGAAATCAGATGCTAGTTATAGATTGTTTTTCTACTGAAAAGCAAAAACAAAACATGAAAGCTCAGTATTCCATGCTCATAGTGTAAATTATCTGATCTGGTTTTAATTCTATTTACTATGAAAAAAATTGTAGAGAAGGAAAGCCTGGATCTTTTTCACAAGCTATAAATAACCTTAGGATGCAGTAGAAATGTGTGTATCCCTAGTGAGATGCTCCTAGATCATTCCCACTCAATGTATAAAAAAAAAAAGACAATTGGTGTTTTTCGCAAACACACATCTTTCATAAGAACATTCTCTGTTCCCACCTGCTGCTTCTAACAGACGTATCTTCTTTTTTATGCTTTTATCCTCCAATTGGAGGGTTTAGCCATTCTCTGAGGAATACTCTTGGCTGGTTCACTACTTCCTTCCTCTTCTCAGAGATTTTCCTCAGTGTTAAAATCCTCCCACATAATGCCCAGTTACAGCTATGATCAAGTTGTTCTGGCATGGTAAGTCTAAACAGAGGTGCTCACAAAGACTTTTCCTTCATGAATTTTATTATAAGTGGAATAACCTTTTGTTCTAAGATGCTAATTTTTCAATGGAGTGAATTACTCATTTTTGGGTTCTGAAATATTTTTCACAGGTTTAGTTACAAAAACCCTGAAATTGTTACTGATAGAACAAACCCCTTTATTAAATCTAAATGTCCAGAAAGGCATAAAAAATACACTGGAATACACATCCTTGAGTTATGTTGGTAAATGCAATGTTAGCCATTAACATACAGCAAATCTCTTTTAACAGGGGGCTAATACTATTCTCTTCTCTCAGAGAACAGTTTAATGGTTCAAATTTACAATAAGAGGTGTTGGTGGGACCCTGAATAAAGATGCATATTCATGAGAGAATCTGAAACATGACGTTAAAGCAAAGAGATACCATTTTCCTCATAACAGGAAATGGAACCAATGCCCAACAGGTTCAAGTAATTGCTACAATGCATCTTTTATGAAGAATTGTCATTGACAGCAACAACACAGTTTTGAACAGCAGCCTGTTGTGAAGGCTATTTAAGATCCATTCTATTTTTAGGACTATCTTTTAGGACTATCTTCTAATAATGTGGTTGTGACCTCCTGGAGTAAAAATGGGGAAGGTTCTTTGGATATTGTCCTGTCTTTAAAGACAATCTTGAAATAGCTATGCTAACTATTGACAACTGTCAGCAACAGTGAAGTTGGTGACTTTTTTTCTTTTTTTTTTTTTTTGATGTTTAATGACATTTAAACCTTTGCGGATCAAAGTGATACCTATATCGGATGCATGCATATTTCAGAAGCTATATATGATGCGAAGTTTGCCATTATTTGCACAATCAAACATCATAGCTCATCATGTAAGGAATCACAAAATTTTGATTACATAAAATAAACCATAATTCTCTATGTCTCAGCCTCAAACATTCTAAGGTGATGAGTATGAGCTGGAGAAATGACTGCTCCCCTGTTTTAACATTAATTAAACACTATCAGTGCAGCATTGATACTGCAACAATAATGCTAGAAAACTCTCCTATCTCATGGCTCAACTGTCACAATTTGCTGGCCTTCTAAATCTGAGTGGTGGGTTGCTCCAGATGCCAGATGCCCACCCAGCCATTGTCTCACTTCCCATCCTCAACAGGACAGGAGGAGAAAATAAGACGAAATGCCTGTGTATGGAGATGCAGACAGAGGGATCACTCAGTAATTACCATCAAGGGCAAAACAGGCTTGGCTTGGGGAGTCAAGTTTATATTAATTAGTTTAAGTTCAAGTTAATTAAATAATTAAATTAATAATATACATTTATTACCCCTGCTCATTCTCCTTTTTCATAGGTTCACTTTCATTCCTTTATTCTCAGTTTCGCTACTTCCCTGCCCACTGTGCCACTCGGAGAAATGAGAATGGGGATTGTGGTCAGTTCATAACACTTTGTGTCTGCTGCTCCTTCCTCCACTCATCTTTCCCCTGCTCAAGCATGAGGCCCTTTCCATGGGCTGCAAGCCTTTCTCAAGCTGTTCCAGCATGGGCTTTCCAGAAGCTGCATCTTCCTTTAGCACATCTCCACCTCCTCTATTGTGGGGTCCTCCACAGGTTGCAGTGCAGATATCTGCTTTGTCACAATCCTCCACGGGCTGTTTCATCATGGTGCTTCAAATGTTGTTCATTATTGTGTTATTTTTATTAATGAATATTTTTTCTTAGAGTCAAGAATTATTTGTATCATGTACCAGAGTTTTCCCCACTGCTCCCCCAAAGAGTGGCTCTCCTCCCCACATAAGAAATATAATAAATATAATAAACTAGGTTTTTCTGCAGTATTTAATAATCCTTTTCAGGATAATAATCTGAAACACACCTGGTAGTTCAAAAAGCAATAAAAAGCTTTAGAATTCCACATAATGGTCTCATGCCTCCCGGAGGAGGCACTGCAGGTGTGAGGTATGGGTATTATGATGTCCACATACTCTTAAGAAAAAATAAATATACCTAAATTCTGTTGATTACGCTTTTAAATTTGGAAATGTGTTCTTTAAGTCCAGGGGAATCTGAGTTTTAAACCAAGAAAAAAAAATTTAAAAGGGTGTGGGGACATTAGAAAAAAATTTTTCTTTTAGTTGAAAGGAGATATTCAGTGCAAAAAGCAGTTCAAGACAAGAAGATGAAAACAAAACATTTTACCTACAGCCAATTTTCTTGTACTTTGATGAAGCAAGAGATAGGAAATTCAGGTAGAATTGACATTAGCTTTGGGATTAAAGTAATTTGGTTCACCAAGATTAAAAAAAACCCAGTATTTCATTCTAATAGGAGAAGAATCTAGTATGATACCAACAGCAAAGGGTAGATAGAGAACCGATTAGAATAATTACTGTAACTGAGGTCATTCTGTCCATAATTTTTGTTTTAGGAAGATGAAATATGAGATTAGGGAGGAAAGTACAAAGACATAGCTAAGAAAAAAGACAGATGACTGAGACTGTGGAGAAGAAAACTATTTTGGAAGCTGTTATGATATCATAAGTATAAAAAACATCAAGAAAACAAAGTCTATGTTTACAGTACAGGAAAAGAGAAAACTAACTGGCTGAGCAGCTGCCCTGCTGAAGAAACCTAGGGGAGTTACACTAGATAGCAGGCTGAATATGACCCAAAAGATCGCTTTCAATGTTAATAAATCAACCTGCATACTGGGAGGACACAATGGAGCAGATAATAGGAGTTAATCTACTTCCTTTAATTTCTCAAGATAAGGAGAGAGTAAGATACTTGGATACTTAATTTTTATTCAGAAATATCTTTCTGCTCTTGGTTTTGATTTTTTTTTTTTCCAAAAGCAGTTATTTTTTTCTCACTGGTTGTCTCGTTAGTAATAGGCAAACATTTCTTGAACTGTTTCAACTGCATAGCTGTAAGATCATATCAACCTTGTTAGAGCCACTGCTCTTTTGCTATCACTAATATATCTTTACTCTGATGATAATAATATATCGTTTCATATTTCTTTCTGATTTCAAGGAAGAAAAACCTCAACAAACAAACCAAACAGGCAGTCAATAATAGGTAGTTACTGTTTTACATTAGCCCAGTAAACTAGAAGTCTGAGCCAGCAAGTCTCACTACACTGATACCAAGGAAGTAGTGGATATTTTATCCAGTAATGTAATGAAAAGGTATGTGGCTGGACCTTTTCCAAAAGAGTTAAAAATGCTCTACCAGTAACCTCCCACAGTCTGATTCTTAACACCAGCTTAGCAAGAAAGCTGTTGATGATTCAATGGTTTGCAGAACTGAAAGTCTTGATGTTATCTCACCAAACTATGGCTTCTGCACTAGTAATCTCAAAGCGACTTGTCCTGTGAACAGAGCCAGACAAGAATCTCTAACCAATGTTCTTTTTCCCTTTTTTCAACAGCTTCCTCTTCACTTCCTCTAATTATTGACCACAACTCTCAAGTTAGTCCAATTCATTTGTTCCCTTTAGCATAACCTTTTAAGCATAGCGTAACAAATGGGTGAGCAAGAAAAATGAAAGTAGAATGAAAACTCCTGTTCACGCCAAGTCATTTCAAAGGCTTTCTTTTATTAAAGGAAGATGTAAGCCACTACAGGACTAGGTTCCTTGCCTAATTTGTTTGACTGAAGCCAAGTAATAACTTTGTTGTCTTGTCAGGATTTTTGATGGGTGAGTATCATGGGGACAAATGACTAATTGGTCTCACTTTGTAGAGAGAGAATGAGACTGTCAGACTATTTTATAGGTAATGGAGAGACAGAGCCTCTTATAAAGGACAATTAACCCCTTTGCCCTCCAAGGCAAACATTTAAATGAGTCAGACAATCCATGCTCTAAAAATGTCTATTTCTTTGAAACAGTATGAAAAGAGTTATTTGTGACTACGTCAGATATAGGTAGCCGAGACATAAGTTTGTCGGAACTTTATACACAATATAATAGTGACTTGTTTTTTCTTATACAGATTAAAGAGAATGAAGAATAATATTGGAATAAATAAAATTTTATACAATTTGGAAGATTCTCCATTGTTAAGGTCATGTTATGATTGAAAAAGAAATCTCTGAATGTATGTAAATTATTGTGAGTTCTGAGGATAGAATCTTGATGTTAGTTAATCTCAGGACATTTTTGCTACTGATTTCTTATGAGATAAATGTTTTAGTCTGTAGTCAGAACTACACCAAGTTCTGTGAGCCAAGAAACAAATATCTAAAACACTCCAGCCTGATTTCCACAGCAGTAACACATTCCTTAAGTGTGTAGTACCACTCTTAGATAAACTACACAAATGTTGTAGAGAATTTAAAGTAAGAAGAATATAGCAACTTCAAAAAAGGCAGAATAGATTGAGACTATTGAAATAAATATTAGGAAAAAATAAGAATGGTATTAAGAAATTATTATATAAGTATTTAGAGTACAGAAAATAATTTAGTCCATCAAAGAAGCAGTGAACTAAATCAGCTGTGATGAAACAATCTTTTACGTAGGTAAGTATCAGAGTACACATGAAGCTCTTGTCATGCATTTGGCAGGTCTCACGCATTTATTGAAAATTCCAAGAGTAGAAAATATGAATGCAGAACTCATCACTGTTGCAATGGATGTTGCCATATAAATAAGCCGGTACAAATTTATTTGAGGAAAGAAATTACTTAAAAACATGAGATGACAGTCCTCTGTAGTTTTTGGGATTAAAAGGGAAAAGTTTTCATATTTTGGATGAGATTGTCCATTAAGTTACACTGAAGTAAGTCCATGTAAGTGCCACTAAAATAATTAAGTTATATTATTAAACTGGAAGCTGTACATTATATGGTGGGGTTTTTTTCTCTGAAAATAATCATAATGACTCTTATGTAAAAACATGCTACCTTAATGGATCAAAAAAGTGTAATCATGATAGCAGCACTTGGTAGCGAAATGACTATATGAGTGAAAACTAAAGCAGATTAGATCCAAATCTGCTAAATTATGTAGAATTTAATTAATACTAAAATAAATTTTCTGCTTTTACTTTTTTTTTTTTTTTTTCAGGGGCTTCTTTTCTAATAATGAAGGAATCTATCATTCTTTTTGTAATGCATACTTCATGCCTCAGTTTCTATTGTGCAACTTTACGCTGAGGTCTTTGTTCTTCTAATTCCTCCTTCAGTGAAATGTCTCATACATGAGTGTGTGTATGGATTTTTCCCTATAAGATCTTGCTGGAATACCTTACATTTCTGGGACCAGAGTTTCCCCAAGGCTAAACTTAATGTAATAAATCTCTGTTTCCATTTCAAAAAGAGATAGGTGATTAAGTTAGTTGTTGCTTGTGGGTAGGAAAGTAATTTCAATATATAGCAGCCAATTTCTTTTGCTAACATTCTGGTCAGCAACATTCTTGTGGATACAATAAGGCAGGATCTATGAAACAACTAAAACAAAATAAATAACATGGTTTTAAATAAGCAATTACATTATTGTTTGAACATGCTTGTGAATTGTCAGCTTTTTAATGTTATGTTAGCTCTTCTTTTTGCCATCACCAAAGATGCTTGTTTTACGGAATTTTATAAAACTACAACAATTAATTTTAAAAAGTAACATTTCACAACAAAATTTAAAATTATGTACTTCTATGATTCTAATATGTCGGTCTATCTCCATAAAGCAAACTCAGCATGGAATTTATAGAGAAACAAGAACTTCCATATCTTGACATTCCAGTGCATAAATATTTTTTAATTGTGACATCTGAGCTTTCTGCTATTTTCATTTTTTTTTAATTTTAATAAAAAAACTTTAAAACAAACACATACATGATTAGTTAAAACTTTATCTATTATATTTTACAATATGCTTCTGCAGAACTCAATAACAAAGACTGATAACCTACAGAGAACTCAAAGTTTGTTCAGCATTGTTTGAAAGAGAGATGCATTGTCATCATGGTTTGGGAGGATTTGTGGCTTTTTGGTCTACTCACTTAATGAAATCAGGAATCTTCTCTAAAACAAGTTGGCTGTTGTTCCAGGTCTTGCAGTGTAGGATATGTGGCAGCCCAATCATACAGCCTTAACAAAAGTAGTATGTGGCCTTAAAATATTTTACCACAAAGGAAACCTTTATGATTAGTTTAGGAAGATTTTTAGAAAGCTGAAATCTGAACATAACAACAGCATCTGCATATGTACTATAATTTGAATCAAAAGTTGTGTTTAAAACCCTATTCAAGGTCATATGTTTGGCTTTAACACAGTCTAGAAATATTTACTGTCAGTTACATTTATGAAATATTTAGGACAATAATCCTGTTTGACCCTCAGGTGTTGGTTACTAATTTACAACTAAGACCCAGCAAGTAACTGTTAGTTTTTTCTAGCTTACCAACTTGTTTCACTTGAAAAAATGTTTACATGATCAGCTCCAGATCTCAGTTACTGATCACTGAATAACAGATAAAACATGGTAAGAAAGATACACTTCTCAGCTGAGTCAACTTTAGTGTACATCATTGCCTCAGTCTTTTCATATCCACATAGCAATAGTAGTCTATTCAGTATGAGGGCCACCCCCTTCCTCCAAAGCACTTGAACTCAGAGTTATCTCACTCAAGAGTGTTTTCTGTGGTGGTGCTCAGAGCATTATGCCTTGGGTGTTTCAGTATTGTATTCGAAGGCACACCTCTTGCTTTCAGTATTGAATTCTGACTGTGTTAGAGCAAAAATCTATTTTATTCATATTGAAAAGCTGTAAAAATTAAAGTGTTAAACAGAGTAGTGGAAATTAAAGTTTTGTTCCTGCATGTGAGAACAGTTGATTGATATTTTAAGTGTAAAATTCACTTTGTAAAGTTCTTAATTTAAAAAAAAAAAAAAAGTCCTGCTGCAGAAAAAAAGTCCTGCTGCAGTAGCATAAAGCCCTTCAATAATTTGCTGCTTTTGGCTGAAATAATTGAGTATGGGATTTTCTTTGTTGTTCAAATGCATTTGAGTTTTTAATCAGATTTTAGTTATGCCTCCCTCAGTTTGAGAAATCTTTGCAAAATATTAGTTTTATGTGTTTTTAAAATACATTAAAATTACAGATGTCAACTTAAGAAATAGCTTTTGACATGTGTTTTATAAAGTCTTAACTCATGTACCTTTATTTATTCAAAATTAGAGTTTACTGTAGGAGTCAAGTCCTAGGAGAAGCTACTGTTTTTATAAGTAGAATACCGAAAATTTGTTCCAGGTTCTGCCTGAAGTATGTGCAATAGGTACAGGACTTCTTAACAATTAAAAAAACTCCACATTCTGTCATCAACATACTCCAGTATAGTCTGCTTAGTAACTATATGGAAAGAGTTAAGGTTAGGTCAAGGTATAGTTACTTCCACTAAGGGATTTAATCATACCTATTTTATTCAGCTATTTCTGCCGGAATGAAAAAAACCAGTAATTTGCTAGAACTATACAGGATTGTGAAGGAATTGCTTTCAATGACTACTTTTTCTGCTTGAAAAAGTTTTATTCAGTTGCTAGAAATGTTAGAAAGTGTTACGTGTTGAGCTGACACTTGCTGTCTGTGCTTGTGAATAGCTATGTATGACAATGTGTCAGTGGTATTCTACGGAGAGGGTCCTGTGAGAAGTATGGCATAGTAACACCCTCCCTAAAAATTAAAAAAACAAAACCAAAACCTCCTAAAGATTGCATTGGGAAAGAAGCCACTTTTCAGTAGAGATTATTTTTCTTTCTGTGCTTTCATTACTGACCCAGGAAAAGTTGAGGGAAGGAAATTAGTTCTCCAGCAGATTTTGTAGATGAAGACTAGTGGTATGGTTTGTCCACTTAGGCTTCATTCCTGCATAGCCAAAAAAAAACCACCACTGAGAAAACCCAAACCCGACTGCACACTGGTGTCAAAGTTTTGATACTCTTTAGTTGTAAAATATATTCTACTTATTGGAGAATCTTTAGAGTGCCTGTGAGTATAGCATTGAGATCACTCTATGAAAATCTACGAGTTTTGGAAATAGCTTTATTATTTCCTCTGGTATAAATTACAAGAAGAAGAAGAAAAAGAAGAAGAGAAGGAAGAAAATAAGAAGCAGAGGGAAATAAAACATTTTAAGTAGAACTGTATCTAAAAAATAGACTGATATTTTTAGTGGAAGCAGAAGTAGTTGTTTTCCAATCAAAAGACTGCTTATATAACCACATTATTGAAATACTAAACCATCAGTATTATCATAGAATCATAGAATTATAGAATGGTTAGAGTTGGAAGGGACCTTAAAGATCATTGAGTTCCAATCACCCTGCCACTGGCAGGGACACCTGCCACTAAACCGGGTTGCTCAAAGCCCCATCCAGCCTGGCCTTAAACACTCCCAGGGATGGGGCATCCACAGCTTCTTGGGGCAACCTATTCTGGTGCCTCACCACCCTCACAGTAAAGATTTTCTTCCTAGTAGATACAGTTCTCGATGGATTTTAAATATTTGGTTCCATGGGCGATTTTATACACCTGAATTATATCGGACATAAGCATTTGGAACCATTTAAAAAGGTGACCAAATTAATAATTATATTTAAAAGTAAACAAACCCAACCTTCAGACTGGAATTTGAAAGGAATATCAGAAAATGTAATTAGACTATAGGAAAACCTAAATGGGTTCACTGGAAAGTTTTTCACGTTCAGGATGTCCACAAATTTACTTCAAAGGAATAAACAGCACAAATTAGGAGCCGGTGTGTGATCAAAGCTGTGATTTCATATTACAGAGTAGTTTTGGGACAAATCACAGGACTGGAACATTGCCAAAGAAAAATATTAAATTGCTGTAAAATCAGGAATAAGTAAAAATACATGTTATAGAATGCTTCAGGGTGAAAAAAAATAACAGAAAAGCTAATGTGATGTTATTGTAGAGGTCTACTAGAGACTGTTTGATCAGTGTGACAGTACAGATATAATTTTTTCTAAGCCACTTCCAAAGGAACCTTGCAAAGGACAGAACTTGGAGATAATGAGCAACTTTTATTCCCATATCTATGAAAAAAAACCATGACATGCATTGGCAGGTGTCACAACCTATAGATTTACCTGTCCTTTGGGTGTGTAGGCCTTTTTAAAGACTATTTTTCACCTGTTAGACAATAAATTGACATTAGAGTTCTTTGATTTTGCACTTCTCAAGGGTATTGCAGGATGTCTCCAGTTTCTAGGTACTCAAACTTACTTCAAAGATGCCAGCTGTACTTCTCAATGATGCTTCTGGCTCACATTTCCCAGGCTGGCAGGAATTCTTTCTGTTAGGAGCAGACACTTTTTTTCTGATCCGTAATCTTTGCCTTTTAACAAGATTGCCTTTATGACTGCTCACATCAACAGGTGATCAGGTTCTGGTATGTGTTGGGGACAACATGGTGTTTTAGAGCCTTGAGATAGCTCATAAGGAAGCAGATAGTTAAGTTTGTTCCAATTAACTGAAACATTGCTTAAAAAATGTAAAACTAAACAGAAATCCACACAAAAATTGCCACTATTAGAAGTGTAATAAGTGTAGAGAATAGAATAAACATAAAGGATTAAAACCAAACAAACACATGAATAGCATATTCAGAGGGCTGGTATCTCTTGGGAAGATAAATATATGGATGAAATCTGGCAGTTGTTGAAAGAAGCTTGATTAAATTTCAGTGACAGTATTAACGTGAAAAACAGAGCATACTATCAGGCCATTGTAGAAATATCAGGTGACCTTTTATGATCTGAAAACAAACAAACAAAAAAGGAACAGTGCAAAAATGGAAACAGACACAGTACTAAAGATTTCTGTGAAGAACTAAAGTAAGCTTGCACAGAAACAGAAAGATTCTGGATGAAAACTAAGTTTCAATTAGCAATGGGTATAAAAGGTAACAAGAAAATATCTATAAATACTCTATTTATACAAAAATATAGAATCATTGAAGGGTTTGGTTTGGAAGATCATCTAGTCCAACCTCTCCTGCCATGGACAGGTACACTTTTCAGTAGATCAGGTTGCTCAAAGTCCCATCCAGCATGTTTTTGAACACATCCAGGGAAGGCGAATTCACAACTCCTCTGGACAAGCTGTTCCCCTGTCTTACCACCCTCACTGTAAAAAAAATTCTTCCTTATGTCCAAACTAAATCTACCATCTTTTAGTTAAAACTATTACTCCTTGTTCTGTCACTATAGACCTTGGTAAAAAGTCTTTCTCTGTATTTCTTATAAGCCCTCTTTAAATATTGAAAGCACACGTAAGGTTTTGCCGGAACTTTATTTTCTTCAGGCTGAACAGCCCCAGCTCTCTCAGCTTTTCCTCGTAGGAGAGGTATTCCAGCCATCTGATCATTTTCATGGATCTCCTTTGGACCCACTCTTGGGATCATAGGATTATGGCTTTCTTGTATGGGTAGCTGCAGGACTGGATGCAGTACACCATGAGAACAGACTGGAAGGGGAGAATCTCAAACTTATTTTTATGCAGCCCAGGATACAATCAGCTTTCTGAGCTGCAAGTACACATTTGTGGCTCATGTCCAATTTTTCATCCACTAGTAACCCCAAGTCTTTCTCTGCAGAGCTGCTCTCTATCCTTTCATCCCTCAGTCTGTATTGATATTGGGGATTGTCCTGACCCAGGTGCAGGTTCTTGCATGAATCTCATGAACCTCTTCACAAGGTTCACATGGGCCCACTCCTCAAGCCTGTCAAGGTCCCTTTGGGTGGCATCCCTTCTCTCTAGCAAATCAGCTGCACCATTCAGTTTGGTGTCATCTCCAAGCTCGATGAGGGCGTACCCAGTCCCTGTGTCTATGTCATTAGTGAATTTAGTCAATATTATTAATCCTAGTATGAACCTTTGAGAGATACGACTCATCACTGTTTTCCACTTGAACATTGAGTTTTTGACTGTAATTCTTTGGATACCTTCATCTATCAAATTCCTTATCCATCTAACATACCATCCATCAAACCCATCTCTCTCCAATTGAGGGGTAGGAATATTTGGAAGGAACTTATCAAAGACCTTACAGAAGTCCAGGTAGATGACATCTGCAGTTTGTCCGCTGATACACTCCCTCCATCATAGAAAGCCACTAGATTTTCAGGTGCAATTTACCCTTGGTGAAGGCGTTTTGACTGTCTGTAATTACCTCCTTGCCTTCCATATGTTTTGACATGTATTTCAGGAGGGTCTGCTCCATGATCTTACCAGACACAGGCTGATTGGCTTTGCCATCTTAAATTAGTATGTTAACTATTTCACTTATATTTATTTCCAACCTGCTGGCACAGTGTCTTTGCAATGTTTTTACACTTGATTTATTGTTTGCTCACACTTTGACCTTTTAAGTATACATCTGGTTCATCCTACGATTCCCATCCTACAGTATTGTAACAGTTTTTTCTAACAATAATTCTTTCTTTTAGTTTCATTTTTTCAATCAAATCTATGAAGTCTTTGGTTGTTTTTTTTTCTGAATAGAGCAATAAGCTTTTAAAACCTACTCTCCTCTTTACCTTAATATAAAAAACACATCATCTGATGAAAGAGTATATTTTAGACTCATTTTTAGCTTAAGAAAAGACTACATACTAATTTGTGTATGCTACGCACAAAAATTGTTTAGGGTGTGTTTTGATTGCAATAGCAACAGAGTGCAAGATCCTTGCATATTATCCTTGAAACATCTAGTCCACTCTTAATTTTTGGTTCCTAAAGTACTTTTCTCTGTGCATGTGAAAAAAGAGCAAAGCAAAAATTACATCTGTATGCAACAAGGAAGTATATAAAGAGTAGTGTCATACTCTGAGGGGATGCATTTTACTTGAAATATTTTAATTTCAATTTTTATAAACTGTCATCAGCCATCATAAAATACTTTATCATATTTTACTTATCTCCCAAAATTAAAAGAGTAGATCTAATAGCTGAAATATTATTGTAGGGAAAGTAATATATTTTGGGTAGCAGTAAAATATTACTGAAACCTAGCAAGTGCCTTCTGACATTATTGTCCAAACACCTGGGAAGGTAAAAACTGTAAATTTGGCATCATATACTATTATGCATGCAATTTGGGTGAGATCTATTCAGTTTAAGAATCATCAGAGAAGATATTTTTCATTCTTTCTTTTCCTTGAATGTTTCAATATCACATTTATTTCTCTTTTCTCAAAAAAATAAGTGACATTCTCTTTCATTCATTAGCTCTCCCTGAGCTCTTTTTCTCCTTTCTGCAGACTGGTTATTTTCCATCTCTCTTTGATGCCTTGGGAGAAACACTAGGTTTATGAAAATTCATTCTTATCTCCCTTGGTTAATTTATCTTATATAAAAGTTACCCTCTGTCCCAGCTTCCCATATAATTTCCGTCAGCAGGGCATTGGAGTGTAGTGTCTATAATTTCAGTCTCCACACTATTTATAGAAACACATTATGGCACCTTTTTCCCTTCCTTGGTATCTGACATGCATAGTGATATAAATGTCTTGGCTTCATAACCATGTTTAAGCTCCTCCTTATGACACCAGAGTCTGCTTCTATCAGCGCTTCCTCTTGCAGACTAGGTGATCAGCCAGCTGACCAAAGGCTTTTGTATTAAAGCAGTGATGTGATAAATGGGTTTGGCCTCAAAAAGGCCTATTAATCTCGCACACTTACTGGAATTTGAAGATTGGTATATAAGTTGCAATTACAGTGCAGATATTTTTAAAGAACATTAGACTAAATATTGCTATTCTCTTTATGAAAACCAAAATGAAAGTGGTTATGAGGAAAAGATTCTCATTTTGACATGAGAGAATAAAAAATATTTAGTAAACATAACTGTACGCTCTGTTGGCAGTAACTTCCATGGCAATAACATGACATCCCCAGGTGATTTGTAACATCAGCTAGTTATATAAAGGACAGACAATATCAGAGGTTCATCATGACGCTAGAAAACTTATCACAAATTAAATAGTATTATATCTAAATAAAGACAAATTCCAAATCTCTGTCCGAATTAAATCTCAGTTTTATTAACCAGTCGTTCAGGTAGCTATGTGATCTAGAGAAACTTGCATCTATAGCACAAAGGGCTCCTTCAATAGAGGAGACCACTTGTAATACACAGTTCTTGAACTTGGGTCTTATCTGAAGCAGGAACTGTTCCCCTGTAGCCTTATGACAGAATTGTTATGTTAGCAGGGTGGTCACATTTCATAAAATTTTTTTTCATTACATTACATTACATTGCAGATTATATCTGTAGCTATCACTGATGAGAACTGAATATAAAGAGGAAAGCAAAGGCTCTCTCTCTTTATCCCATTCAGTATTTTATTCTTTTAGTGTTTAACTCCTGCAGTGCATTTTCTAGTTATTTAAAAATGTTCATTTATTCAAAAACAATTTAACAATTTGTTGCATCAGACTTTACAAGGAAGTTATTTTGTTTTGGAAAGTCAGGAAATCAATGACCAAAAATAGGAAGCTGTAACATTATTTTTTGGCAGCATACCTTTTCACTTTGTAGAGTCAAAAAATACTGGCACAGGGTAATGACAAATGAGAGCTGGCAGGACATACACTGTTAAACCTGCCAGCTAGCAGAAACCTTTGGCCTAGCAATTAAGTTGAGGTGTGGCAAAAGCATAGAACAGATTGTTTCCATTTAACTGATAGAGGAAACATTACTATCTACCATTTCAATTACAGTATTAAAAAAAATAATGAATTCTTCCTTTAATAAGAAATGATCAATGAAGTGTAAATTTAAAAACTAATGAAACAAAATTTAAGAGAAAAAACTCTTGCTACAGCTGATATATAAGTAGTCCTGTACCTCTCATAGAAGTTAACTACAATTAGCTCCAGTTGATTCAATGGTATTCATTTAATAGTTGTTTATCTTGAAAAGAAATACAATGATTTTTTTTAACTGTTAAATACTTTTAAGTAACACATCGTGAATTTATTTATTTAATTGTGATTATCATCAAACCACATGCAAAATAATAAAAAATAAAAATATTCTTATGGGGGTCCTGGTAGATAGAAAACTATCCAAGAGCCAGAAATGTGCCCTTGTTGCCAAGAAGACCAATGGAATTCTGGGCTGCATGGGGAAGAGTGTGGCCCGTTGGTCGAGGAAGGTCATTCTCCCCCTTTACTCTGCACTGGTGAGGCCACAACTGGAATACTACATCCAGTTCTGGGCTCCTCAGTTCAAGAGTAGGTCAACAAAGACGATTAAGGGATTAAAGTATCTCCCTTGTGAGGAAAGGCTGAGAGAGCTGGGACTCTTTAGCCTGGAGAAGAGAAGGTTGAGAGGAGACCTTATTAATGCATACAAGTATCTGAAGGGTGGGTTGAAGGAGCGTGGAACCAGACTCTTTTCAGTGGTTCCCAGTGACAGGACAAGGGGCAAAAGGTACAATATGGTACACAGGAAGTTCCATTTGAATATGAGTAAAAGCTTCTTTAGGGTGGGGTTGACAGAGCACTGGATCAGGCTGCCCAGGGAGGTTGTGGAGTTCCCTTCTCTGGAGACCTTCAAGACTCGTCTGGATGCAGTCCTTAGTGATGTGTTCTAGGCAATCCTGCTTTAGTTGGACTAGACGATCTCTAGAGGTCCCTTCCAACTCTGACAATTCTGTCATTCCATTTGCTTCCATCTGCCTTGAAGGCAATGATATATTCTTAAACTGCATTATTTCATCTTTCCCACTGTAATGTTAATTTAACATGAGAATAATTTCTAACCAAATACAACTAACCTAAATGGTCTAGGTGCAGCAAGATGGGGCTGTCTTGTAAGGAAAGGGCCATTAGAAGCAGGGGATGCCAGCAAGGCTGGTTGGGCAAGGCCATTGTCAACAGCAGTCTATCACCCCGAGCGATTGTCTGTCAGTATTTTTCTGCAGTATTTTTCTTCTATTCAGTAATTTTCCCCTGCCAACCAGATTGCTTTTATGGCTGCTTACATCAGAAGTCAAGTCAGCAAGAGGGGATTATAGCTAGGATCAGCAGGGATGTGGCTGGGCAGGTAGCAGGGCTGCAACTTAGCTCCAGGACAAGGGAGAAAGCCACAGATGAAATGGAACAAAGCAGGGTGTCGGGCATCCCAACTGAGTCTTTTTCCTGCTCTCACACAACAGTCTGAGCTAATATTGCACCAATGTGCTCCATCTCAACATGAGTCTTGAGAGCAGGGAGATCAACTCCAAGGAGGCAAGAAGCCCAGTCCGGACCTGATGCTAAACCAACATTTGTTTTTCAACTTAGAACAACCATAGTTTGGTTTTCCATTGAAATACTTGTTAAAAAATCTAAGAAATCATAAAAAATCCAAAGAATGCAGCCAAACTGGGTTCACAAGTAGTTTCAGCTCTGAAACATTACTGGCAATTCAATGAACTCAAACACAAATAGGCTCCTGGCTCCAAATTAAACTGCCTTTCAAGTTGTGAGAAAATAAGAGTCTGGAATGAAACAAACAATACAGAACAGATTTTGCTGTTGTTCTGCCTTTCATAAATGTATATTACCTGCAATAAAATATCACTTATTAATATATGAATACAAAAATTGAAAAAAAATCAATTTTATATTAAATAATACCAAAAGTTCACATTTCAGCACAGACTGAGACGCTCTGATTTTCTAGCTCCAGGTAATGCTAGTAGGATAAAATAATCTAGGAAGATGTAGAGTAAAGAGAAATTTGAAAAGGATGCCTTAGGAAGGGAGCTTGGAATTTAGCTACAGAAGCAATTACTCTACTTGATGAATTTTAATGGGTCAAAACAAACATATCAACTGACTTCTGAAGATTTTCACACTACAAAGAAGATGGGCACAGTCACAAATGACAATGCCTTCGGTAAAGAACCTTCTGTTGTCAAACGGGAAGAAGATGTTTAGAGACATAAAATTAAAATATATTTATTAGTAAATATATTNTGGAGGAAATCAAAGTGTTTAATATAGTAAGTTGTTATCAAGAACAGGAAAAGCTATAGAGAAAAAGAAATCAGAGTTGAAAGACTAAAGAATAGAAACAGGTGGTGGTTCTGACCAATTCACTTTCCATGATGTTCTGATTAATAATGATAATGAAGTATTTTGTGTCCTACTATACAATCATTATTCATTTAATCAAAGGAGAAATTTCATTTGTAAGGTAACTGTAGTTATCCTAAATGGAGGACTTTTCAACTGGAGGAAGTAGAATAACACTCCAAAGAGAAACAGAGATTCCTTAAAGTTCCTTTAAAAAAATTGTGATTATTAACAAGCAATTATGGAAAATGCAACAATCCTTTACCAAGTAATTGTTCAATTCAATCATTAAATTAAAAAAAAAAACAAGTGTTGTTAATACTACTTGATTGCAAATCTCAGTGAGGCCTTAGATACTTCATAAAGACTTAAAAAAACAATATTTCATAAATGCTTGTTAATCAAAAATGTTCAGTCATGCAATCTGTTAGGTGATATAAATGATAAATGATATTGCACATTATGCAAATACATGGATCTTGGTATACTGTGCCTCTTGGAGAGAAGTTAATTTTTTACAGATTTGCTTGGAAAGAATGTGCTCAATAATTTTCCAAGAATACAGCAATTTTTTATTAATTTTGTGAATGGACCATTAGCGTTTACTATATAGATAGCCACACCTATGTTCACTTACCCAATATATTTTAAGGTTATCTTTGCTGTTTTCTCAGCCTTGTCATACTGTTAAATATAGGTGTTGTCTGAGCGATTGATACACAAAACTATGGTTTTTTAAGTGTCTCTACAAACAGAAGAAGAAACACATAAAACTTATTCTGATGGACTTCTTATGATGCCAAAGTGTATGATCTACATTTTTGGATAAGAAATGCAATCCTTCTTTATAAATCAGGTTCTCAACATCATCTACATAGTATTATTTCAATCATGCAAAGTATTACTGCTTCCTTATTTTCAGTCAGTAAACTTTATTAACTTTTCCACTATTATTTTGGTAGCAATTTTGGTGAAAAGTATTAAATATTTAATAATACCGGGGAGGAACTACTTCCTGCACAAATAAATTGGTGGTGCCCTTTTATTTATCAACTACATTTTTCCTTTTGATCAATTACTTTTTTAATTTGATAAATCTCTACCTTCTCTAGCTTTCCTAGTAATGTGGCACTGTACCAAGGGCTTTATGGATGTCTAGGAAGATTAGACCAAGTGTATTTTCCTACTGTAAAAATCAATCATCTTGTCCAAGAATTTATCAGGTAAATTGGGCATGATCTCTGTTAAATCCATGTTGTTTTTCATTCAATCTCTTCTAACTGACTTAATTTTTATCAAATATGTATTTCTGGTTTAACTAGTTTCATCTTTGATTAATGCTTTCATGGTTTTATTCATTGGAGCAAAGTGATAGCATGTGAACTCATACTACTAAATTAAAATAAAAATAAAATAATAAAAATAATAAAAGACCAATTAAACCTGTACTGATAATAAGGTAGCAAAAAAAAAAAAATCATTATGAAG